>JAQFVV010006236.1:4473191-4705691 GCA_028023455.1 Epiperipatus broadwayi
CTAAACCAACTGGGAACTGAATCACACAAACAAGTATATCAACCGAAAATGATGATCGCCAATCCGAAGAAACAACAATCCAGGTGAGCGTCCAGGGACAAATTCATCAAACAAGGATAATGAACAAGGCAAGAACAGCAATAAATCTAAGAAACCAACCAACAAAGCGAATACTTACCCATACAGTTCATTTTGATGACTCACGTTTTCCAGGGGTAAATTTTAGCAAGGAGGGGATCTCATATCTGATCTTGACTTCAAAAGTGGACTAGTTCAAATTCCTTCCTTATGTGATTGAATTGAGCACTCATCACAGCTAAGTAATGTGTAAACATGTGGATAATCCTACAAATGGTTAGTACGAGCCAAAAGGCAATGATGCTCTCTGAATCCGATTGCTGTCAGTAAGGTAAGGGATCTGGCAATAAATTAGTTAGCCTTTTTGGAGGCAAGAAAGAGAGAGAACATCTGTCTACCCTGGCCAACTGAATGTACTCTCAATTGAAACTATTTTCAACAGCAAAGGTGTTTCTACTATAGTCATTACTGATATGTCTACACAGTTAAGCTAGTCCACAATTGGACTGGAAGCTGCTAAGACTATGACCGACTCAAGATAAGCTGTCAAGTACAGCCCGAAAGAGACTTGACTAGAACTCGAGGCAAGCTGCACTAGTTCAGCCGTTAGAGTCTTGACTAGAACTCACGAGACAAGCTAACATATATAGATGGAAGTGAGCCCAGCATGACTAGCACAGTATTAACTACATTTATCTATATGTACAACTGCATTTATTGAATGTTCATACTTTACTGATATCACTGTTGGTTTGAGCCTGAAAACTGCAATTCAAACCAAACATAATGAACTTGGGTTGTGTAAAGGTTATCTTCTACGGAGCTAACTATGTCAGCTAAAAGATGGATCACAAAAGTTTAAGAAGGTATTCTAATGAAACTTAAAACTGTATACATTTGTGACCAACACATATTTAAATAGTAATAGAAATACTATGTTTCTATTTACATAAGTATATTTGTAAGATAAATTTCATAAGACAGGCTGTAGTGAATAGTATGCTATCTGATGATGACTTTCATGGTAAAAGTTTCTTCAGTCCTCCCTCTCTGCTAACCAAATGTATTCCGAATATTAAAACTACTAAAGCAAACCTTTCTTTGGGTTTCAAGTTTTTGAAAAATAAATTAGCCATCGCCATCCAAACTTTATCTTAAATTACTCAGTATCATGTTTATTGAAAACACAAATTAGCCACTGCCATCCAAATGTTATCAATGACATGTTTTTTAAAACAGAGACTACAAAACCCATAATGATGATCTCAAAAAAAAATAAAAACAGAAAAAATATTACCACTTTTTGGCAAATTTGAATTTATTTCTAAACAAATGGAATTCATGTAAATTAAATTTAAATAACTGGGTAATATACTCACATAGTTAATTTTAATAATTTCAGTTTGTTTTTTATCTATTTTATTTCCTTTTTTTCTTTATAATTATAAATGGTGATCATGTGATGTTTATTGGCTTACAATTATAATTAGTTAACAATAAAATTTTCCCTCTCTTTTATATATATACACACACAAATATATATAGACATATTTGTTTGAGAGTAACTGCTAATCCATTAATATTCACCACCATCTAAATAAAACTTAATCATTTTTCTATTACATGTTTAAAATAAATAAAAAATGCTATTATTTTTAGATTACGTCTGATGCTTGTAACTTACTATGCATTGCTACAATATGTAAAGTACAATGAATACAAAGAATTAATTTCATTTGTATTGTTTTAGTAATAGAATATTTTAAACTTAAAAACAAATATTAAGAAGAAATAAGAAGTCATCTTTATTAAAATTACTGGAATTATAGTGATATATCTTTGTAAATAATATTTTCCAAAAATTTATGATTTTGACAAATCAACTCTATTGCTAACATTATTTTGTGTTTTAAAAGATACATGTTGTGGTCAGTTGGTTGGGTTGATATGATTTGAAATGAAATAGTTATTTTGTCATATATATATATATAAGAAATATTTAAAAAAATTATCTAGAAATTAGAAATATTAGAGCTGGTTGTAATTACCAAATTCTTTATTTAAGGGTACAGAAGTCAGTCATTTTTTCAATTTCTGTGTCAGTGAATTAAAAAAATAAATAAATAAGAGAGTAATTAAATTAAATACTAACATGAAAAAAAATTTAACTTTTAGTTTGTAGAGCAAATTTACTGAGTTCTGTAATCAAAAAATTACACAAATGGCAAAACTGTTACCCAACCCTCACTATAAAAGTTCTTGTTTTTTGAGAACATTCAAATTCTGCTGCAAGTTTAAGCAAACAATTTACTGTCTATTGATGAACCTTTCAGTTATTGTATCATGCTTTTTAGAGAAGATGCACTTAATATAGTGTAATGAGCAGCATATGATAACAGTGATTGTCTCTGTTACAGTTTCCAATTGATTTGTGGGTTTCAAAGCAATCATATTGAATAAATATTACATAGAGAGATTTTATCCTTCACGTACATATTAATAGGAATCATATGAAAGTTACATTTTTTGGTATGTGAAGTTACATATATACATTAAGGCAAAAACAAATGTAATAATTATTAGTCCTTTTTCTTCTTCTTAGAATCTAGGATTTTATGTTACATCCTAAGATGGTATCACATTAAGGATTTCTTGATAACTATTGTGCCATTAAATATTTTTTTCACTTGTTAAAATTGACTTTATCTTATTCCATAAATATAAAGGTTTTCAAGTGCCTTCTAGAATTATTATTGTATAAAAAATAAATAAATAAATATCTATTGTATTATAATGTATTAATGAAAAGTTTGAATCCAAAGCCACAGTAAATACTCAAATTGCCAATTTAGTGTTGTAAAAAGGTGATTATTCATATGTGAGACAATATTTATAATAATCTCCTCAGAACTTGTTAATAATATAGAATAAAAAATAATTATATATATTTATAAACTTTTATTTGTTAAGTATTTTTCTCTGAAATAATCCAAGTATATTTGTTGTATATTTCATATATTAGTTCAAAAAACTTTAAATTTAGTTTCATTTTTCATCAAAAGATGGAGTATCCTAATAATAATAAAAAAAACTGGATATGCATAATTGGAAACAATATGCCTTTGGTAGTAAGTCAATAAAAAAAAAAAAAGAAGCCACGTTTTGGTTCTTTTTTTCCTATGTATTTGATTAAATAAAAAAAAGCTTTTTAATATGAATTTTATAGTTAATATTTGTTAGTAACTTATTACTAAATTAATATTTTTAATATTTCTGTTTTTTGTTTTAAGATTAAAAATTATTTAAATATAGGCATTTCTTATCTTAATGAAAAGCAAGTAAATTTAATAAATTTTTTATTTAAATATGTTTCTCACATTGTATTTTTACTTCAAAGATAAATATAAATATGTATTCTAAATAATTAGGACTAAATTATCATCTACAAATGCACTAAAAATATTCAAAACCAAAAGAATGTTTGAACAAAATGTAGAAATGATTAAAAAGTCAACGAATTTATTCCTCTGAGGGCTCAAGGTTTAGTTCTGGTTCTATTTAGCAAAGGAATTTTCTAATTCTTTTTATTTCACTAATAACAATTACAGCACTTACCATGAATTAAATTGTGCGATTAAAGTAAGATTTTTTTAAAAAAACTTTTTTTAAAACTTCACTTTTAAAATGTGTATTTGTATATGTTTTTTAATATATATCTGCAAATTTAATTATGCATGACTCTGAATCAAATGTTATGAATATAGGGAAGAATGACTCTTGTATATGTGCACAGATGTATATTATATACAGAGTCACTTATAAAATTTTATCATATATTTTTTTTATCTATCTCACAGAGAATGATTTGAATATAATTTTTAAGTATTCAACCAAATGAATTTTTTTTTTCTTCAGCACTTTTATTATTGATAAAAAGAGTGCTTTTCAATTTCAGGCTGTCAGCTAAATGGCATAAAAAACCTAAATGTAACATGATCACCATTATTCAGAAATTAGTCTGGGAATGTTGATAGAGCATTTGATAATCGAGTACCCAATGAGTGATTATTTTAAGTTTCTAGTAAATAGTTCTGAACTAAAATAAGCAAAATATTATTGCTCCTTAAATTATTAAAAAAAAAAATCTAAACCTGACCGGAACCTATAAAGTGTCTAATTTTTTCTCGGCCAAATGTGATTTTTATGTCCTGGCATGATTCAAATTAAAATATAATTGTTAAATTTTTGGGGTACTTTAATACAGTGGTACAAAGACAGAATTAAGAAATAAAAATTCCTGCATCAAAGATCAACTATACTTCAATGCTCAAATATCATATGACTTCCTGAGCAAATAACCATTTGATTATTTGTTTTAAATCTGAAAGCAAGCTGGGTTTAATCTATACTACAGGTTATTATTATATTAGGCAGTAATTATTAATTACTGATTATCATGAGTAATAATTTGCCATTGCTTGTCACTTTCTTAATAGAATACATTCTACTATCTAAAATTTTAGAGGCTATATCATATACTCTAATGAACTCTGCAGCATTAAACTGCTAACTTAAGAACCATATAGTACTTGTAAATTACTTTTTAATGAAGAAAAAAATATAAACTTCCCTTATTCCAAATTGAAAAACTGAAACATAATCAAAATTATGTTTATTGATTTTCTATACGTCATGAAAACAGGTTGGGAGGGAGGGATGGGTAAAAATTTAAAAAAAAAAATTCTTACTTGCAGGTTCTGTTTTGAAGTACAATACTGGGGACTGAGCACCCTGTTTTTCAGAAGCTATTGTATATGTCTGAACAAAAAGGCGTACTGAGTCCAAGGATTTAAGTCCGGAAGAAATTCAGAAATAACCTTATCATTGTTAGCAGCTACATCAATAATCTTCCAACTACAAAAAAAAAAAGAAAAGCAGTAAATATATAACAAAATGAAAAAAGGTATATAATAAACTCAAAGAATTAATACCAACATCCTTATCTCTTAATGCTCAAATCCAAAACTATAAGACAATAATGAGTCATTTCCAGCTATTAAAATAAAAGCGATCCTCTGGATAGATTTTACCAGCCACGTGATTCATTATCAGGGTGCAAGTTAATGTTCTTAAAATATAATTAAAAATGCTAATGAATGTTTGATAAGTGCAAATAATGCATTCCATGATATAAACCCAAATCATCAATTTATTTAAAATATATTCACTGTCATATCTGACCTTGCCTTCTTCATTCCTTCCTTATCTAATGGGATTGAGCACCCTCATTATTGCTAACCAATGTATAAACATAGCCAAAGGATAAAACATAAGTATGGCCAATGTGTAAACAAGTGTATAAAATCCTACCATCGGTTAGTATAGGTCAATAGGCAATGATGCTCTTTGAATCCAATTGCTGCCAGGTAGGTAGGGGATCTGGCAATAAATAGTCAGTCTTTTGGAGGCAAGAGATAGTAAGATATATAGCTGTCTAACCTGAATGAGTGAATGTGCTCTCAATTGAAACCAATTTCAACTCTGAAGGTGTTTCTACTTTAGTCATTACTGATATGTCTATGCAATGAGGCAATTCCACAATAGGACTGGAAGCTGCTACGATTACAGCAATTCGAGAGAAGCTGTCCAGTACAGCCGGAAGATACCTGACTAGAATTCATGACGCAAGCTAATATATACAGCTGAAAGTGAGTCTGGCATGACTAGCACAGTATTAACTATGTTTATCTATGTACAATTGCCATTTATTGAGTGTGCATATTTTTATTAATATCACTGTTGGTTTGAGCTGAACCTGCAATTCAGACCAAACACAACATGAACTATAAACATCACAATGTGGAGCCTTTTAAATCTACTGAATCTTAGTCATTAAATAATATATAATAAATTCAATACATGTTATTAATGTCATAATGTAACAATGTCAGATTCCTGCTCCCATCTTGGAACCAACATTATAAGTCATTATTAAATTGGTTAATTTATAAAAAATATAGATTACCACCTATCATCATGAATTATCGATGAGTTCATCCCATGAATATATAAATAAACAGTGGGAATTACTAATATGCAATTAAAAACAATTTCATATGTTCTAAAAGCACGAATGTTAAACTAATTATATTCACATACAAATATATATATAACACTCCAAATCCATGTAAATGATCAGTAATCCCGAGAGGATTGATTTCAATTTAGAAGGAAGGATATAATATTGCTTACCATAGCTTTAGTTTCAAATCTTTAAGTGGTTGCTCAAAACTGAAAATAATACCTGATATTGTATAACATACAGTCTGATCACTATTCAGACAGCCATCCATCATAACATCTCATTGGCTGTCAGATAAGTATTATAATAAGCGTGAAAAGTTCGCAGCCTTTCAATTAATTTCAATTGACTATCGGCGCTTTATAAAATAAAATACATATTATTTACTTATGTTACTACAATGTATAACATCTAAAAACTACTGCGTAGTAAATCGTAGGATTTCGCGCTGTATGTTTGTAATTTAGACTCAGTGAGTTAAATGTGAAGATATTTAAAGCTTCATGCTTTCAAACCTAAATGCTTCTGATTGGCTGTCAGATAAGTATTATAAATTGCATTATAAATGATAATTTTTCTTAATCAAATATTTGGTTAAAAGTTAAACAAAAATATAATTTTTGGAGATAAAAGAGAAACATACTTAATATTGACACTATATGTGAGTTATGCTCAGATTAGAAGAGAACCAAAACCATGTCTTCTTCGAGTGTAATAGCTTGCAATATATTCGATCTTATTTTACAAAAATTTATCAGAAAAAGAATGCCTAAGTTCAATTATAGTCTTTTCCAAATGCCTGCTTCACAGAATAAAAAGTACATTTATAATATGTACACAAGGTGCACTTATCTTTATAATAGTAATGCAAGAAATCTTAATACTTTTAAAAACAAACTAGAGATAATAAAGCAAAGGATAGAAAAAACACCTCATCAAATATTTTCCCAGCTACTGGGTCACTTGTCCATCAGTGCTCTAACCTCTAGTGAGATGTATTTTCTGTTTCCTATTTTATTGTAAATGCTTTTAATAATAGTATAAGTCACTGAATGCTATTGAAAATACTTAGTGTAGTATTCTTTGATTAGTCTTTTTTTTTTTTTTTAAACTGAAATATATATATATATATTCCTTTAAACTGAAATATCTGTAGATATATATTTCCTCGAATAAACTTCCTTCTAAAACTAAATAATTTTAAAAAATTGAAAAATATTTCTAAATCGTAATTAACCAAACTTTTAGCCAGACAACAAAAAAAGTGTGATCAGTTTTACATGCTATATGTTCCAACTGGCCATACTGATTGCTAGAAATGATGAGGATGCTTTCATCTAATAGACAATGAATGAAGATAATATCATCAAACAAATTGCTGAAATGAATCGTTGCAATTTACTTTTATTTATTAAAAAAATGTTTGAATGAAATAAAGAAGTATTCATACAAAAAGCTATTACTTGTTTACAAATAATGAGAATTAATATATATTTTTAAATGACTGAATGCAATAGTAAATATTAATACTTTTATTATAAATAACTCATCTAATATAATTAAAACGAGAAACAATTTTTTTTTTAAAAAAAAGTAAATTAAAGCTGAACTTAAAACCCTGCTAATTAAAAGGATATTTAACTTTCAACATTAAAATATTTCAAACAAATTTACCTAATTAAATACTTAGAATCTTTCAATTATAAGTACCAAAATATTCCTGTAATGCAACCTCGCATTTTTCTAGCAGTTTTATTTTTTTTCTGTTTCAGCTGAATTTGCAGACATCATCAGAAATCTCTTTCACAAAAAAACATGGAATTGTATTGTGTATTAAAATGAGCAAATAAAGGGTTAGAGAAAGTTTGTTCTTATTGTTATATGTTGTTCTATTTCTATTATCCACTTCAGAGCTGACCAAAACCTGGTCCATGGACTGCATGTGGCTCATGGTGAAGGTTTATGCTGCTTGCCTAGAATTTTGATTTTTTTCTTGAGTGAAAAAATAAAATAATGATTCTCGAGAAAATTTACTGCAATTGACAACTATAAGCATCAAAATTGATATAAGAAATTTAGAAAACAGAACTGAAATATCACAAATCTTTAGCTAAAATATTTAATAAACAATTATTATATCTTATCTACTATTTTCAATAAAAACTTTTACAAACACCATACCTTTTCTTTTTTATAATTTTTGAAATGCCTGCTAAACTAATGGTAGGATTTCCCAATACTTTTAATACATAAATTATATTTATTATTTTGGATGTGCTCATTAGATAAATACTTTTTCTTAAAAGTAGTACTTGGATTATTTAAGGTTCTTGGATAGCCTTGATCTAATTGAACAGTTAATTATTTTTGGAAAAAAAATCAAACTCCATTTGTACTTTTTTCGAATGCATTTGACTGTTAGTAATAACACATGAGTTACTATAAAACATAACATTTTAAGTCATTATTCTCCTAAATTTTCTCCAGATGTTGCTGACCTGACCAGTGACAGTCTAGTATGAAAGCTGAATCTGTGATTCACAAATATTGGATTTTAAGTGAGACTCTAATCTAATCAACTTTGTTTTAAATTTAGTATTCATTAATAGTTAGAGGATATTTGGAAAAACATAAATAAAGATTGAATTTTTCTAAAAATAATTAACAAATTGGAAATAGTTTAACCAACGAAGCTAATTAGTTAGAGCTCCAGCTTAAATTCAGTATTCACTACCAGTTAAATATATTTAGAAAAGCATATTAAGTTAAATTTTATTATACAAATAGTGAGCAATTCAAATTAGATGTTGATAATAATTAATATAACTTACAAATACAACGTCTTTATCAAAAAAATCATCAGGCAAAGATATAGTCTTTTTTTTACTTTTAAAAATTCAACATTAACCTCTATTATTATAAAAAGTGTCATATGGTTAGTTGTTCAGGAGATGTATTATTTGACCAACCAAGTGATAGTTTGAGCAGTATTCCATTTCATTGATCAAATAAAAAAAATTTATTCAGTTGAAAATCGACCCAGAAAACTGTAGCGCTTGAGTTCAATGCTCCCTTCCTGGCCATACCATTCAGTGCCAGTTTAACAATCACTTTGCAAAACAAAAACTATTTCAGAGGACAAAAAGCTCTTCCGATCTAATTAAAACAATTAAAACTTTGAAATTAATTGTGATTTTTTTACCATTATATTCCAACTCAAAGTCAATGATATTTAACTGTTTTTTATGATCGTCTAGTTCTTATAAAAGTCAAACAATATTTGAATATTTGTGTGCAGGTATGTATTTGCAGAGCCATAAAGAATAATTTGACATCCAAATGCCTTAGGATGCCAAATGCAGGGAAGGATAAGCTAGTATAAATTTATTTGTTTATGTAATACTAACTTATTTGTTTGGCTGTATAGGAAAAAAAGCAGTGCCAAATATTTGTGTCATATAAAGTACCAAAATAGCTTCAATATCACCTGAAGGTATATGTTATTGAGAAATACCATATTATTTCAAATTTAAGCTGTACTCTTTATTCAAATTTTGAAAACATAAAATTGGGGTATGGCTTAAATTCAAAGCAAATACTTTAACATCTTATTTCTGATGACCTTTCATTCCTTAATGATTGGGTCTTTGCTTTATGCTCTATGCATGTGCATAGTATTACGACTGTTAATAGCTGTTTATTCAGGGCTAGGTAGCTTATTGTACTTACATTAGTTCTTATTTAGTAAATAAAAAAGTTTATATGTGGTTTAAGACCTGTAGAGGTCCCTACTATCGCATTTTATATGCATGTGATTGAGGCTACAGCCTTAATGAATATTATTTACGTAATGAAATAAATTTATAATTACAACTTCAATACCTATTATAAAATCATTTTTATATTTTTTTCCAAATTTTAAAATCCTACTGCAACTTAAATTCGAAGTAATACGGAATATATAATTTTTCAAAAAAAAATTCCACTTACTCATCGGAACCACAAGCATCTCTTCCACCGTAAATGGTTACATTCTTCACTGGGCTGTAAAAAATAACAATCTGTAAATACTTTCATAACTAAAACAAAACAATAATTAAAAAAACCATTAGACAAACAACACCATTAAAAAATGTAATCAAATATAAACACTCATAGAGCTATAATATAATTTTTTTATATAAACACTCATGGAGCTGTAATTATTAAATAACGAAATGTGTGGTTTATATATGTAATAAAATCAGATTAGAAACGGTAATATCTCATACAAACTCAAATATATATTATTATTCTATTTATATTTCTAAAGCGCTTCTCGAAGGAGCTACGCCTTCATTTTCAAAGCTATAGATAGATAGCGATGTTCAATTTATTTATAAATTGTTTATCTTTTTTAAAAATCAAAATTAACTGCTTCATATTATTCTAATAAATATTAAATCATTAAAGCAATAAGTTTTGTTTCTACAAAGCTTACAAATGCATATGCCCAATTATAAGTTATGAATCCTTAATTTTAGGTGTTCTCAATTTAAGAACAACATAATGCAACAGATATTAAATTGAATTCCTACTCTTCATTAAGAAAAAGACAATTTTAAGACTATGTGCAGAATGTGTACATTAAAAAATGATGTAACTTTATTCTTTTAATGTATATTAATAAGAAAAAGAAAAAAACATTAAGTAAATAATTTACTACATTGTTAAACTTTCCTGTATCATGATTTATCAAAATGTTATTTGTCAGTTCTGTAAAGGAAATGGTGATGACTGAAATTAACTGTTCTAACATGCACATATTTTAGGAAATTGAATCTTTAGCAAGTTGAACAAATCTTTTATGATAAAAATATAAAAACATTCTATTCTATGATTCTGATAAATATTTTAAAAATTATTTTCAATAGCAAGATGTTAATTTCTGTCATTGATAAATGGAAAAAATATATAATGTATTGAAATATTTAAAAAAATATTTTCAAATAAATAAATATACCAAACATTTCAACATTTCAAAACAATAAAGTACATGCAAAATATTTCTAACTTACGCTTCTTTGTACCCTACGACGTAGCCTAGCAGTGATCGAGGATCCTCTGTTTGAAAAGTCGGCCATTGAATAACAGCACTATTACTATTAACACGGACTATAGCAATTGAGAGTTCATTTACATTACCTATTAAAATGGAACACAAATGGCTAAAATTACAATTTAGTGCAAATTGAAATTAAAGCAATTAATTAATAAATAAAATGATTGAAAATACTAATAGTAAGAATATATATAAGCAATTCATTATATTTGAATTAAATACTTCCATGAATTATTATTATAATAAAGAATGGAAATGAGAAAATATCTATATAAATAGAAATAACCTTTAATCTTATTTATTTCTATTTACATGGGTATTATCTCCTCATTTCCATTCTTTATTATAATAACAATCCATGGACATATTTAATTCAATATTTACAACTCTCTGGAGAAATTTAATATATTATTAGCAGAATGTCAAGAAAGATGCCATTCTTTCACATTTTCATACCTATAAAAAATAGCTTTCTGGGTTTAAATCCATATAAAAACTGGGGTTAAAGTAAAAGAGAACTAAAAGAGCTATTACAGGTTTAATAAAAAAAACTGGTTTGGCTTCAGGAATTATCATTTACTAGTAATTGATAATTTCTTGGTAACATCAAAGGTTAAAGATTATTTCTATTTACATGGATATTAACTCATTTCCATTCATATAGGTATATACATACAAATATAAATCACAATAATTCAAAAGCAAACATTTTTTCTCTTTTTTTTTTTTGGATAATTGTAATATTCACATGTCTATTTAGCTTTTGATAATGCTCAGTATGCTTGCAATATTTAACATATCACAACCTAAACTTTCAAACTCCCCCATTTCTAAACAAACTGTTTAAATGAGCAAACAGTTTAAACTTCATGGCTAATTGTTCTAAAGTGCAAAATATAAAATGTACTAACACGCACAAGCACACAAAGCTAAAGACAAATAAAGAAATATATTTATTTTATTTTAATATATATATTTAATTAAATGGCTAAGCATTTTCAGGGTCAGAACCCTCATATTCATAGCCATTTTGTATTTTATAGATAAGAAATTGATATATACATTTCTTTATTTATCTTCAGCTTTTTGTGCTTGTGCGTGTTAGTGCATTTTATATTTTGCACTTTAGAACAAACTGTTTAACAATTTAAAGGACAACCTGTCCACAGAATCAGCTCACCAAATCATCTATAAAATTCAATGCAACCAAGCTATGTATAAGTTTACATATTATGAGAAATCGAAGGCTAATCCCATTGAGAGATTAGCCCAGTATAAATATTTATACAATAATACATAAAATATTCCTCAATATTTATGGACCACAAACAAAAATCTGGCCATAAATGTGATTTGACTAGAGCTGGAGTTGTATACATTGACAAGGAAGTCATAATAAAGTTGACTCAAATTCGAAATATTAAAATGACACTATTTCAGCTTAGTAGCAAAAAAGAGTTAAAAAAAATGAACTGCCAGATAAAAGATGCATTTGGCCCAAGGAATGAAACCACTAAATCCAAAAACATCAAACTTTTGAGGGCCATAATCCAAAAACTAGTTTGAAAATATGGACAGAACAGCACTGAATCTGATTATAAGAATTACTATTTGCATTTACTGATTATTTCTTACTATAGCTAGAGTAAAGAATACAATTTTTAAAGGCTTTTTATCTAATGATAAATCCACCTAAATTAAAAAGATGACAAATTTCATATAAAACAATTAAAAAGAGATTGGGTTTGAAAGCACTTGATATCTTTATATGTTAGATAAAAAATGACTGTGATTCAAATAAATCACAGAAAAAATACAGTAACAACAGAAGAAGAGCACTCTCATAACAAACTGACTAAAGAACAGTTAAGGTATGTAAGATCTAATAAATCAAAACATAACTAATGCTTAAAAACCTTCAAAAAAAATTCTAATACACAACAAAACTAATCATAGATAGATTTTGCACCATATTAGTTAACTACTACACATACTTAAAATTAGATATCATGTCTAAATCACAATTCAATTTACAAAACGAATTACAATTACCTATATAAACAAATGACCAAACACAAATCAAACATTTTAAACTAAAAACAATACAATGAAGTGTTACTATACACAAATACCAAAAATGATTTATTCGCTTCTACTGTAGAATATAACCAACTTTTTTTACTGATTAACACGTAGCTAAATGCAATTCTGACAATGTATAACCTAAATATTATAAAGCATAAATAATGATGCTAGAATTTAGATACTACAAATACATATGAAGAAGTGGATTACATATAACAGGATAAAATATATAAATTTCTAGAGACAAAACTGACTTTGAAATAATAACAACTGCAACAAATTAATACAAAAAAGATTAAAACAAAACTTCTTTCTTATTTATTTGGATTCTCAGTGCTGACTGATAGTTTTTACTTCACAGAAGAAAAAAAAGAATCACCGCTTACTTCGAATTGAGTAATTTGGCAGCATGAATGGACAATGAAAAAAAAAATTACCAACAAGAAAAAAGAGACAATTTAAATGAACAATACCAAGTGTAATATTACAATTTCTTTTTCAAATCAAAACAATTTGAATAATATCGATGAAAATACAAAATTTATTTTCAAATGCATTTTCAAAAAGAAAAAAAAGGATTTCTTGTAATATGTGGTAATGGGAAAATATTTCCATTTTTATCTTTTAGTTTTTTGCTGCCTTTTTTAATTATTTACAAGTCTAGAATTTTAGATGCATAAAGTATGTTCAATCTTAAATTTATCAATTAGTTATCCCAGAATTACTTTGTGTTGTAGATGTGGTGCTTTAAAGAAACAAAGAGAAAATCTATGATCGCTGGTAGTCGAATACATCACTACTGAATTTTCATTCTAAACTTTCTATTGTTTTAGATGAAACCTAGTTATAAATATTTACAAACAATTGTTTAAATATCTATTTTAAAAATAGTATGTTTTTTTTTCTTACTTAATACTGTGTAAATATAATATCAGAATTGATTTTTATAATTCAATGAAAAGACATTGATTTTTGTCAAAACTTACTGATATGTTATTTAATACAAAATGATGCTAATATTTCTAAGGCAAGCTGTTAAAATGCTAACTTTTGATTTTCAACAAATGAGCTAATATTTCACATTAAAAAAGAATAGGAGTTAAAAAGTTAAATTGAAACTTCTTACACTTCTATCAAATTATATAATTAGAAAATATATAACGATCAGGGAATATGGACTCTTACTCTACATCTGTATAGGGCACCACCAGGCCATTTGAACCTGGAAAATTTATATAGGCAGATACCTTTGTAAGATTCCATTTTTATTTGACCGATATGATTGGTACCCAATGGGAGGCAATATTCTACAAACCACGAGTAACCTGAATTTTAAAAGGAAAAATCTAGCCAATATTTTTTTTTCTTGAAATGAAATATTTTGACTTGTATTTACGTAAAGTTATAAACTTGAATTTTGTGTAAAAGTACTGTCAGTAAAAAAAATTACACATATATGAATAAACGTGAGGAATAAAACATAATAATTAATAGAAATAAGCTTAGGGAAAGTAATTAGAATAATAAGTAAATGAAAAGTAGGAAAAGGGGAATTCTTGAGGGAGGAGGCATGGGTTCAGCTGGGGTAGAAAGGAAAGAATAGTCAACTTTTTATTTTTTGTGTAATTACTGACCAAAGAAGTCATTTAAAAAGTTTTATAGAATCGATTTGTGTAACATAGGCTTACTAACACTAAGTAAATTCTTTTTTTTTTTTATTGTTTTTGTTTTTTGAGGAACTTCGGTGATATGTATATCATCACATTATTTTAAAATTAAAATAAAATAGGAAATAATCCTAAGTAAAACTGACATTAAAAAAAGTTTATAGTTATTTTAATATATATATTATCGCTCAGATGAAAAACTATTAAAAAAATTATTTAAAAGAAAGTTAAAAAAAAAAGTAAAGATCTAACAATTAGTATTTTTGTTAAAAATATAAAAGAAAAAAAATATTAATTAGTTTCAATTTAAAAATCTTGTTTAAATCTTAGTGAATGAAAATGGTTGTTCTGTTAAATGAATCCAAAGCAAAAGAGACCTTAGGCACTTTGTAATGTATTGGTCAGATAAGAGATAAAAATTAAAGATTGTGTTTCCTGCTCTGAAGCAGATTGACCAATACAAGCATCAAGCCATGCACGGGCCAGAAAGGAAAACATTAAGAACAAATAACATCATGTGCGTTCGATCCGGAGAATTCCTGATAAGAGAGGCTAGAAGTTATAGATGGAAATATCAAATTTATTATTACCTTTTCCTCACTTAAAAATGAAATAACTGTTAATTCATGAACTGCATTGCGGACCCTGAAATATAAGGATCTCGCAATGAATTAATTTCCTATTATGCACCAGCTGATGTAGCCTCCCAAATTGATGAATACTGAAAGGCGACACACAATGGACCAGTCTTGCCAGAAATGATAGAAATATTAAATGGACTTCGATTAGATGGGTGTGATGCTTCATGGGCAAGATGCACTTCAAATTTACCACAGAAAGTATGAACTTTTATCAAATGAACCTTTTAAATATCTCTTTAATAAGTGTTTAATTCGTAAAAAAAAATATATAACTAAGTGAATTCTTATTTGACCAGCAATAGGATTCTAAGTCAGTTAGTAAACATTTTATTTATGTATTAAGTTTGCTAATCAATTTCCACTTTTCATTTTGCTGTTATAATTTATTTTGTTTAACTAAGGTATTAATTTGTATTAAATTTAAAAATGGGCATCCAGCTGAATAGATTATTAAAATTATGTTAGTTTAAATAGGTTAATTTCAGACTAGTTGTCTTGTAGTTGAACCGGTGCTGATGGATGGATATATGGGTGTTTTATGTCAATGTCATGTGGGGAGGTGCATTGGATTCTCATTCGCTTGTACCATGTTACCATCAGGACACTATACCCAATTGAACATATGGCTAAAAGTGTTGCCATCGCATTGCCAATGGATGAAGACATTCTCTGCCCCATTGATCTCCTTATTCTCTGGGTGGTGATAGTAAGACATCCAAGACCGCAATCCACCATTATAGGGCATGTCTAATATATATCCTCCAAATGATTACCTCGTCAGACAAATGCATATTCCTGTACTGGAAACTACTCTAGGGATATTGGACAAATGGGCACTAGTATGTCTGGTCAATTTTTTTCTGAAAAGTTTATTAGCTTATGATGAAAGTTATTGTATTTATAGGTGAATGTTTTGATCTATTGGTAATCATCTGAATTCCAGCACAGCCATTTGATGGTGTTGTTTCTATGCAAAAGCATAGAAATATGCCATTTATGCGACCGAATTTACGGCATATAGAACAATTCTGTTTATATTAGCCAATAGCAGGTGTAGATGGTGTTTCATACCATAATTTCAGCCCATTGATGTGCTTCGTGGCACTATGGAAATAGCAAACACTTCAAAGAGCTCGCTACCGTACGATGTGAGGGTGTATGGAATTCAACTGGCCATAACTGTTTTAATATGCATTCAAAATAACAATGTTCACCCTACCTGACGTACTATTACATAGTAATAATTGTAAGGCCAGCGCAGTGCTTCCCTACAGATTGTAGAATGTGAAAAAAATTGCAAAAGGGTAGATTCTGGCACCATTTCACATAAGTCACATATTGTAGGTTGTTTTGTAAATCATAATGACATTGGCATGTTTTAGTGTACGGTTTGTCTTCGGATCCGTGCCGTGCTGTCTTCCAGCGCTATGCACTGAAATGTATAATGTAATGTAAATAATGTTTCATATCATTTTAAAAATGTAATATTTTAACCCTTTGACAACCAGAACGACTTTTGTACGACTTGTCTAGAAATTTCTATTTTGAGCTGAGTTTACGCGTAAACGGTAAACGTCACACATACGCGCAATACGTCATTTTTTGCGCCATTTTAATATCTACCTGAAATTCTAAGAATTTTTTCTGTACGACAATTTTTAGATTTTTTATGAATATTTTTAGCAAAGTGTACCTAAAATTTTTTTTTTTTTTTGATTTTTCTCATTTTATTTATCGTAAAAAAGTTATTCCACAATTGTTGGATCAATTACTGAAGATTTTATTGTGATTTTCCGTTGAAGTTGTCCGTGATTCTGGGCTCTCTTCTCAAATTACGTTTTTGGATAACGTTCAAGGGTATGTAATTACTTTTTTTTATATATTTTTTTTTATAAATTATAATATTTTATATTTACTAAAACAAATAAATATGTTATATAATAATAAATTATAATATTTTTGATGTACTGAAACAAATAAACGTTTTTGATAACATTCGCGAGTATGTAATTACTTTTATATATATATATTTTTTATAAATTATAATATTTTCTATTTACTGAAACAAATAAATATGTTATATAATAATAAATTATAATATTTTCGATGTACTGAAATAAATAAATATGCTATAGAATAATAAATTATAATATTTTCAAATAAATATGCTGTAGAATGGAAAAAAGTTGGGGACTGGGGTATCTGTCACTGCGTGAGCTAATGCATTTTTTGGCATGATTATAAATATAAATAGTGTATCATGCATGACCAAGTTTGAATTTATGGACGAATTATTGCATCAGTGCTAAAGTTATGACCCTCAATTGATTTGTGTCAATTTTAGGCAAGTAATATAGGATATTGTATAAATTTTCTGGCTTCTTCAATCTATCCAGTTATTGTTACAGTGCCATGTATTTGAACTCAGCCTTTCTTCATATCTTTTATGCAAAATAATAAATATATTTATATACAAGTTTATGCTACACAACTGGAATTTCATGTAATATAGGATATTTTATACACGGTTTCTGACTTCATCAATCCATCCACTGTGTTATAGTGCCATGTATTTGAACTTAGCCTTTCTTCCACACATGTAATCATTGTTAATAATAATAAAAAATTATCTTTATTGATTTATTTTTATTCATTTTATTTTTTATGAGTTTATTTATTTATTTTTGAATTACACTGTTCTATTACTTTTTTCTCCACTAAAAACCATTCATATTTTTACAGATAATTTACAAAACTGAACATATCTGGCTGTGGAATGAAAATGGATCACAGCAAGTCAGCTGTTTTAGTAATTTTCTCAGGGAAAAATTACCTCAGGTAAGACTTCCAATACATCATTTTTTTTGTAAATTTGTGAGGAATGTGAAGAAGCTGTTTATGAAAGTGTCATTTTATCATTTGAATTTCAAAATTTAGGATTTGTGAATCAGTGTAAAAACAAACATTCTTAAATCTGTTATAAATATTATTTTTTTTAACTTTTTCTTTATGAAATGATTATTTTAACAGCTTCATTATATTCTTTCATATATGTACTTGCTTTTACAACATTATTTTTATATATTTATTACATTCAAACACAAAATATCTAAGTTATTAGAGTTAGGGTAAATTTTTTTAAAAATTAAAGATGGCCGCCTGGTTTTCAAAGGGTTAAAATATTATTTAAAAAAAAAAAATAGCATAAAATAAAAAAATTAATTTTGTTTTGTATCATTTTAAAAATGGAATATTTTAAAATATTATTTTAAGAAAAATGAATTTAGTTTCGTAAATTTTTCAATAAAAAAATATCGGCCTAGTAATGTTACATTTCATTATTTTTGTTTAGAAACAACACCATCAAGCGGCCACACCCAGATTTTATGTTCTGTAATCACACTCACTTCATTTAATTACACCCAAAGCAATTCTGATTCCAAGTTTTTCTTTTACTGACTTCTTGCTTCGGGCACTAAAATACCAATATGCATTTATCATCAACTACTAATCATGATATACATATTAAAGCCAAACATTGACTACATGTAAACATACACTTCTCTTTATATATATAAACTGCTAAACTATTTTCATCTGAAAAATTTCCTATTCAATTACAAATAATTGTAAACTAAAAATATAAAAACAAATCGCTGCATTTATTCTTTGTTGGAATAGAAAAATCTATTCACAATAACAATTAATATGTACATAACTATATCACTGAAATGTAATAAATTTAAAGTAATCTTAATATTGTATCACACGTTTTGGCCAAACCTATTAATGCTATTCAAAATTAACTATTATTTAATAATCTATCATGCTATATAAAATAAACTTTTTCATTTCATCAGCAATTTAACTATCAAAACAAGGGAAAAAAAAAAAAAATATTAATGATAGAATAAAGGTTTATTCTGCAAATGGTCAATAGAATTTGATCAAATATTAATTGTTGTTATAAATAAATTTTTATATTCAAAAGAAATAAGAAAAGTAGTTTGTCTTTATATTTATAGTTTATGATTGTATAAGCAGTTAGTCTTTGTCTATTTATAAATAAGTTGAAAAAACATTTAGTTTATATTTTTATTTTATAAATAAATTGGTAATGATTTGTTTTGGAGTGCTAAACAAACTGTTAAAAAAAATTCAGTTCAAGTTCAACAAAATACATTGCTTTCTACTTAGCTATAAATTCAAATGCCTTTACTACATTTGGACAATATTCTTAAATCATCTTCAATAAATATTCAATACATCTTAGTGCATAAGAATAAGTGAAAACAATTGTAAAAACTTACATGCAACTTTATCACCATTGGATACTGGTGAAATGTCTCGATCATCCAGTTTTCCAGTCAAGTTAGCTTTTTCTTCTAATTGGCTAATATTAATTGGACATAATTTCGGATTAAAATGAAAAAACATTTTTCCATTTAAAATCTGCAGTTTATGCTCAGGAGGCCAGAGTTCCCGCAAATTTTCATTATCCAAAACATACAATGCATATCTTAAAAAAAAAAAAATTAATATTATAAAATTATATGCTTTAACTCAAATTACTGTAATTACAAATATACAATAACTATATTGAGAAAGGCTTTCTTACATTTTGTTGCACACCTGATGCTGTAATGTCATAAATCCAAGAAAAAATCTCCGATGCTATGTTTCTCACATTAACATGTGAAAAAGAAGATAAACTTAACAGTATTAAATAATTTGATATCTGAATTTAACACACCTGTCCCACATTAAACTATAAGATGATTATTAAACCAATACAGATTCGGGAGTTTATCCATCCCGACTCTGTAACACCATGATCACACAAACCTGCAGAGCTTAAAACCTTCTTCCTGTATCGCAATTTTCACTTATGTAAGTTTAAAGTGAACAGGAAAGACAATATTAACAAGTATATATCTGAACTATGTAATGTTGGATATAAAGATTGTGCACTCCTAAAAACTATTAGAAACTTTTATCAGAAAGCACAAAACTCCCCATCCTTCACTGACTCCAAACCCTGGATGTCCCTCTCCTATATACCTAACATAACTCACAGCATTATTAAAATTATTATCCTACCCACTAAATCACTCTATGTACCGCACTCCCACTGCATCAACTATTCAACAACTGGATTTCCGCTCTCAGATCATTTATAAAATTAAATGCCAGGAACCCATCTGCCCACAGTTTACTGCAAGGAATCTCGAGATAATCTATCTATGTGTATAGCTCAATACAAATACCTATATAATAAGGCTAGAACTAATACAGATATACTCTCAATATTTTTTGAACACTTTTTTCTGCAACTGGGCATCCTTTCATGCTATCATTAAACGAAAAATTAACGGGGTATGGCCCATATCAGGCGACAAAAATTCTATCAATAGAAAAAAATAACGCATGCTCCTCTCAAAAAGATAGCCTGTTCTCCCTAATTAAAGCTTATATTCAAATTTTATGTAAATAAGCAATAACAAATATACAACCACTCCTAGTTTATAATTTATGTTACATCTATAACTCGTAGGAGACAAAAGTTGGCTAAGCACATAAAATAAAACAAACTGTAAGGAAGCTTTTCTCAATGTGGTTATCATATATTTACAAAAATTTTAAATATATGTATAAAAGAAATTTAATAAAAGTATCATTATATATATATATATATATAAATTAAGATCTCTAACAGAAGGCAAATTGAATAAACTAGGCAACAAAATATCGCAAACACTCAATCTATCATTCATTCAGATATCATTTTATCACATCTATCATCCACTCTCTTGGTATCCAAGATCAACATCATAAAAATATGTTATTTTAATGTTTCAAAATGTCATATTATTTCATTTACTGCTGGAAAATAATGCAACATTAGTCTACATGTATGTTTCTTTAATTTAAAATGATATATAAGTAGCATCATTGTATATGTATACATACGTTATAATTAATTTGGTCATCATTAAATAATTTATTCCAGGAATTAAACTTTCATAAATTCTAATCACAAATATTAAATAAAAAATATGTAAACATAATAATCTTATAATTTTTCCAAAACATTTTTATGATTTCAACACTAATAAATTCCTTTTGAATTTCTTCTATTTCTAAGATTTTACGTAGATTCAAAATTAGGAATTGAAAAAAAAATTATATATATTTATGTTTTTAAATTAATTGGAGTTTATTCAAGATCAAAATATAGAAATGTCCCAACTTGTAGTTAACTTTCTTGCTTTTTTCACAGTAATTCTTTAATTGTCATAAATTAATGTGACCTCTTTCTTTCAATTAAATCAAATACTGTTACTTGTATTTATATATTGGATTATTTCCATCATCTAGTACTGAATATTTAATGTCTTTAGAAAAATTTAATGTTATTCTCATTTTCAAAGTACATTCAACTTAGTAATAGCTCAGATGTGAGTATATGCATAATGTTTCGAGAGTATCCTTTGGCAGGATGGCTCAGCAATACTTTAAAATTCAATATTGAAGAATCTAAGGATCCAGGTTTGATTCTCATGCTAGTACTATCACTGGTCAGGTCAGCAACACCTGAAGAAGAGAGGGGAATAATACCTCTTGAAACATTATGCATATACTAATGTGTATGCTATTTCTAACAGTTGAATGTACACTGAAAATTTAAATAAAGTTATTTTTTTCTAAAGACACTCAATACTACATTATATAAATACAACTAAAATACCATCATCACAAACCTTCAGGAAAATACTATTACTGTTTGAGTAAATAAGAAGAGATTAAAAACGTATCAACTTACCTAAAATCTTTTCCATAGTATACATTAGGACAAATGTTAATAAAAGTTTTTAAATAAAATTTTAAAAAATTTAAAGTAAAAATATTGTACTTGTAACTAATCACTGTTATTAATAATAATCTTAATTTTTTCAAATGTACCTTATATAATTACTATGACATTAAAAATATATATGTGTATCTGATAAAAATTTATAATCAATTAAACATTTCAGATTTATAATGCAATCCTTCAAACTTGTTACAAATCTTGAACTAGTATTTGGTATAAACTTTTTCAAATCAATCGCCTGACAGAAGTTTTAGCAATCAAGCATTTAATCCACTAATTCAATATTCACATTTATATTATGTCGATATAATTAATATTCGCATTGTAACACCAATGGAACAGAAATATGGCAATCATATATATGAAATAAATTGACAATATACATGCACACACTTTTTGCAACCAACAAATGTGAAATGTTTGGAATTATAACACTGAATTCTACTTTACACATATTTCAGTGAATAATCATTAAATTGTTCTTATTTACAATTTTTGTACTACTTTCTATGTCCCAATGAAAACCTATGCATTGAGAGTATATTGCATTTTGACTATGTTTATCTAATTTGCCACAGAAAAATAAAATAAGCAAATATATTGCAGATAAAGACAAAATGTCACACATTTTTATCTTAAACTCTTCATAAAATAAGTAAAACTTGTCATATCTCTTTATTACTATTAATAAAAATTTTCAGAAATTGTGATTGTGTATCGAGTTGCCAGGAAATGGTCTAGAAACTGCTGATAAAACTTGGAATTTTAAACCCAGAATTTCAAAACAAACTTTTCAAGAACAAGATTTTCAAATAACAACATTTACTCGATGCTTAGTTCAAATAGTGTTTTATTGTGATCACCTTTTTAAACTTTTCAGAAAGGTACACATGCTAATCACTGTACTATTAGAAACATCTTATGCTCATAGATTACACAATCCTTTTCAGAAGCAAATTCTGTTTATTCTAATCCAATAGTTTGAGTAATCAATAGATTCCAGATGATAGTACTCATTAAATCCATCCTATCTCCCATATTAGTTTTTGATTTATAGCCTTCGCTAGAAAGGAATATGAACTTAGATCTATTATATCCAGAACATTTAGTTCTAATGCATTTTTCACCCAAAAATATTGGTGAAAATTAAGTTTGTTCTGTAAAATATTTTGTAAGCCGGAATCACATGATGTTTTTTGTTGTTATTTTATACCAATTTAAGCCATAGAATAATGGTATCTACAAATGTTATAAAGCTGAAGACATGCAAAGAAGTTTGCTTGAATTCAGAACATTAAGATTATTTTTGAATTCCAGGGTATTAGTTGATTATAAAAAAAGAGAGTAAAAAGTCACTGCTGAATGAAAAGTGCATCAGGGCCAAAAGATCCAGGCCCAAACTCCTCAATAAAAGACATAGAACACAAGTAAGAGAACCCTTCTGGAAATAGGGATAGAATAATTATCCGTTGTTGTTGACAATGATAAATTTCATTGAAAAACTGATATTATTATCTTAACTTTCTATGGTTACTCATTTTATTTCATACACTATTACTACTACCAAAAATAATTCACTGATTAAAAAGAGAAACAGTTTGGGATCACCAGGTGTTGGCATTTTATTTTTGTTTGACATTACTTGGCTTACCTGTTGTTATTATATCCTATATTTTTTTTCATATTCACCATCAAATCTTTTGTATAAATTTTTTCATATATGATTTTTCATTATCCATCTCTATTTTTTGATATAGTAATCTGACTAATCAAAATATCTCTTTGAATGTTTGTTAATAGTCTATTATTGGACGAAAACAAGTTCAAACTATTATTTTCAAAAACTCTACAAATCAATCCCAGTTACTGTTAATTTTTCAATACATATTAATTGAAAACATATCCTGCACAGGTGGCAAATGTCCAACTTGGGATCGGGAAGTCCCAGAATCAATTCTGCCTCTCGCAAGTCTGGCGCTTAAACTTCTTACGAATTCCCAAGCAATAAAATCATATGCATTTTTTTTTTTTAAATTGAAAACATCTAAAATTCATAAAAAAAACTGACTGTATAGATTTATAAATGTAAAAAAAAAAGGTTAAAACAAAGATGAAGAATGACTATCGCCTTCAGACCTGTTAATTGACAAAGTGGTGTCACTTTGGCTTCATTGTTACTCTTTAGTGTGAAGTTATAGAGAGATTTTTGTCCTTCAATGTTTTATTTAAATAATGCTTGACCTTTTACCTAAGATTACTAAATATAAAAAACAAGAATAAAAAGGACCAATAGGTGGAATAAAATGAATATTTTAGAATTCTACTGGCATTGTTGACATAAATCTTAAAAAATGAAATAATTGTTTTGCAGCAATTGAGTAATCCCAACTTGATCATTATTGATATAATTGGCTATTACTTCCACCATCTTACCCTCACCTTCCTTAATACAATTTTTTTTGTCTTAATAACATTAGAAATTTTAATGAGACCATTATATCCTTACAAATATGCAATAGTGAATGAATGTATGCCTTACTATTTTTCCTTTAGTTTGATTCTTATGATTCCTAATAAATGAGCTGTTTATAAAAGCTTAGAACTTTATATTCATAAGTCATTACGATATTATTATCAGCACCAGAAGCCACTTAGTAATAAGTGTGATCATTCTAATGCCAAGGAAAAAACAAAGAAAAACAATAATAATACAATAAAAATGATGTGCTTTGTGATGATTATACAAATCACTAGTCTATTAGTTTGTTTATTTGATGTATATAATATGTTTATCAACATTATTCTTTCTTTGTCTTTCCATCTTTTTTTTTTTGTGTTAACTGAGATATTAATTTAATTTATGGCCCAGTCATTAAGGCCACTCATGAAGTATGACAATGGGATTATGTGTTTGTATAACCACATTTTCTTCTTTAATTACACATACAAAAATTAACTGATTGCAATCTTTTATTTCTAATTTTTTTATTCCTAGGTTCTTATTCTTAATCTTTATATTTTTAAAAAACATCCCATGACTACCATTTTTCTCCTTTCACAAGCTATTAAAATAGTAGCAACCCTCTCTTTCAATAGTGCCATCTAGTGTCAACTATTGTAATCAATAGATGCCAAATATTGGATATTGGACGAGTAAGCACTAGATAGGGATTTAAATGCGCAAAACTTTCTGGCATTTATTGTTTACTATAGTTTGTGCTAGATGGCAGTATATTTGGAGAGAATTGTTACTATTTTTTTTTTACTTCGGGTTAAAATGGTTATTCTCATTTATGAGCAGTTGCTAATGATGAAGAATAAAATAAATTTTGATAAAATTAGTTATATCGAATTAATTAAATAATTCATTCACTTTATAATCATTAGATGTTTTACCTAAGTATCTGATAAATAAAATTCACTTAATTATCTTATGCAGTAGTTTCATAATTTTGTTCACATGCACAATATATATATATATTCATTTACAAAAGCACTTGTAAAATGTGTTTATGTACCTGTATATGATTATATATATATATCAAGTTGTATTGAATATAAGTAATAAATCTTCCAAACAGAATTGGTTTTTTCTAATTTATTTATTTATCCAAACCAACCTTCAATACCTTAAGTTATTGTATTCATGATATTAATGATTTTAATTTAGTGCTATTTTTAATAAATAGATATATATTTAAATTCCATGCTGCACTAATTTAACTACTGCATGATTATTGATTCATTATGCCATTTCCATTTATAATAAAACATGCTCCTTTGTCATCCTTTTCCTATCATTTCATTCTCCATATTTAATTTTAATCTTTCCTAGGTAAAAACATTATGAAATTAAATGATAAATACTATTCAAATTATGGAAAGGAATTTAGATACATAAGACAATGCTAAATTAAAATCATTAATGCCAAATAAATGATACTTTAAGATAGTGAAAGTCATTTGGGATAAAAAAAAAAAAGATTAAATTGGAAAATCATTTCTATTCTCAAATGTAATATTACATAAACACACGCACACACACACATAGCAGAAGAAAGAAGATAATTACTACATATAACTGTATATTTGTATCTGAAGTTGTGTACCAGACTATTTCTACTAAGCTTTATTTATACCTTTACAAAGACATTAAACTATTAGAAATAACACACTTGTTAATACAGAACACAATGTTTTGAGTGAGATTATTCCCTCACTTTTTCAGATGTTTCTGGCCCACCTATTGACAGTCTAGCATGGCAAATGAACAAGTGACTTTTAGATCCATGAAAAATGAATTGAAGATGATGCTCTAACCAACTTTAAATTCGGTATTTGAAAATCTGTGGTAGTGCTATCATTGGTCAGATCAGAAACACTTGAAAAACAGAAAAAAACATCAAAATATCATGATCTATATTTAAACAGAGCATCATTACTAATAGTTAAAAGAAATTAAAAAAGGTATAAATCAAGTTTTTAAAAAAAACATGGAACAATGCAATTACAAAGACGGAAATCGTTCACTACAAATAAACAAACCTTCAGAAGAAATATTTGAATTTATATATATATATACATACATACATATAATTAAAAAATAAATAAATAAAATTTTACATGTCATTTGCCAGTTTCTCGCCTCGAATAAGTTTTAGACTACGCAAAAAATTCAAAGACATTATAGGAAAGGAACGTGCTATTTTCACGTAGTAAGTAACTTCTTCTATTAAGTGCAAACTTTCTTCTAATTCTTGAGCTATTTTCTCTTTAAAAAAAAAAACAAAAAAACATAGTAATCATTACTTTCATTGAAATAATATATATTCAAGTATATACAATATTTTTAATAATTTGGATATTTGTTACTTAAAACAGTTTTTTAAAATTGAAATTTGACTACTTAATTTCTGTTTTTTAATTGTTTTAAAGTCTGATTTATAAATTATTAGATTTATATTTAAGATTCCCCTTTTACATTTTCTCTAAATGCAATATGAATAATGGCAATCTTTACATATTTCAGAGAGTAAAAAAACATAAATGTAAACGAGAGATATCTATCAAATGCAAAAAAAAAACCAATGAGTTTAACATATTTATATGACAAGCACAAATAATTGGGAAAAAAAGCAATAGCTGAAAATATAATAGAATATTTTAGCATAACTATCATTAGCAGGATCTTGTATAAAAACAAAATTTAGATTTCGTGAATTTTCTATTAAAATCTAACCAAATATATAAGTAATATACTGCAGGGCTATATTTATAATACTGATGTAATTCACTGATGACATTCATTCAGACATCGTATATAGTAATTTAAAGTGAGTGCTCCATCCTCACCCTTTCCTTGCCATTACTTCAGATTTGCTCATATATAAGCATTTGAGTCATAGGAGTAAGTGGATTCATTTTATTCCTGCATAAATACTATATCTTGTATTGGAGAGAAAGTATTCATTTATTATTATTAACACTCACAAAAGTGTATGCACAATTAGCTTGAAAGGCTGATATTTGAATGTAATACTGATGTAATATAAAATGATTTGTTTCTGTGCATAGAAAGTTTCCCAATAACTCAGCCAAATTAAATACCCCTCCCTCCAAAATTTCTTAGATATCACAATAAACTCATCACCTTCATTTATTATTATCCAATTATTTCTCTATCTCTGCTTCATTTCTTTTGTTCACCTCTTATCTCATTTTAATAAAAGCTATATCAGCAGTTCCACTATCTTATTATCATATTCACCAATTTTATTTAAAAATCTAAGCAAAAAAAAATCCTATCTCTACCTGTTTTTCTGAAGGTTTTGATGATGATGTTTTAATTGTATTTATATGTTGGGACTATTTCCATCATCTAATATGTGTATTGAATGTCTTTAGAAAAATTTAACTTTATTTAAATATTCCAAATACATTCAACTGTTAGAAATAGCACATCAAACAAGTTAGTATATGCACAATGTTTCGAAAAGTATTATTCTCCCTCTTCTTCAGGTGTCAGGCCAGCAATATCAAAAGAAGAGGGGAGAATAATACCTCTCGAAATGCTGTGCATATGCTAACCTGTTTAATGTGCTATTACTAACAGTTGATTGTATTTGAAATATTTAAATAAAGCTAAATTTTTCTAAATACATTCAATACACACATTAGATGATGGAAATAGTCCAATATAAAAATACAAATATCTCTACCTCCTTCATTTGCTTTACCTTTAAACTTCTCCCCCTTTCTGTACAATTTGCCCTGATCTTACATTTCAAAAATAAATGTTCCATACTGAATCTTCCATTCCCACATAAAATATATCTACAATTCAAATCTTTATTCCATTTTCTTTCCCAGGTATGTAAAACATCTATTCTTTCATCGAATAATAATACATTCCCTTTAGTATTTTATTTAATTTTTATTTTCATATAACTATAAACTTTTTTTTTTCACATTCTTTTTCCACAATTCTAATTCATGTTCTTTTAATCAACTTATGTGTCTTCTTTTGCTATCCCTTATAATTATGTCCCTACACTTATCTTATTTCTTATACAAATACATGAAAATAAATTGTCTATCTATTAACTTTGCATACTGTGGTCCCTCTATATAATCCAACTAAACCCTACTTTTATTAATCTACTTGCGTTCATATATTGAATGAAACCTTCCAAACATTTATTTTTAAATAAGCAAATAAACAAAAGGTTTTGTTGCTTGGAAGTTCATAAGTTTGAGTGTTGGCAGTGACAGATATAAATCCATAAAGTTTAAGGTTCAGAATCTGACATTCAACCATTACATCAAAACACTTTGTCTTTCCTCAATAAAAAAAATTTCAACCTATTTGACCTTGAATAGCCACATTTGGTACCCACAATTCGCTACAAAAAGCCTATCTACCTACTTTTTAATGAAAGCATTTAAGCACTCTTTACTAGCTCATTGTTATTACATTTATATTGTCATAGTGCTCAATTCAGAATTTGCTTATTCTATAACATCTTATACTTACATAAATAATAAGCTAATAGAGGGT
The DNA here is from genome assembly GCA_028023455.1 of Epiperipatus broadwayi. Taxonomy (NCBI): domain Eukaryota; kingdom Metazoa; phylum Onychophora; class Udeonychophora; order Euonychophora; family Peripatidae; genus Epiperipatus; species Epiperipatus broadwayi. The sequence continues at coordinate 4,502,777 of JAQFVV010006236.1, forward strand.
GCTTAGATGCAATCATTCTAAAACTTTTATTTGCAGAAAGACAGTCTAAAACAGGGGTCGGCAACCTATGGCACTCGTGCCAAGCATGGCACGTCAACAATTATCAATGGCACTCGGAATATATTGAAATAGTAAAAAAATATATTTTAATTACAACATCTATTTTTTATTTTACATTAAATTTACGATTAAATCATTATTTATCAGAAAATAATACACTTGATTTCATTTTAAAAGATATTTTTGTTTGCAAGTTAAATAAATTCTACATATTCACATTTTACTTCTGATAATATTAAAAAACGAGATCGTAATCCAAAGAAAAAGCTTATTATGTTATCAATTCTAGAAAGCTATTTTTGGTAGTTGAATGGTAAATAATCGATGTTCATTGGTGGCACTTCTTCCAAAAAAGATATTCTCGTGGCAGACTGACCGAGAGATTCCCAAAATGTCCCACAAAAGACAAAAACATGATGCTTTTCAAGATTCTTGGACAAATGAATAAGAATTTGTACCACAAAAGATCATGCTGTGTGTACATTATGCTGTGAAAGTATTGTGTGTCATTCCTCAAGTGTATAAAGATATTATCAAACCAAACATATGTTCATGTTTAAAAACTCAGATGAGAAAAGTGAAGCTATAAAAAGAGCTGTTTCCACCTTTAAGAAACAAATTACTTATTTTAGTCAAATAATTGGAACCCAAAATAAAGCCACCGAATGTAGTTATATAATTGCTCATTTTGTGGCTTCAAAAGGCAAACCTTTCACAGATGGACAATTCATCAAAGAAATGTTTTTGAAAAGTGATGAAATCTTATTCAGTGATTTATCAAATAAACAAACAATATTGTCTCGAATTCTAGAAATATCAGCTTCTGCAAGATCAATTCGAAGAAGAATAACTGACATAGCCGAGGATATAACAACAAAACAGAAAACCAGTTAAAATAAGCTGTTGCATTCAGTGTTGCTATTGATGAAAGCACTGATGTAAATAATGTGGCGCACCTAGCAATAGTTGCACAATAATGAGACAACAATCATATTTATGAAGAATTGCGTTGCTTGATTCCTCTTACTGGTACAACAAGGACATGATATTTTCACTGCATTTTTCAATTATTTTGAAAATCAGAAAATTAATATAAATAAAATATTTAATGTTACTACTGATGCCAGCTGTTGGTCAGAAAGAAAAAGGGATTTGTTAAATTTCTTGAAAATCATATTAAACATCAAATATTGAGTTTCCACTGCATTATACGCTAGGAAAATTTAGTTGCAAAAATCTCATCACAATGCTTGAATTCTGTAATGGACAGTCATTAAAATAATTAATTTCAGGCAATTTAAATCTCTTTTGCAAGAAATGAATAGTGCATATATAGACCTCCCTCTATACAGGAATGTTCGTTGGATTAGTTGAGGTAATGTCTTGAATGGGTTTGTATCATGTCTAAAAGAAATCAAGATGTTTCTTGATGAAAAAGAACAACATTATCTGGAAATAAATGATGGAAGACTGGTTATGCAAATTGATGTTTCTGACTGAAATAACTCAATGAATTAAACTTGCATTTGCAAGGGAAGGGTCAAACAGTACTAAAACTTTTTGAATATTGGAAAGTACTTGCATCAAAATTAGATATATTTTTGCATGATATTACCACTAACACCTACAAGTAGTTTCCAAATGTAAAGGCCCATGCAAATCAATTTAACGTTAACAAAGATGAACTTCAAAAATATATTGAAGCTCTCAGAGAAGAATTTTCCAAATGATATAAAGACTTCCAAATACACACACCCATATTTTTCTTTCCTCATCAAACCTGACTTAATTTATTTAAAGATGACTCCATTTGATTTATCTCTTTTTGAGTGGATGGATATTGATAAGTTTTGAAATGGAATTAATTGAATTAATGTCATCAGAATTGTGAAAAAATAAATTTGTAGAATTGCAAAAAACTCTTGAAGGGAACTGTCTAGAAAAGTCAACTGTCATTCTCAATTGTTGGATATCATTACCCGAAAGATTTAACTCTTTGAAAAAAAAACTGCTTGTACTCTGCTTTTGGCATGAGAACAAATTTTCTCACATATTTAAAATATTTTGAGTTCACAAAGAAATTGCCTAACACCTGAACATTTAAAAGTGACCAATTACATACCTGACAATGAGCAATTGAGCTGGGCAACATTCACATTAATTTTAATAATAAAAAATGGCTAATCATATTAGAATTCATGATATTTTTTTCTTATTTAAATTATATATTTTGTATAGGTAAAAAGTTATAATTTGTAATTAATCTTTAATAAGCATGTTAAAAATTACAAATTTAAAAAAAGGTACTTTTCACATGATTCTAAGTATTTTAAAATATTGAATGACCAATAATTTAAGATCAAGTTATAATGGACTTCAAAAGTATATATTATATAGTAGTATATATTATATACTAAAATATTATATATAACTAACAACCAATTTTGATAATATAATATAATAAGATTGGTTAAATCATGTCGGCACGCGGAATAACATTGTAACATAGGTTTGGCACCGCACTACTAAAAGGTTGCCAACCCCTGGTCTAAAATATTAAATACTGCACTTTAATGGTGCCTGATTTGCATGAACGGTTGAATAAGTTGACTTGTTAGGATCAAACAGAGTCTATCTTTAACTATCAAATTAGTGTTTTCTACAACTCATAGGAATACTCCATAAAAACAAATAAACTTATACTTTGTTAATTAACAAGCAACAAATTCTAATTCTGAAACCATGACAAAAAATCCACAATCCATCTGGTTTAATCAGTTTCACACAAGATTTCAATAAATTATTTACAACAGAATAATCAGAAAAATGTGTATCAGCAAAGATTATTTCTTTTCCTCAAGAATCTCAACTTGACTAATTTTGAAGTTAAAAATAGACTTTGAAATTTACCTACCATAGCTCTGGTTGGTTTTTTTACTGCATAAATCATAAAGATATATATTAATCCATTCAGTTATAAACCTCATTTGCAGTTATCATCTGCTGATGAAGACATTGATCAAATCACTGATCTATTGTGACAGCATGAAAGTTCCTTAATTCCATAAATGATTACAAAAAGTGGCAAAAATTTCCTGTGGTTCTGTAAAATCTGGATATGTATTCATCAATATTCATTTAAATTGGGAACTTCACTAGAGTTAAGCATTATACCTAAATTCGTGAAGATAAAATGCATCTTATATATATATATTTCAGTTTTATTTGTAGTTCTGTAACTGATTTCTTTTAGATTAAGTGTTCCAGGAGACCCAGATTATATCTTAACAATAATCAATACAGGTAAACAGAAAAAATAAAACAAAAGTTAATAGAACTGGAGACTGGATTAGAAGCTGGTAGTTTAGAAATAGAAGGCCCAATTATCAGGAAAATGTAAGACCTTACTGAATCAGAACTCCACAATTTAAAATTGGTTCTCTATAAGACAAGTGATCCTATTGATAATGACACCCCAAAAGTCTTTGACCTGATGAAATATTTGTTACTCCTGAAAAAATTCCCACAAAAATTAATGTTACGGCAACAGAAGTCCTAGGAAAATTCAGGAAACACCAATAGATGACAGTCATTTGGGATGTCCCGTGCATTCCAACTACGGATACAAGTCAATTGATAAACAAAAAGGATTTGGTACTATTGAGAGAGATGGTAAGATATGAAAACATTACCAAGAAAGTCCTGCTTATGTCATAACAGTTCATATACATTTTGTCATGCCACAATTGTGTTTTTGTAGTTTTCATCTTTCACAGGGTTTTTTTTTTTTTCATGTTTTTAGTTTTGTTATAAAAATATGGTTGAAAAACATTAGATGTGAAATACTTATTTTTGAAAATATATCACAAATTTAAGTTACTTTTATTTATTGATAATATTTACAGTTTTTATGAGATTACACAATACGGTCACTTATATTTAAAATTAGTTGTTTTTTTATTACTGATAATATTTGTAAATTGTATTATATATTGTCTTGTATCTGAGGATAGAATTGTAATTCAATTTAAGATTTTTATTCAATGCTAACAATATTCATATTCTTATTCAAAAATAAATATTTATTTTTAAAAAAATGCACTTTTCTTCATTCACTTTCTGCAATGCAGTAAATTTTATTTACTCCTTGATAATATTTATTTGCAGTTTCGACTGACTAGCGGTCTTCATCAGAACTACAATATTCAAATATATATGACCGCATAATTAATACACTCTGAACGATACATTTTATTTAAGATTTTAATAGCAGGCCTAGGTCTAGAATGTTTTGTCAAACTTTAAAATAATAGATAACAAGAACGACATTTGTTAATGAACTAAAATCTATGAAATTTCAAACTAATTAAAAATAATAATAACAGATGAAATTTTTTTATTATGATGATAAATTAATGAGATAAAAAATGAAAAGATTCTATTATAATACTTAATTAAAATGGCAAAAGAAAAAGACAAACACTCACAACATGTGTCATAGTAATATTGAATTAAAATATTTAAACAAATTGATAATCTGCCAATTGTTGTGAATTATTTTCTTTGATGTAATTTTGTCATTTCATATCTTGCCTTATTAAACAAACTTGGTAATGTATGCAAAATATCCTAGATAATGTGTAAAAATGATTTATTTTATACATTATCTTGTAATTATGGTCTTTCTGAATAATACTTTGTATGAAACAATGCCGCTAATATATTTATTCAAATAACTTCTGGGGCAAGGGAAACAGTTAATAAAGATTTGTACACATTGTACATATATATAAATATTAATAACATAACATTAGCTGTATTTGTAATTTTGATGGAAGGAAATTAACCTTCCACACATGCACTATGAATAGACAGCACACCAGGTTAATCAATGTTTATAAGAATGAAGGGTCAATCTTTTCTTTAAGATTACTTATTAAATAAACAGACATTCATTGACAATTGCTGGAAATACAGCATGATCTTCGTTTAGTAGACCTGGCTAAATCATGCTTTATTTCCATCATCATCAAAGAAAATCAGTTTATTTAGTAGGTAGATTTAAAAAATGGGTGATCTACTTACTCTTTTAAACATTTATTGATGTGGAATGCTGTATATTCATAGTGCATGGATGGAAATATAATTTTATTTTGTCAAAATTATATCATCATCATCATCAACCATTATCAATCCACTGCAGGATGAAGGTCTCTCCAAGTTTAATCCATCTTCTCCGATCTTTAGCTTCTCTTCTCCACAACACCCCTGCACATTTTCTTATTTCATCCATCCATCTCACATGTGGTCTCTTTCTGGGTCTTTTACAATCTCTTGGCATCCAGTTTAAAATTTCAATTGTCCATCTATTATCATCTCTTCTAGCAATATGTCCAGCCCAACTTCATTTCAATCTTTTAATTTTTTCAATAAGGTCAGTAACACCCGTTTGTTCTCTTACCCATACATTGCGTTTTCGATCTCTTCTTGTTACTCCCAACATACATCTCTCCATACTCCTTTGAGTGGTCTAAAGTCTCTGTATTGCTCTTCTATTAAGTGTCCAAGTCTCAGATCCATAAGTAAGTACTGGTAAAACACATTTACTATATAATTATAATTAAAGAAAAATCAAAATATGATTTAACTTTCATATGTAAAATTTATGATGTTTTAATAGATCATTCTGACTTATAGTTTTTTTAACTTTGATGAGTAATTGAAATCTTATGTAAACTGTGCAAATAAAACAATATTTAACACTCCAAAAAAGTTGAATTTAAATCTTAAAACAAAATAAGAAGGAAGTTTTTCCAATTCATTTCTTAATAATCTATCTAACAGTGCCAGTTTTTTTTTTTAAATTATAAAATACACATTTTTTGTTTGTTTGTTTGTTCTTGGGTGTATAGAAATTAAATAAGATAAATTCCTGATTCAAAATATATATATATGGCATTTAATAAATTTTAATGTATAATTAATAGGTAAAAAAAAATTGAAATTGATAAAAAATAATTCTATTATTTTACAAAATTAATACAGCAATATTTGCAAAAACTGAATTTAACTTACTCCTATAAATGATTTGTGCTATGTGTGGACATGTGCATAGATTGATCACATTAAAAAACTTATTAATAATAAAACTACTCTAAATTCAAGGTTCCCAACTTAAAGATCAACTGTAGAATTCTACTGGATAAATTTGGGAATTTCATGATACAATTAGTTTTTGAATTTTGATTAATTAATAGTTTAATATATGCATCAAAAACTTTCCATCTACACTGCAACAAAACAGAAATACAAAACTAAACTGGATGCTGCTTCTGATATTAAAATTAGGCTGCCTACAATTACACTGAATTTGAAAGAATATTGAAGGAAAAGAAACTGAATTCTTCACATTAATTATCAATTTGAATTAACGATTTTTTTCATTATTCTTTTTTTTCCAAATATTTTTAACAAATTATTTTTGATTTGTTGTCAGAGTTTCAAAATTTTATCAGAGTAAAATGAGTTCCATAATTAAGTTCATCAGCCCTAAGGCTAAACATTTACATTCCAATATATAAAAAGTTGCAAAGCGTATTAACTCTCTAACTGGATATCCTATAATTTATATGGTTTGTCTAATTACGTATATTCTATGATTTCTGTGGATTAACAAGACCTTTTTAACTGAGATTATATTTTTCCATAGTGGAATTAATATTGTATCTGAAATATATTTGAAATATTAAACTCTAAAATTTAGTTCTAATTTTAGCCAATAGATGGCAACTGTAAGTATTTTCAGCACTATTATGAAGACTAACTTTGAAATACTGTAATATTATATTATATACTGGTTATTGTTTTAAAAATTTATCATATAAAAATAGAAAATATGCACTATATTGCTTAAACATCATACAATAAACAATATGTGCATTTTTTTTTCTTCAAGATATGCTGGGAAAAAAATTATTTTTTTTTGAATGACAATGATCAAGAACTTACATGGCTGAGAGATTTTAAAAAGTTAAATAATCAGATGATTAGTTGCTCAAGAAAACATATGATGTTTGAGCAGCCAAGCAATAGATGCAGTTAAGAATTGATGCAAAAATATTTTGCTCTCGAATTCACTACTTTACTGCTACAAATAAAAAACTACACAGGGTATATAACAAATGTTAGCAAAGCAGTGGGTTTAATTTACATACACTCCACCCCTGAAAATAATATTACTTTTCAAGTTTAATTTTTTCGTCCCTGAATCTATTTTTTTAAAAATATGTTCTTTTTTTAATAATTTATATAAGAATGGTCAACAATTACATTGCAGAAATATTTATTAAAATAATTATTGCATAAAAAAAAAAGAAGCATAATTCATTAAAAAATTAAATAAGACAGAATTCATGTTTATGTATATGTACACATTTTCAATGCTCAACTTGAGGATATATATATTCACATCTTTAAAGATGATCATTTGTCAAAACTATGAGCCTTTTAATATCTTTTGCTGATCTTCGAGTGGAGATTACACACACAAAGCTATATGATCCCTTTCTTTTTTTTATATATAGTTTAGATTATTTAAATTCCTACATATTAAATAGATAACTTTAGATTATATATATATATTCAGAACCATTAGGGATCCTTTTGTTATCTTAGGAAACTAAATATCTACACTGTCAACAAACTGGCAGTAGCTAATTGGCTACCTAATGCAAGAAATTGATGAACTGCATGCTCAATGGTAAGATAAATTTCAAGTAATTTCAAAAATGGTTGAATAAATTTGCATCAATGTAATGCAGAAGCTAATGCTCCTCCTCTTCCTGCCTCAAAAATTGTGTACTAAGTATATCTGCTTGCTTACTCTATCACTAAAGATCTGCATACACTAGTAAAATATATATTAAAAAAAAACAACTGATGATTAAACTAAAACTCCAGAGACTTTTTTTTGTAAATACAATAACTTAATTAATCTCAAACTAAGAATGTTTCTTTGTTTTTATTTTTTTAAATACATAAATATTTTTTTAAAATTATCACTTACTTCCACCACGTATATGAATTTCAAGAGGTCCGCTTATTACAGTGCAACCAGTCAAACTTTGTGCTGTAGCCACACTATCGATAGTCACACCTTTGCAAACTATTTAAACATATACAGAATACATTAAGAGAAAATATATATATATTTGTATGTAATAATTTCAAAAATACAAGTGCATAAAAACTAAAATCACTTTTAGGACAGGATGAATTTGAGCAAGCATTGCAATGATGCTTGTTATTCTCGGCAACTGTGAATCCCGGTGGACATTCCTCGATGCAAGTGTTATTATGTATTTTCATAAATGTTTCTCGTTCTGAACCATCATCTGGTTTTATAGCAATACACTCATCAAAAGTAATGCAGCGACGATTCAGATACTAAAACGCAATAAAAATAAATTTTATTTTTAATTGTTGGCAGTTTTTTTTTTTTTGGTGAATACATCATTATAACTGAAGTTATATCTTTTCAAATAGAAGATACAAATTATTATTAATATGATGGATATATAAATTTATAAATAAAAATTCTGTCAAATAATAGATAAAATATCATTAATTCTATACATTTGTAAGACTAATTACACATTGACAAATAAAAAATTAATTAGCCTAATTGCAGTGAGATACCTACTTTTTCAATATTAATTTTTCAATATTCATTTTCTCAATATAATTAATCTTTAAAAAAAATTACAACCAACTGGTAAGTAGAGGAAAAATGAAAGAAATCATAAATGAAAGCAGAATAAGTTTTCAAAATTTGTAAAAAAAAGATTATTTTGAACTGCTAAATAGAAAGTTGATCTGCATTTTAAATAATTTAAAAACAAATCAAGTTAATCAGTGTTTTAATTACTGCTTCAAAAAACTATCTACTATATAAAAATAAATGTTACTAATAAAATAAATTTATCTAGTACACAGAAAATATTATATATTAACTAATAAATAGAAAAATTAATGTTTATTTACATTTTTTTAACAAAGTTTGGATTTACAAAGTCAAATAATCATAAATTCAAAAAAAGGATATTATTATTAATGGTGGTTTATTTTTACAAGTGTATGGATGTATATGTGTAAATAATAATTATTCAAAATTATACTATATATTCCATTTTCTGTATTTATGAACTAAAAAAATAGACTACTGGAATATAAATCCTTAAACAAAGGCAAAACTCTCCATACAGTAGTGCCACCCTGTGCCAAACAGAGTAATCAAGGGTGGCATTACTGTATGGAGAGTTTTGCCTTTGTTTACAACAATTATGTGCTAGTATAGAGATGGTGATCATGTGATGTTTAGTGGTTTAATATAAATCCTTGTTAGTATTTTATCAATTCAAACAGAATTTAGGATATGCTTAAACTCATTGCATAAAAAATTATAATTAACACAGTATTTTATGACAATAGTTATTCATATAAGATTATTAATTTCTTTAGTTTTGCATTTCAATTTCAATTTCTAACTTAAAAGTGTACAGATTGCACCAATAGATAGTAAACTGTTATAGTTTTTTTTTTTTTGTTAAATTTTTGGTTTCCATTTAGCATATATACATATATTCTAAGTTCCAAGCTTCCTATGTCTATCTAATCTATCTTATACAACTGATAGACATAATCATGTGATCGTATGTATCAGTTGTATAAGATAGATTGGATAGATATAGGGATCTTGAAAGTGCAAGTCCCTCATAATTACATTAAGTTTAGTATAGACAATATAAACATATTTAAATATTTCTAAATAAATAATTCTTAAATAGATTACTCAATAACAAATACATTCTTTCACTACAAAAGTTATTTCTTTGGATATTTTTTATCCTCTTCAGTGAAAATATATATATATGCTAATACATGTATACTAATAGGTATGTAATTCTTAGTGATACAGATATATACATAATAATTTTTAATAATAAATTAGAGCACAGTTACAACAATTTATAATAGTTTTCATTTTTTGCGAAGTGTATTTTGGATGCACTACGTTATAATCTCCAATCATGGCATGAGGAGTGTTAAATGTGTGTGCAGTCTTTACATATATAATTAATAATCAAATTCCAGTATTTAATAATTTTAATACTGTTAGAATTCTAATATATGACAAGCCATGGTTCATTAAGCTTTCTTCTTTTTGATAATTTTCTCCTCACAAATTATGTTGACCTTTTCAGATTAAAGATATTCCTCTACCAATATTAGGATCATTCAAATGTTACATACTCTGTTAAATGTTTGAAAAGGACTGTTTTTTAGAGTATGATGGGAAGATCACAAAAATTTAGGATCTAGAATAAATCAGCATAAATATCTCTACAACGCAGCTATAACAAACCCGCCATACTTTTGAAGTATGCTATGGAGACAGCATACATATTTGAAAAAGGGAGATAACAAAAAGAAAAAATTCAAAGGAGCATGCAAAAAATGCAATGAGTCTGCACTCTAAGAGCATTGAAATTGATGGATAGTAGAAAATGAATATTAACTATATAGAGAGTCTCTGCACATGACTGAACAATCATTATTATAAAATGATTACAATATGAAAACACTGAAAGTGCATTTATCCAATAATTTAAGTTACTGCAAATTATATCTTCAAAGATTAATAATACAGAGCTCTGTTATAAATACTCTAAATTATTGTTTGACTTTATTACTAATAAGGAATATATAATTTTTTAATTAAAACTTCTATTTCACCACATTCATTTCACACACATGGATAAAGATATTTGAAAAAGATAAATGCTAGTTTTAAAAACGTTTTATTCATGTTTAGTGTATGTGGTGAAATAGACATTTTGAGTATATTTAAGATATTACACAAAGGAAGAAGGGTTAAGATAGGTGGAATTAAGCTAATGTCACAAATTCAGAAGATTTGTCACTAAAAATAATAAGAATTTTTAATTTTTTATAAAATTCCTATACAAATAATTCTTAACTTTTAAAAAATTGAAAATAAGTCATTTTGAGTATTTTGGGGCCTATTTATTAGATTAATTACAGTTTCTCATAAAGGTAAAATCAAGGAAAAATAATCAGTGATTCAACTTTGAACTTAAGCTTCAGAGGAGAATGCATTTGGTGTGGTTCGTTTTTTTTTTTTGGGGGGGGGGGGCAATTTTAATGACTGGTGCCCAAATTACTTTTTATCAAGGTTGAAAACAATCTATCAAATCAGGGATGAAAAAATGCTGGTGGAAGCCGATCAGAATGAAGTTTTTTTGAAAAGCTCACGATGTGACTGAGAAATGAGAAATTGTTGACATAACTGTTCTATATACCAAATATATGAGAAGTTGATGAAAATAAAACATGCCTGATAATGGTGCTTAATATTTGGAAATAAAATTACTTATATGAAGGATATAGCATCTATTCTTTCAGATAAAACAGTTAAGTGGCTTAGTAGAAATAAAAAAAATTTCAAAATAAAATCTTGTAATAGCTAAACAGCATTAAGCTGTTGCACATGCGCTTTGCAGATTTTAACTATAAATGACTGAATACAAACACTTCAAACACATGATAAAGTCTTTGGGAAAAGATAGAATGGCCTATCTTTTCTCAAAGACTTTATCATGTGTTTGAAGTGTTTGTATTCAGTCATTTATAGTTAAAATCTGCAAAGCGGATGTGCAACAGCTTAATGCTGTTTAGCTATTACAGTTTATAAAACTTCGAGCTATATAAAATAATTGATTTATTTACATAAAATAAAATCTTGTAAAAGGATTTAAAAAAGAAACATGGCATGTCAAAATATAGATCAAAAAATGGATAGAAAAACAGATGAGCTTTTCTCTATATGATAAAAAAAAGTACTACAAAATTATAAAGACCTACTGGAAAACAATTATTTTAACACAGCAGTTATGATTTTCAAATTCTAGATGAGCTGATAACCATTGCTTAAAGATAAATATAAATACTTCTTTTAGAAGAAAAAAAGTTGAAGCATATATACATTTAATATGATTGCAATGCCAAGGTTCTGTGCTATTTTTATAAATCTGACTGAATGGACAAAAGTAATTAAAAATTAATTGGAGGTATGCAAATTAGAAAAGAACAGACTTAGCTCAATATTGTCTGTGATTTCATAACATTATTTAAATGAACACCAATAATATTTATACATTTTATGCACATGTAAATATTTAAGATAAATTAATATACAAATGGCAAGCAATATTTACTTAAATAGTTATTTAACTTAATATACTGTACAGGTTTACACACACCTGCACATATAATGTAATATATAAGGGATTCAAACTCAAGACTTTCACATGACCTTCAACTCTCTATGCCATCTCATATTGTTGACCTACTTGATAACACACATGTTGAAAAGATAAATAATCACCAATACATATATATTTCATGCTAAACCAGCATTCATCAGTTGGTCCAGATTACCATCTCCACACATAATATACAATCAGTGCTCAGCTCTATATTAAGATATCCAATCTAAATACTTTAATGGACAGGTTTCAAACTACTCCAACACACAACTCTTCAGCCATCCATTTCATTGAAAATCTGATGGTGGAACATTCAAAACCCACGTTAGTTTCAAGGTTATCATCCTACACATGTTGACGTTAGTCATTCTGACCCCTCTGGTGATTATTTATCTTTTCAATATGTGTGTGTGATCAGGTGGATCAGCAATATGAGATGGCATGGAGAGTTGAGGGTCATATGAAAGTCTGAGTTTGAATCCCTTATATATGACATTATATGTCCAGATGTTTATAAGCCTGTACAGTATATTAAGTTATATACTGTATTGAAACATAACACATTAAAGGTCTGCCCATCCCTCACATATGTATGTATAAATGGATTATTTTCCTGTACATGATGGGTCAAAATGATTAATGTCAACATGAGTAGGATGACAACCTTGGCACTAACGTGGAACTTTGAAAATCTGATAAAAGAAGAATTGTGGGTTAGAGTATTTTGAAGTCTATCCATTAAAGTATGAAGATTGGCTATCTTAATATAAAGTTGAGCACTGATTGTATATATGCGTTGATACGGTAATCTGGACCCAACTGATGAATGCTGGTTTAGCACAAAATACATATATTGGTGATTATTTATCTTTTCAACATGTGTGTGATCAAATGGGTCAGCAATATGAGATGGAATAGAGAGTTCAGGGCCGTGTGAAAGTCTGAGTTCGAATCCCTTATAAATCAAATAGCTATTATAAATAAACCTTTTCATTGTATGTTGTCTTGATATAATTTAGATGGAGATAATTTGCATAATTTTATACATTCAAGGACAAAATCCCTGTCTTAGGCCTCCCATGATGACTTATTGCTTCTAATAAAGTTATAGTGGAATATTGTAGGAGCAAGTTTTTTTCTGTTTCTTTCTTTTTATAACTTTAGTTCTATTATTTTTTTAAGAATAAAAGTAAACAATTGGTCTTTAGATATAGAGGGAGGAGAAAGTAACAGGGGTAAAATCAGTTTAGAATTATTAATCCCTTACGTCAGTTTAATTGAATATGCTGTTTAATTCATTAATGTCTTATAGGGTTTCAGTGCAGTATAATCAGGACCTACCCTCTATCATTTTTCAAGGCTTAAACTTCTTACAAACTTTCAAGCATGATTTTTTATTATTATAATAATTTTCTCTAATTGTTTTTTTTTTTTTTCTATATTTTTATAAATACATCTTTATTAATTAAATTTCATTCTTGGTATTTCCTGAATTAATTTTGATAAAACATATATATATATATTATTTTAATGAGTACAACATCAAAAATGATTTAATCAATCATTAAACCATTATATTCCTAACATGCATAATACCTTATAATATTAAGTTATTTCTACCAAAAGCACTCCATCCAAGTTTATTTGATTCATCATGTTTTTATAGGTATTTGTAGTTGTTAACTTCTAATTCATCATTGTCTTTACTTTCTTCTTTTGTGAAAATCCAATGAACATTATTTACTATCATCTAATATCTCTTACAACATTCCCTGAAACTCTGAAGCATTACTTGCAAAAACTATTACATCAACAGCAAAATCTAAATGACTTAAATAATTTACTTTTACTACCTTAGCTTGCCATTTCAATCCATAAATACTTCTTACAAACCTACTGTAAAAAGTTTTAAAGGTATGGAGTCACCCTGTCACATACCGTTTTCAATATTAATTTTCTTAATATAATTATGTAATATAGTAATGGCTGTACATTTTGATCAATATTATTCAGAATACGGCAATATTTTGGTTCTATTTTGATGATGCAATGCTTTAATCACCATAGAAATGCTTATAGAATGAAATGGAATTCATATTCAATGTCCTTTCTATGATCTTTTTCAATATATGGATGTCATCCACTCTGCTAAAATCACTTTTAAATCTAGCCTGTTCTTCTGGTTGGTTAAAATCCAATATTCATTGTAGACAAGTTGTAATTATCTTGGTAAAAATTTTGTATAGAACTGTTTAAAAAAAACTGATGTTTGTAATTTCTAATTTCTTTAACATCTTTTTAAAATATTAATATTAGTACTGCATTTTTCCAATCATCTAATACATCTTTATTATTTAGACATTTGGTATATAACTTTGTCAACAGTTTTCTTATTTCTTACCTGCTTCTTTTAAGATATTTATTATAATTCCAACATTACTGGAAGCTTTTCCCTTCTTCATAGATTTTAATTCCATGTCTCATATCTTTTAAAATCCTGGGCAATTCAGAAGATTTAGCAATTGTAAGGATATTTTGTTTTCCTATTTTTTATTATTATATAATTATTTATAAAATTCTTCCACACATATTTCATGATATCAACTCTCTTTTTAGAAATAATTCTGTCTTCTTACTGAAGAAATATGTTTACTACCAATATTAAGATGTTGTTTTACACTTTTGAGACTTTTATTCTCTTAAATAGCTTTCCTTTCTAATTCACAATTATATTTTCTTATATTGTTATTGATCTCACTCACATCTTGAGTCAGTCTAATTGTATTTGACTGCCTCTCTTTTCTTCTGTACCATCTGTTTGGCAACTGCACTTTCTGTATTCATTCTGATCTGCTAGATTCACTTCTCTGCTTTGTTTCCTCCTTCATTAGATTTTGTAAGCATTTTAACACTTCTGTTAATTTGCATATTGTTAAGCAATTTGTTATGCAGATTAGAATGTGAAGATTATTTGCAAATTGCTTAATTCTATTTTTTGGCATATCATTATTTCAAGAATGACATAATACTATCTGTACTGACCAGTGTTGCACACACACATTATATATATATAAACCAGTCAGTACTAGCAGTTATTAAGTTTTTTTCATACCATTTTATAAAATTCTAGACATTCAATTCTTTTTAATGGATCATTTTTATACACTTTTATATTCCTTCTTGTCTTCATAATATGTCTTGTCTCATTAGAAATTTTACTGGAAACTTGCTGCTTTTTTTTGTACCAGCTATCTTTGTTGCAGTTCTTAATAGTTTATTGGTTATTTTCCTATTGATTTTATTCAAATATGAATCATCTTCAAAATTCATTAACATTTTAAAATGATTTGCAAGTTCTAATTTAAATTCATTAAAATGTTTCTGAAAGTTAGATATATCAATTGTGAATATGGTTTCTTTTAATAATTTGTCTCTGCAGTTCTATAATAAAATCTCATTAATCGATGATCACCTCCTATGTTGAATTTATTAAGAACATTACAATTCTGAAATATGTCAAAATATTAGTCAAAATGTAATCCAATTTTGCTATACCTTTATTTGATTGCTTTCATGTTCATTTCTATTTAATATTTTTCTCAAAGAAAGAATTCATAATATAAAGTTTTTCTTTTTCTGTGAAATTCACAAATCTGTGTCCTCTTTCATTTCAATGATCATAACAAAATTTATCCATAACACTTTCATTTTTCTATCATTTACCAATTCTAACATTAAAGCCTCTTCTGAGAATGTTGTTTGACGTGATCAAAAGCCTTTTATCCATCCATATAAAAATCCTCTATTTCCTTATCTCAATAAGAACTTGTTGGTGCATAAACATGAATTATCTGCATTTGGTATCTTCTGTTAAGTTGAATAATTAATCTTGTCACTCTGTCTGATCTACTATTAGTTTTCACAATGCTATTCTCACATTTTTATTTACAATGAATCCTATTTCATTTGTGCATCAAAAATTTGTGTCTTTATAGCATAGGACATATCCACTTTTTAAAACAATTGTTTACTCACTTTCTCTTCTAACTTCAGAAAGCCCAACAATGTCCCATTTAATATTAGACAATTCTTCCAATTCTTGCAATCTTCCTTCACTTGAAAGTGATCTGCAGTTGTAAGTATGTAAATAAAAAGTTATCATTAAATGGTAGCTTGGCTCACATTCAGGGAATTCTTAGCATTTACTACCTTTGGTGACCAACTGCTACCTTAGCTGGAAATTTTACAAGCTTCTGGGAATAAGGGCTATAATCCAATTTTGTCTACCATGATTGTAAATATTTATTAAAAAAAAAAAATTCATTCACGCACACATTCATTCAGCCTCCAAAAAAATTCAACAGATATTTCAGTTAAAAGCTATTAAGCAACTAGAAGATTGACTATAGTGTTTCTTGAGTTTAAACTCAGAGGTAAAAAGCCAAAAAAGTCACCAAAATCTGGCTGATGTATGTTGCTGAGCAACCCGTTCATGTTCATATACTATATGATTAATAACATAGTAATAACAGCTGCAATGACAAGAACCTATGGAATGGACATTAGAAATTCGCTTCGCTCAGTTCATTTAGGCAGTATTGGGAACCTTTTTTCTGCCAATGTCCATTTGAATATTTATAATATCATTCACAGGACAAACAACATTATTACTTAAAAATTAGCCTGCTATTTTTTTTCCAAGAATTTAATTAATTTACTCCTAAGCATTAGGGATGGAAAACCATTTCAACTGGTAGGCCAATTTCAACTTTTCCTTTTTAAACAAGAGCCATAATTTTTATGTGAATTAAAAATAAAATAACATCATTATTATTTATGACTGTTGCATATACAATGGCAATTTTACCAATTTACGTTATAACTATTCTTTGTGACAAATTTATATTCTCAAATTTCTTTTTATGTTTTGGACAGATTAATTCTACATCAGGTAGAATGGAGTCTTTTATAAACTCCTCTTCAGAAAACAATTTTAAAATTTTCTGCTTCTTTTTAGGGTTTTTCCCAAAATAATATAACAATATAGTGTAACGATATATAAATATGTCGTTACATTAATTTAAAATAAAATCTTAAAGTTCGCAGATAAAAATAAAATCTATAAAAAAAAACTAAACGCTAAAATTAAAATGTTTGTTAAACGTATATATTCGCACAGATGCTAAACTTTAAAAATATTTTTTTTGTATAAATAAAAAAAGGTATTTGAACGTACTTTTTTTTATAAAAAAAAAAGATTTAAATATAAAAATAGTTTAAAAAAGAAATTCGTAAGTAAAAATAAAAACAGGTATTAATTAATTCCTGTAATCTGTAAATAGAAATGATTGTTTATTAATTATCCAAAAGCTGTGTAATTAAAAAGTCAGATCAAAATTAGATAAGGAATAAAGAATTAGCTTGTCCAATATAGAAGCAGCAAATAAAGGCCCGGACCATAACGAAAAAATGGAACAGTGACGTCTTTGTTCATGGAATCCATAGGAGGACTATAAAAAGAAAAATATTGAGTTCCAGTCAGTTTTTCCGGTTTGTTTTTGAGGGTCGGTGATAGGAGCACATATCACACTCTATCTCTATTTTAAAAAATGAACTGACTGTGATGCCAAAATGAACCAGCTAATGCTACCTCCGGAACATCTGACCGGGTTTTCAAATAAAGACACCGTGGAAATTTACATCAAGAGCAGTGATTTCTTCTACTGTAAGCTAGTGACATGAACTCTAAAATTTAAAAATAATTAAGAACTTCCGTTCAAGCTTATGAACTTATATCTGACTTTTAAGTTTAAAATCAATTGAAAATGTTTAAATTTATATGTTTTGCGTTGATAAACATCATTTCCATTTTTTTTCTTATTGTATAAATTATTTATTGTATTAATACTTATTGTATAAATTATTTAAATGCATGAAATTTAAAGTTGGGTATAGACGTTGCATAGATTCGTTAGCGGTTAATTATGTTGCTGTTTCATAGTCGATTGGAATATATAAGTCATCATGTCACTGCGGTGTCTTATGATGAACACCATTGGGTTTTTTTTGTATTTCCTATGCAATTGACATTATTGATGACTTTGTATTTTGATCGGTTATGTTTATTTTGAAATGTTTTTAACCGTGGAATCTGTGCAGCCAATCTATACTCAACATTTTAAAACAAATTTTATAAAATTCATCTGTGTGAACGTATTTAAATGTTAAATTTAAGTTGGGCGTGAATGGCTATATAGTTTTGTAAAGTTATATTAAGGGAGGGTAATCTTAGGTTATTCATTTCGTAGTTGAATTGGCTCAATGGATTGGATATATTTGTGTAATTAGTAGATGTAGTATGAGATCCGCTATGGGCAGAATTGCATATATACGCCACAACCTTCTGTTTGCCTATGGATGGGTTTGTAAGATGGCAAAGGACCGCAATCCATTCCTATGGAGTTTTATGTTTATTGTTCTACTTGCCAACAGATGTAGCATTCCTGTTGGTGAAGAGACAATGTCTTCTCTAACTCTACTTAGTACATTCCTGACAGTATAGTATTTTGTGTTGTCGTATTTTCATGCTACATTGAATACATAAATGTATCAGATGGATTGACGCCAGTTTGACTGCAAACTTTTTAGCCTAAGGTTAAATAAGGGATAGAATATTTTCTTTTCAAATACAATCTGTATAGTCTATTCATACTCGACTCACTAAATAAATATTAAACTCATTATTGAAATCTATCTAAATGTAAAATTAAAGATTAATATAAACATCTAAAATGTTAAACTTATTCCTCAAATTAGAATGATTTTATATGTGCGTAAATAAATATTTTTATGTGTTAATTTCTGGCAGTGGCTTTTATTTTTTTTATATTTGAGATATAAAGTTATATTTTATAATCTCTGCTGTTCCACTGAGCTAGTGACTTGGGCTAATGATCTAAATATTTAAATAAAGTGGAATCTTAACAGTGTGTATCTGCCTACTCTATAAATTTTTCTAGGTTTAAATGCCTAGATGGCGCCCTGTAGAGCAGATATCGTAGTTGGCGGTTAGATTCGATCTTCACTTGCCTTTTCAATCGTTACAACTGGCCACCCAACTTGGGCCGATCTATTAATAAAAACCACGTATACCCTGAGTAAATTTCTTTTTTCAAAATGAAATATTTTTATCTGTTTACATAAGTCGTATACTTTAAATCTTATAAAAGCACTGCCAGAAGAAATTGCGCATATATATTAAACACGAGAAAGTATAAATAATTTTAAAACTAATTTTTGTTAAAAAAAAAAAAGTCAAAAGGTTGCAATAAATATGTTTTTTGTTTGTTGATATATATTATGCTTTGATGTGTATAGGCGCGCACAGCCACGTAAGTTTATGATCAAAATGTGGTACCTTACGATGAGTACCGTTGGGAATTTACTTCAGTGTAATCCTATTTAAGCATTTTAATCAGTCATAAATAAGTTGGTGGTATTTATAATTGTGCTGCAAATATACACGTATAAATCCATTATCTTTCAAAATGTATTTAGTTCAATGCAACCTTCTTAAATAAATAATTTAAATAATGTATAAAAAAAAATAGAACTCTTGTGGGGAGGAGGTGTAGACGTGGATGGTCCTTAGGAAAACGATAGTCAACATTTTTTTTTTGTATATAGTCTTTATACTAACCGAATGTTTTGTAAATTTTGTTAATCGTGTACAGTAATTACTAACCCTAAGTAAAATATAAATTTTTTTTTTTGTTCATTTTTTTTTTTTAAGCAAGTTTACTGATATGTAACAGGCACATACGTACATTACATTATTTTTTATTAGTAAACATAAAAAAAAAAGTTTGCCAATAAAAATTTCTTTTTTAAGAATTAAAAACTGAAAATTAAAAAATCATCTTAAACTTTCATACATATAAAATCGCACAAATAAATAATTATTAAAATAAAACTTTATTAAAAAAAGAGTAGTTTAAAACTAAATTTTCAGAAAAGATTTAGAGATAAAAATATATGTTTAAGTTTGAAAACAAATTAATTAATCTTTTGTAAAATGGAAATGATTATTTTAATTAGTAAACTAGCCTTTGGGCATTTAAATGTATAAGCATCGGTCAGATAGGAAAACAATAGAAACTTTTAGCAAATGAAAGAAATCCATCGGGAAATCGGACCTCAACAAAAAGTTTTTCACCAACATGACGTAATGTTGAGTTAATCCACAAAATTATTATAAAACGAAAGGTTTGAAAATAAAAGAATTAATTAGTTATTACGATGTGACTATATGTGTTAGTGTGGAGTTGAAGGAGAAGGGATTTAAAAGACGCACTCTTCAATCCCTTCAGTTTTGTTAAAAAAAAAGAGAAATGACATCGGGTTTTTTTCTACATTAAGGACCAACTAAACGAAAAGACCTCCGGATAAATAAATAAAAAACAATGGCTAACTCAACCAATCTTTTAGGACGGCATGGGAATTCATATTCAAATGGCAAGCAACAGATAAAGATGAACTGTTTTAAACCGTAAGAACTTTATAATTAATGAACATTAAATTAAAAACTTTCCATATTTAAAATAATTAAAAAATAGAATCCTATCTGACCAACGTTATTTATTAATTAGTTATAATTTTATTTAATGTATTTGTTCTTTAAGTTTTATTATGATTTCTGTTTTTCATTAAACTAGTTATATAAATATTAAACTTAAGTCAGGCGTGAATGGCTATATAGATTTGTGAAGTTATATTAGGGGAGGGTAATCTTAGGTTATTCGTTTCGTAGTTGAATTAGGTCAATGGATTGGATATATTGGTGTAATTAGTAGATGTAGTATGAGATTCATGGGCAGAATCGCTATTATATGCCGCACACACTCGTTTTGCCTATGGGAGGGATTATAAAACGGAAACTGCAGTTCCTTCCTATGGAGTTTTTTTTTTTTATTGCTCTCATCATCAGATAGATGTAATATTCCTATCTGACAAGAAACAGTTTCTTCTCTTAACCTAATTGTGCTGCCGTATTCGTATTACATTTGAACACATCGATATATCAGATGGATTGAAGTTTGGTTTGACTGCGAACCTTTGGTCTAAGGTTAAACAAGGATTGAATATGTTCTTTTCAAATGCAAATCTATGTAGTCTATTCATACTCGACACTCTAAATAAAGATGCATTAAATTTAAGTTGGGTATAGACGCTTGCATGGGTTCGTTACTGGTTGATAATGTTTTTGGTTTTCATATTCGGTCAAAATATATATAGACATTCGGTAAATACTGATACCTTACGGTGAGTATCTAAAATGTATTTATTCGGATGTCTTTTAAGTTATTGGTGTTAATGCAAGCATCTTATGGTGAATGCTATTGGGTTACTTATAAATTTCCCTCTGCAATTGACGGTATCAATGATTTTGTATTTTGATCGTTTGTGTTTATTTTGAAATGTTTTTGACCGTGGAATCTATGTAACCGATCTATACTCAACATTTTTAAACAAATCTGTGCGAACTAATAATAGTATAAAATTTAAAATGTAAATTAAAAATCTAAAATAAAAGTAAAAATGATGTTAAATGTTAAAGTAAACATATTAAAATAATAATGTTAAATCTTATATATATATATATATGTGCGTAAATAAATTTTTGTATGTTAATTACTGGCAGTGGCTTATTTTATTTATTTTTTTAATATTGAAATATAATTAGATAAGATATTATATTATTAAATCTCTGCTACTCCCTGAGCTAGTGACATGGGCTAACGACCGGATATCAAAATATATAAATAAAATAAAAATAAAAATTTTTTTTTGACTTACGTATCTGCCTACTTTATAAATTTTTCTAGGTTCAAATGCTTAGATGGCGCCTGCAGATCCCGTTAAGCTCTATTCTCCAGATCGTTACAATAGAGACTATGATTATGGAGCAACAAGAGCTCTGAAAGCACTTAGTCTGCAGAAATTATAATATAAAAAAGCCTGCAAATTATTATATAAAAGTTTCACTGCAATGCAGCAGTGTATTATTAATAACTTGCTTTCACAAA
Source organism: Epiperipatus broadwayi (assembly GCA_028023455.1). Classification (NCBI taxonomy): domain Eukaryota; kingdom Metazoa; phylum Onychophora; class Udeonychophora; order Euonychophora; family Peripatidae; genus Epiperipatus; species Epiperipatus broadwayi. Next base: position 4,525,269 of record JAQFVV010006236.1, read on the forward strand.
ATTTCCTGACTTGTTTGAACTTCTATGAAACATATCAGCCACTTGATAAAGCTCTTTTTCAAATTTTTGATTTTAATATTTCTTTCTTCTCCGACAATTTTGTTATAATCAGAATGTTTTGATAAATAGTGCCTCTTAATATTGAGTTCTTCATTAACTGAAATATTTTCCAGACATATCAGACACATTCATTGATTTACTATTTTTTTTCTATTAAAAACAAATATGTGTTGGTCCATTACTTTTGAAATGATGATTTTTCTATGCCAATTATTTTTTTATCTTATCTAGAGTAACCATTCTAATAAAAAAAAAAAAAATTAAATGCAAAATAATAATAATAAACCGAACTAAAATAAAGTTTTATTTTTTCGACCATGTGTTTGCCTGCACAAGGCACTATAAACTCAAACAAAATGCCATCAGTGTCAGATTAAATCTATAGTCAGCTAGACCATACAATAGACTATTGCACCTCTGATAGAATGAACTAGAACTTTATAAAAGTTGGGAAGAGAAAAAGATATAGTTGAGAAAATAAATATTTTATTTTACCTAACTCTTAATTCAACATTTGCTCTACACATGTGTATGTTTAAATAAGTTTTATAAAGGCCTATTTTATATATGCTTTTAAAAATGTCTGCAGGCCATATTGAAAGCATTAAAGGCTGGAGTTGGTCCAGGAACCAGAGGTTCCCCACTCCTGCTTTAAGGCTTCAAACAGTAAATTACAGCCTGCACATACATGTATAAGAGGAGATAATAATTGCAAACATTACAAAAAGTTAATGTTTATTAACAAATATAAACTGTTGTGTGGGCATACAATAAATACTCATTTAAATAGAGATGGCTTAAATAAGTCTCTAGTCTCCTATTTTACAACTTTCAAGTGCAGAGTCCATTGGTTAGACTCCTCGTAATGTTTTTCTACAGCTTCCGGTGAGTCAAAAATGACTATTCCAAATTTTTATCACTTTGAATCTATAATGTGTTAAAGTCAAACTGATCAATCAATCAGTCAATAAGTATGAGGAGGGAAGTAATATGAATGAGCTTGATTGACGATTATTGTGCTTATTTTAGTTTAATTAAGCTGCTTGATTCACTAATTAAGTTTATCTTATTAAAAAAATCATCAGCAGCTATCTCTCACAATGATGATGATGATGATACACGAAAAATGAATTCTGAGATGATTATACACAGCAATCTGTGAATCATCTTTCCAGTGAAACCAATCAACATTGCACTTCTTTAGAATGTCCTTGAGATAATCTTTATCTCAAGGACATTCTAAAATTACACGCAGCAAAAAAAAAACCTAACTAATCCTCCATTATTTCCTGGATTTTTATGGCTACATATGTAATATAAGTATTAAAGAAAACAACATCGAGAAAAATATAATCAAGTATGAAATAAATAAAAAAAAACAATTAAATGGATACTATTATTGCTTGAGAGTACATAAGAAATTCAGGCATCGAAACTAATCATAGGACCCACATTCCAGAGTCTGACCCTCTACCAGTAAACCGCATAGAGCATCAAATATTGAATCTGTATATTTACATATGTATATATAATGATTTATAACAGCATATTTGTCATTTTTATTTATATTCAATTTTTCAACTTGTTAAAAATAGAAAACAAATTAATCCGTCAGTATTTCTAGGATTAATTTTTATATAAAAACATCGCAAAAGATTTAAACAACTATTAAATCAGTATATTTTGTATATATAATTTGTTTATAATAGCGTATTTCTAATTTTTATTTATTCTTTAAAATTCAGGGCATTTTTCAATATTTACTTACATTTTAAATATCAATCAATACAGAGCAATGATATTTTTTTTAAAAAAACCTCTAATCAACCATAAACAAAGTTTTAAAAAATATGTTCATTAAATAAATAAATTTATTTATAAGAGAAAAATGCTGAATGATTCAATAAAAAAAAACAACAACAATAGATCAGCGACTGCGCTTTACAAGCAGTTGTCCCGGGTTAGCGGGTTCGCTTCTCGGCTGATGCTATGCCACATGAGGAAAAAAAACCAATAGATTATTATGTCACATCGCAAATGCATTTATAGATTAAAAATAAGCTGTTTATTTTTCTGACAGTTACAATATATAACGAAATTTAGGTACTATTAATTAATTCAATAAATTGGTAATAATAGCATTAAAATGAGTTTACTTATCAAAGCTTTAAACAACTACTACACGTACACGCGCACTCACAAATCATCGTTATATGTTCTACTTACTTTATAAGTAGCGAAAGGGCAAGAATTTAAACAGCGTCCATCAAAAAAAACATTTTGACAGGCAAAGCAATCTTCAGATTTGGATCCTCTGCATCCGCCCAAACACTCTTTGTGACAACAGATACCATTGACACAAAGCTTTGATTCACAAGGGGAAGGACAAACTAAAAATAAAACAAATAATAACATTAGTTTCTAAACTCTATTTATTAATACAGTCAATAAACAGAATTAATTCTATATTTATATTAATATATTTCAAAACAAAAAACAAATAGTGTACATAAGCTAAAATTATGAAAGCACCCGCCCCCTTTTAATATATTCCTACTGGATAATTTACCGTCTTATATATTGATATTTTCGAACGAAAGATAAATGAAAATTATTATTTCTTAACCGACTACATTTATAACTAAATTAATCAACATTATTTTTTCTCTGGTTCTGCTTTTTTTTTTTTACCTTTACATTAGTTCAGGACTTGTCCACAATCTATCCTAAATATCCAAAGTTTTGTATGTTTACACAAGTATATTTTCATTCTTTACCTTCATTTGTTATACAGCAATTTTGATTCCAATCTTTTTTTTTTTAATAATATGTTGAAAAATGAAAAAAAATTCTAGAAAATAATGTTACATAAAAAAAAATAACGCCCATCAGATCCAAATAGAAATAAATTAGAAAAATAATTAAATTATTTAATATTATCTTTCAATTAATACATCAAAATTGAGCACATAAAAAATTTACTAATTTTTTTTTATTTATTAAGGAAACATTTATTGGAATACAGATTCTACAGAATTATCAATAACATTAAATCCCTAGATGAATTAAATGAAGAGTTGTTAGCATGACTATCCATCATTACTCCAGAAAAAAATAAAAAGTGGGTCAATTATTTAAAAAAGTACAAAAACGTCTTGCATTGGTGGTCGAAAGGTCAGCGCGACTACCTTGCACTAGCAGGCAGTCCGGCCGATGTTATGACACTTAAAAAAAAAAAGTATAAAAACAATAATACAAGACTTTGGAATTGTCAGAAAACTTTTAGACCTGCGAGGGGGAAATATTCAGAAGCAGCTAAAGAAAAATAAAGAGTTGTCATGATCCAGATAAATGGCACCTGAAAGTGAATGAAAATAGGTTTTATTCATCTTATGATTTAGTATGCCTTATGACTAAATTAAGTTAGATACTAGTAATTTAAAATTGAAAATGTTCTTGGAATGTAGAAAGCATGTTTTATCCATACAGATACATTATTAAGTGTAGATTTCGAAAAGTACATATATTTATTATAATTTTAAATTAATAGTTACGGTTATGTCTTCTGTTGTTCATTTGTTTTCATTGCATCTAACTGATTTAATTACATTTACTTTCTACAAATATGGGAATGAAGACATAGCAAGTTGTTGCAAACACAGCCACAGATGAACTGTGATAGGAAAAATTTTGAATCTCTTTAGCAGAGAAGACTAATTATTAACATATATGCAATTTGTAATGGGTTCAACTAAACAAACATATTTTGCCAAGATGTGAATAATAATGTCAAATTTATAGGTTCTTCATGTTGAGAAATTTTTCATACTAAAGACAACTGACAACAATAATTGAAATTATAATGGCACTACTATACTTTACAGGTATTAGACTAAGAAATAATAATCAGATTATGTCAATCGTCTTTGCCACTTGAATTAACTTATGAAGAAATAATAAACAAGTTAAATGACTATTTTTAATTATCTTTTCTGCCATATAGAGTGGTTATATACTGAGAAACAAACAAGTGACAGAAAATGGGAAAAAAATTAAGTACAATACAGCCCTTCGAGAAGGGGCTAAAGATTGTCTATAAAAAATTTCTAAAGTAATCCTCTAGACCAGATATATTAGTGAATAACAATTCAGACAATAATTGAGTCTGATTCATTTGTGTAACAACAATTAAAAAAAAGTGTCTTACAAACTAATACTGATAACGCTCAAGAATTCCAATTCAGTTAAAAAATGGCAAGCAAAATTGATTTTTAAAACAGGCAAATGGAATTATAATTGAATAAAATAGCTCAAGCAAATGAAGACAAAGCTACTTGATATTGCTTGGGGAGAAATAGATCACAGGACAAAAAAGAAGTATACAAATAGAGATATGAACAAATTTAAATGTGGAACCAAAGAGTATTCCATATATATTTGCTGGAAAAATGAAAATGGCAACCAAAAAGTTTATCTCCAATTATATATAAAAAAATAGAGAAGATACATTTCCCATGAAACACTTTGTTAACAATATTGGCATTAATGGCTTAAAACAATTTATGATAGAATAACAGATTTGTAAAAAAGACAACATGTCATGGATATCTCAAGACTATAATTTCTTATCAGCCAATTGTTTTAATATCTCATCTATTGAAAAGATAACCACAAAAACTCTACATGTGAAAACTTACGTGTTTAAATTAGTTGATCATATCAAAAAAACACAGGAAAAATATAAAAAGGCTCATACTATACATAGTAAATAAAAAATAAATCCAATCATTGGCACAGAGTAGTTTAATCTGTTCAGGATCCAATTACTCTCTTCTTATTTAAAGAGATTAATAAGAACTTATGCATATTTATAACATTTTATTTTTACAATTAAACCTTTTTTCTATACAAAATAGGTATTGATAAATTTTATATTATTTATTATAAATGTAAGCTTTCAAACAATAAACATTTGAAAACTTAATATTTGAAATTTGCAAAATAGAAAAATAAAATACTAAAGGAAGTTCTTAACTATATCAATGGAGCTTTTTGTAAATGGAGGTAAATGTTGTCTACTCATAAAGATAGTAGAACAAAATATTTCTTATTTGAACTCCATTTTTAAAATAGAAATTAATGAGCTTTATTTGGATATCATTAGTGAATAAAAATATGTTCTAAAATTCAAAATTAAATTTATTATTATTAAAATTACAAAAGAAATTTCTTTACTGGTGGTTGTAAAGGCCACTTTTATTAGCCAGTAAAAATTGTTAGGTTTTTAATGATTTGTCTTCTTAAAAACAAATATCTTACAAGTATATTGCATAAATAAGTTTAAATATGTAAAAAAGTTATTGAAAATTACAATTGTTTTTTTTTTTAAGAAAACACATGTTCAAAAATTACCGTCAGACCAAACAATCCACCTATCAGAAATTGTCACTCATATTCAAATCAATTTTTATTCTAATTTTCTAAAGATCTGTATGATACTTACAACTTCAGAAGTTATTAATAATTTTCATATGATTTCTACATACAAAAGTGCATATAATAATATAAAGTTATAGATAACCACAAAATAATGAAGCAAAGCCAAAAATGATAACAGCACTACCATAACACCCAAAGCAATTCAAAATAAGATTTTATAGCTACTAAATAAGAACATATTAGAGCAAAAGGAATACAAATAAATATTCTAGAAAAGATTTCATTGAAACAATAAATTCAATATCCCGAGTTATTTAAAAAATCTTAGGATGACAGGTTTGCACAAATCTCCAAGAAATGAAGATCTTAGTCAAGGAATACATGATAATCTACACACCATGTAAAAGTTGGGTTTGTTCACTTAGTAAAAGTAAAAGCAAAATACAAGGACTGCCTGACAAGCATTGGTGGCCTAGTGGTTAGCATAATCTGCCTTCCAAGCAGCTGGCCCGGTATCGCTTACCGGTCAATGCTTTGATATATAAAAAAAAAAAACAAGGATTGACGATTGAAATAACAGGTTGTATGATACAAACAGTAATAATAACTAAATAAAATGATCAAATCTGATATTTGTGGCAATTACATGGTCACAATTAATAAATATTTAAATAAAGAGACATATCTAGTACTAAATATGAAAAAAACACCGCACTTCACCAAACTTAATGCTCCTTCTCATCCAATTTGCATCATTCATAAGTCCAAAAAAATTAATATTTAAAAATCTCCACCAGTGATGAATGTTCAAATGCAACAGCAGGTCATTGTTTGGTATTATTAAAGCATAGAATATTTTTCAGGTGAAAATTTAAACACTATTCCAATGAGAGGAAGTGGTTCATATTTTGATGACATGCCCATTGCAGCAAATTCAGAAGAGATGTTCTATCAAAGACTATTCAAAATATGTGTCAAGTGAAAAAAATGCAGCCAATAGTGCATGAATAATGGAGGAATTAAAGGTTTGGTGAAGATAATATTAAACAAAGGAAAATGTTAAGTAGTAAATAAAATTAATTTAGCAGATGGAAATGTTAAAGAGCTTCAAGTTTTCTTCAGTCTGATCTATTATTTTGAGAGTTTTCTAGAAAGTGAGATGATAAAAAATAAATCAGAAATAATTTTTTGAAAAAATCAGCAAGGTGTTGTTATCATCAAGCAGATTATTGGTTCACATTGCATTAAGGGGTTTAGAAGCAGTCATTTCTTAGTCTTGTTAAAACTATGACCCATGTCTAGAAATCATTGAAAAACAGAAAATTAATCAAAATGGAAAAGAAGTGCTAACCTTTATGTTCAAACTTAAAAAAAAAAAAATCCACTAATATCCTTTGAGATGACTCTTTCAAATCAGTGACTGACTATAAATCTTTTGACCAGTGACAAAACTAGCCTAGATGACTTAAGCCCATATGTAGTGAAGAAACCTATTGGTAGCATATAACTATGAATTAAAATATAAGCAAGGAGAAGACATAAAACAGCTTATAGATTAAGAATGACTTGGACAGCATTTTTGGATTAACCATAAAAATTTATGTTAGAATGATTCTGTCCTAATAGAAATTAGTGTTTTAATGCCACTGAAAAGCAAACAAAAAAACCTTAATATTACTGCACAAATAATAAATGTATTGTACATATTGAAGCTCTGACAATTGGATAAGTTTATGTGTGATGAATAAACATTAACAAATACATAAAGAAATAATCTGTCAGTCCACAACAAAAATACCAATTAAAAGTTTCATAACATAACCAAAAGTGACGGCTATGATAAATAAATCACTTCAGGAAAAAGAGGGATTAAACATGTAAGCACATTATTTTATCCATCTTGAGTTCAACAGGTTAGTGGAGATCATTGTTTCACAGCTTAACAGAATACTAAAGAGCCTAAAACAAAAAAAATTATGAAACCCTAAATTAAAGTTCTGTTAAATCAACACACAGATTAAAAAAAAGAATTATTAATGGGTAGGAAATGACCTAAAATATAGGTATTTCATTGGGCAAAAAGTTTAATACATGAATGTTTATGCAAAAAAACTATTAGAAGAGATAATAACCAAGAGATAATCCAAACATATAGTTTCTATACTATTACACAGTGAAGTGGAACATCGCAAACATCTTAACTATGTTTTCATGCAAAGGATAAAAAAAAAAAAACAACTCTAAATTTAAAACTCCCAATAAAAATGGAAAAAAGTATTTTCATCAAGAACAAGAAAAGATCAAGTTAAGATGGAAGATAATAAATTATCTTATAGAAAATCAAAAAAATAATAATGGGGGAGGTCAACAAAAAAAGGTAGAAATTTAGCAAAATAAAAATCCAGAGAGTAGATTTAAAAAAATAATACAGGCAGAACATCAAAAATGAAAAAACTGATACTGCCAAAAAAACTAGAAGACTATATGCAGAATGCACAAAACCCCATTTTCTAGAGTAAGAAAAATGTAGTAAGTTGAATAATAAAGAGTTTATGTATAAAAAGTTGAGAGCCATGGATTTTGATAAAAATTAATCAATGCTATTTTTCAATTAACATATCATAATTAAGCAAAAAAATTTAATAAATTTAATTGTTTTCAAAAAATAAACTTAAACCAATTGAATTAAATTTATATGATTAATCAGTTGGTATTCCAGAAAGAACAAAAGAGTGGCTCAGTTATAAAGAAGAGAAAAAATAATAATGAAAAGACTTATGGAGCAAACAGTGTTTAGAAGCAGCAGAAAAATTGTCAAGGAACATCATGACCCAAGTCTCAAACAAATTTAGGTTCTTTTATGGGCAGAATCAGGAACTATGAAATAAAACTAAGTTAGATACTAGTAATTTAAAGTAGAAATGGTCATTAAATGCAGAATATAGAAACACATTATACATGTGTGTGGAATCAAATTTGGATTTTGAAATGTTTATATCTTTAGTGTGCTATTGTTTCTCCTATCGCTCATTATAGTTTTGCATTTAATTCTTTTTTCACATATATGTTAAAGCTAGTCTTACTTTCCAGAATTATGGAAGCAGACAATTTTTGTTATTATTATTTATCTTTTTTTTTTTTTTCTTGATGTTAGATGATTTGTTTATGAGTGCTGAAATAAAACAACCTATAAATTTTTTTTATAACCCATTTCTCTCTTTATCAATGCAAGCTACTATTGAAATATTGAAAAGGGCAAAAGATATAAATCTGCCTTCAGGGCAATCTTGACATGGAATCTCCCATCTTTTAATTTTCTGCCTATCAGCCATCAATGTTATTTCTACAGTCATTCAGATAAACGAATTTTTAAATTATTAAAACTACTACTACTCAATAAATCCTTTCAAATGATGATTCATATGTAATAATTTTTGAGAATAAAAAAATTCTTAAAGAAAATAATTATAAAAAAATTTCTTATATCTGAAAATCTGTTCAATAATTATAAAAAGTGTATTCATAATCTGATCAATAATTTTAAAAGGTATATTCATAATGAGTCATTCACATAAAAAAAAAAACAACGGAAACTTAAACACTTATATTATATCTAATATTAATTGGATAAAAAAAAAAAAAAAGCAATCTTTTAACAGAAAGAAACAATTACATCTACTGCAAATTTGAGCAATCAATGAATATCATATAGTATACTACAAACTGGTTCATCTGTAAGAAAAATTCTAATTTTGTTAAAAAAATTTCATTCAGTCTTGATTCAAACCTAGGACATAATGCATGATAGTTGAATGCATTGTCATTGCATGACAAGATCTTTCTATTTACTAAATATAGTTAGAGGGCGTATATATATAATTCTGTATTTTTCTCCATCCTTGTTATTTACCATAGTTTACAGAAATTTTAACTGAAATTTGTGGTGCAACTGAAATTACCAAGTTGTGTGATTATTTATTGCAAATTGTTTTGGGATAGCTCTTATCATGCTGAAACTATTAAGAAAACATCATCTTCTTAGCTTCTGTATTATTATTATTATTTTTTTTTAATAAATAAATTTATTTTGAAAACTATATGAATTATGGTACATAAATTGCTTGAAATTAAGGATTCATGGGTATCCCACTGCATGTTTTTCCCACACAAGGGGCCTGGTCCTATTCAGTCCTGTGATTTTGTCTGCACCAGTCTATCCCTATGCAGCTAACTAGATTCCATGGGATTTCCAATTGTTTATGGTACCCTGGCTATTAGATTATTAAAACCAAGGTTTGTCAGATGTATCACGTCACTCTTTGCATTGCAGGGGTGTTTTCATCCCTTGCAGACATGAATCTGCAAATTTGGGGACCCACTAATCCCTGCAACTTTGTCAACCTCGATGGTGCATTTAGGCCACCATTTGCAGTTGTCCCACTTACTGCAGCATGAAATAGGTTTACCATCCATTTCTGTAGTTTGGACAAAATTTTAGTAGTAATGTTTGGTATCTGGTCTAGAGCCATTTGCTCCCAGGTATCAGAGAACAGTTTAGCCTAGGCTATTAGGTGATCTCTAGTTTTTAACTTAGACATGAGTTCCTTGAAAATCTCCCATGGACTTTTTGTGTTGGACTGGCTTGCCAATTCAAAAGATGATCTATAGAATGTAGCTAATATTTTGAATGCAACATATAAAACTTTAATTTAGTGGATTACTTTTCAAAATAAATAAATCTTTTGTCCGCCAGTGATGACAGAAAAAAAATCAGCACTTTTTTTATCTCAAATCTTATGCACTTGAAAATGTAAACCAATTTAGATATCTGGATAGAGATGAACTTGGGTTTTAAGAGGCTGTATAGAGTTCACATGTGCTACAGATAATTTTTTTTTTTTTTAAAAAAAAAGATTATTTCATTGCAGTGATACAACTATTACATCTAAATCATACAGAGTGTTATTTTATCTAATAGGGACACCTTATTCGTATAACAGGTACTCTGTAAAATTCTAAAAATACCATGTTATTCAGCTTGCTGGATAAGATACTATAAAATTTGCTATTTAAAGTTAAATCTTCATTGAAATGGATATGTGAAATGAACGCACATTACAAGATTTCCTAAAAAGTATTGTATATAGCTTTCACAAGAAAAACGATCGTGTTTTATAAAGATTATCTCATTCTCTTAAGAAATTCAATATTGATTGCTTTCACTGGAAAAAAGATAACTGACAATAGAATACAATGAAGTGCTACAATTAGATAAAAGCAGAAAACTTTCAGAAAAAACTTTTCTGCAGAAATTAAAAGATAATATTGCAAAATATTACATGAACAGAATAATGGACCAGCATTTTCTATATGTGGGTCTGTTACAAAACTTACACCTAAGGTACTATCACTATTACTATTATTATTAATTAGTACTATTCCTACTAGTAAATTGCTATAGTTTTTTTCTTCTTGGACTTGGAATAGACATACTGTTTGCAAATAGTTGCTGTTGATGGTAAAGATTGCGATGGAATTAATTTATAGAGGCTGCATATATATAAGAATGTGTGTGCTAGTGTTATTTATAAATGGTCTGATTTTAAAAAAAGTTGAAAAGAGATTAAAATATACATATCTATGAGAATAAATATACACACCTAACATACAGTACTCGTATAACTACTTGCTAATTATGCCAGAATAATCTTAAGAAGCCTCTCCCCTCCCTCTTTTTTTTTTTTTTAAGTCTTGAATACAATTCAAATGGAAAAAGAAAATGAATAAATTCATATTCCTATTAGTATAAACAACCGATTCCTTTAAATAAATTTCAATTTTGATTCTTAACCATATTTAAACAGTGAAGTCCTAAAATGGAATGAAGAATATTATGACTCAGCCCCAAACAATTTGGTGTCAAAAAAAAAAAAAGTCGAAAAATTTTAATATCTCATAGTTGAAAAATTTTCAATAAAAATAAATGATAATTTTTAAAGATTTGAAAACCTAATGGGGAGAAAGAAATGTCAAAACAAATCACATACTTGCATTTTGTATTGTTTTTATACTCGTCTATGTTTTCAAAATAAAAATCAACATAATTCGCAAATACATCTATCTTTGTAGCACCATTATATATATAAAATCTCTTAAAATTTTTATTATCATCGTGCAGTTCTCCTAATAAATTGATTATAACAATCTTAAAAATTTCTTTAAATTATTTTTTTTTTAAAACATAAGAGGGTCTGTACTTGTTTATCTTTATATAAATATCTTACATAAAGTCCATATTAAAATACTTAAAATTGAAATATTGATTTAAATTAAGAGTGGTCATAGTACTCTGTAGCCTGATTAATTCAACATGTTTTCCGATTTAGAATGCATAATATATATGAATAATTTTCTACAATTACTTCTATTATTTCTGCAGGTGTAATTCAACATTTAAAAAGTATATAAAACTATTGGAAGAAATGTAGACCAGTTTGGATTCAACAATATTGATACTCAATTACTTGGAAGAGTCTGGTATTCAAAGCTGTTGAACTGTTTCAATTAATGTTTGCATTTAATGAAAATGGTGACAAGAGTGGCAAACTCTAGATCTCAAGGTTTATGGATCATTGCCCAGTTAAGTTTTGGCCCTTAAACTTTTAAGTAATAAAATTAATCAATTATTTTATTATGGTTAGCATTCAACACAAATCTCACAAAGTGACTCAAGATGTAAGCACACATTTAAACATTACAAAGTCTACCAAAATGATCAACTTATGAGCTTCATAAGCTGAACATTTAGAGATGAGTTGTCATTTCAAAGATATTGGTTTTTAATGACACTAAGTAAATGTTTCAAGTGTAAAAACCTAATGAAGGATCCCAAAAAAATTGGCCTGCATTCAATGATTACTAAAAGAAATGTCTCAATTACACTATATTTCCCCCCTGCAGAAAAAACAAACAAACATAGTAATAGAACTAGCATGATTTGCAAAGCTACATCATGAAATTTTCATTGCTCAATGCATATTCTGCATAAGTAATGGGGGAAGAGAATTCATTTGTCACTCAGACAATCATATGATATTGATGTTCTGGGGCAGAATTGTGCTATTATCTATGAATCTTTAGCTCTGAAGGTCATAATTCTATTGCTGCACTAAACAATATCGGACATTTGCATATATGCATCATAGCTGCTGACTATTTGGAACTTACATTATTTCAAGGTCTTAATGCTCCAATTCATACAGTCAAATATGCATAACAATGATATTGCATATTTTCCATGGCAGTCATTTGATTTAAATAATACTAATCAAAGTATTTAAAGAAAAAGTTAGGGTATTGTTTCTGATGGAAAGATTCAGGTTTTTTAATTTCTAACTCATTTGATGATTGGAAATTTGTTTTCTCCATGATATATATATAGCAAAAAGGTCATCTTTTTCATTAGGTTAATAGCTAACAAGAATACGAAGTACAATTCAGGAATACTGTGCATTAATTGATTTATGAACCTTGAACTTATTAACATTACTTTATCAACTGGATCAACTATTCAGGACATTATTTTTAATTAAATGGAACCAGTTGAATTATCCATTTTCATAAATGATTATTCAACATTAATATAATATAATTTTATATCCCTCAAGAATAAGATTAAATTAAAAAAGAAATTGAAAAACTTTATGGTTAAATGCAGAGAAAAATTTGGCAAAACTTGCAGAGAGATTATACTTTTAGTGATTGGTGAAAATTTTTTTCTTTTTACTTTACATCATATGAAAAGTAATATTGGAAAATCATTATGAAATGTTTCAAAGCCCTTTTTTTTTAATTTATTTTTCATTAAAAAAATAGCAGTAATAAGATAATAGGTCACTGTAATACTATTTTAATCAGGAGAAATGACAAAAATGCTGGTAAACTGAAATTGGGCTGAGAAATGAGAAAAGTGAAAAATTGACAAATTTTTATAGAATGATGGTAATAAAAGACAATATGAATTACACATGGAAAGATCCAGATAATAAGAAAATTTTAATTACATTGTTCAATCAAAAAAAAATCACTGTAGTAGTAGAGTTGAGAATCACAATGTAGTAGAAATGAAGTTGAGAATAATAATATAGTAATGGTAGAATCCAGAATTATAATGAAGCAGTGACAGTTAAGAATCATAATGTAATGATAATAGCTATAAGAATCATAATGTAATAATGGCAGAACTGAGCATCACAATGTTTAGTAGTAGTAGTGAAAACAATAATGTTACAGTAGAACAATGACTCATAATGTACTAGTGGTAGTAGTATCTTAATGTAGTAGTGGTAAAATTGTGAATCTCATTGTCATAGTAAAGATATGAATCATAATAAAGGAATGGCAGAATTAGAATCACAATGTAGGAGTGGTAAAGTTGAGAATTAAAATAATGCCATGGTAGAGTCGAGAATTACAATTTAGTAGTGAAAGAATTGATGATGATAATGTAATATGAGTTGACAATCACAATGATACGATGGTAGGAGTTGAGAATGACAATAAAGAAATGGTAGTAGTTGAAAATCACAATCTATAGTGATAAAGTTGAGAATCACAATATTGCAATGTAGTTATGGTAAGAATTGAGAATTAGAATGAAGCAGTGGTATAGAGTTAAGAATCACAACTATGGTAGTGGGAAAATTAAGAATCATAATGCACAGTGATAAAACTGATAATCACAACATTATGGTAAAGTTAAGAATCACAATAAAGTAATGGTAGAGTTGAGAATCACAATATAACAATGGCTGAAAATCACAGTGTAGTATTGGTAAATCTGAAGAAGTAATAGAATTGGAAATGGAGTAATGGAAGAGTTGAAAATCTTAATAGTAGTAGTAGAAATAAGAATTGCAATGTAGTAGTAATAGATGTGAGAATTACAAACTAGTAGTGGTAAAATTAAAAATGTAGTTATGATAGAGTTGAGAATAACAATCAAGTAAAATGAAAATTAAGAATGGCAATGGTTACAAACTATTAGTGGTAAAATTGAAAATTCAAGCAAAATGAAAATTAATAATCACAATGGAGCAGTAATACATAACACTGTACCTGGAAAATTGAAATCATAATATAGAAATGATAAAGTTTAGAATTATAATGGAATAATAATAGAGTTGAGAATCATAATATAATAAGGATAAAATTGAGAATCATAACGTAGAAGTGGTAGAGATATGGATTCAAAATGTAGTAGTAATAGAGTTGAATATCACAATGTTGTAATGGTAAAATTAAAAAGTACAATATTATAGTAATAGAGTTGGAAATTACAATAACATTGGGGTAATGATCTTAAAGTAGATGTAGTTGAAAATGGCAGTGGCAGAGTTAGGAATCACAAAGTAGCAGCGGTAGCATTGAAAATCAATATGGAGTAATAATGAAGGTGAAATTAATGATTTACAAGTGATAAAAATTAAAATCTCAATAGAGAAATATTACAGGTGAGAATCAAAGTAAAGTAGTAGTAGAGTTGACAATCATAATGTAGGAGCAATAGAGTTGAAAATCACAATATAGCAATGGAAGAATTGAGAATCACAGTGTAGTAATATTGAACTGATAACCACAATGTAATAGTGGTAGACCTGAGAATCACAATAAAGCAATGGTAGACTTGTGAATCATAATGACAGGATGATTGAAAATCGCAATAAGTAATGGTAGAGTTGAGAATCACAATGTGGTAATGGTGGAAGTGAAAATCATAATATAGTGGTAAAATTGAAAATAACAATGTTATGGCAGAGTTCAGAATCACAGTGTAGTAATAGAAAAGATGCAAAATTCAATGTTGTAACAAAGTTGAGAATCGTGCTGCAGCAGTGGTAGAATTGAAATTATACTATAACAATGGAACAGTTCAAAATTGCAATGTAGTAATGGCAAAGATGAGAATCATAATGTTATACTAACAAAATTAAAAATCACTATGTAAAAGTCATAGAATTGAGAATCACAATGTAGTTGTCACAATATAAAATTCAGAGTCACAACTGTAATAGAGGTAAGGCTGAGAATCACAATGTTATGATAAAGTTGATAATCACAATGGAGCAGTGATAGAGGTGAAAGTTTACAATGAAGGAATGGTCCAAAAGAGAATCACAATATTACAGTGGTAGAGTTGAATATCAGAGTGTAGAGATGGTAGAATAGAGAATTATAATAAAGCCATGATAGAGTTAAAAATCATAAAATAATAAGAGTATAATTGATATTCAGAATGTAGTAATAGAGGAGTGAAGAATCATAATGTAATGGTGATATAGTTAGAGTCACAATGTGGTATGAGAATCACAATATAATAGTAAAAGTGAAAATCATAATGTTGCAGTGGAAAATTGTGATAGAATAGAGAATTTATATATAGTGGTGATAGAGTTGAAAATCTCCATGTAGTAATGGTAAAACTAAGAATTACAATACATTAGTGACAGAATTACAATGGACAAATGATAAAGTTAATAATTATATAAGAGTAAGGGTAGAATTGAGTATCACACTGTGGAAGTGGTAAAGATGAGAATCAGAAGGTAGCAATATTAAAGTTGAATGAGTGAAAATGCAAAATGGTAATGGTAAAGTTGAATATTGCAATGAAGTAAAGGTAGAGAGGCAAAGCTGAGAAAATGTAGTAATGATAGAATTGAAAATTACAATGTAGCAATAATGATAGAGTTGACAATCATAACGTACTTGAAGTAAAAGTAACAATTATAATGTAAATATAATATAATTGAATACAACAATATAGTAGTGATAAAATTTAAAATTACAATGTGGTAGCAGGAGAGTTTAGATAATCTTTTACAGAATAAAAAAATATTAATTGATAAATTAAAATACAGAAAAATTATATGATCCTGGAGCAGAAATATTATATTATAAAAGATGTAAGAGAATGAAAAAAACCTTGGATTCATAATGAATTATGATGATTAAAATGATAAAGAAATGCTGTATACTGCTTTTAGTTCACAATTATATAAACTTTATCAATTTTATTTCTTCTACACACTCTCCGCAATGCTCTATTAAATACAACTATCTTACAATTTTGACTGTCTAACAATTTTCCTTGGATCTATTTTTCCCATCTTTTTCTTCCAATTTAATATTAAGTTATTTTGCTAGACAACTGAAATTATATGATAGTTGAATTTAACAAAGCAGAAGAAATATAATTGGTAGAGATTTATTAAAATAAAAAAATTAAAAGATACATACATCTTGAAATTTATGAATATATCAGCTAAGAACTTATAGAGAACATAAAATCAGCTATAATTAGTATTAAACATGAAGTTAGAATTTTTTTGCTTACTGACATGATTGTTTATGTTTGCTCTAGTAGAAATATATATAGACTAAAAAATAGTGAATTGATAAATATAAAACAGATAAAAGTAGGAAGAGAGTATTTAAAAAAGAAATATAGGGAAACAAAATAACTACAAAGAAAACATAGGTTTGATTTAATTCAAAGCAGAATAAGCAGTATAGAAAGATGGAGTCCCAGGAATGATATAATGGCTAAAAACAAAAATGATAAATTATTAGCATAGACAGTTGATGCGGTGAAAAGATTAAGAGAATATATTGGCGAATAAATCTTTTCTTTATTAATTAATAAAAAATAAACAAACAGTACTATAACAAAAGATCAAGTTTTAAATAGTAGTCATGACACAGGAAATTGATGAGATTCTAGTTGAATTGTTTTCATCATAAGGATAAAAGGATTTGAGAGAATTGTTTGATATTTCTAATATAATTTATAATTTAGAAAAGTAGTCAATAGATATCATTTCAATAATTATTATTCCACTAGATAAAAAACTTATTTTGGTGAAATGTGTTGATTTTGTAACAAGTAGATTATTTACCATGTGATTTCTTTATAATCAGAAGGGACTTGTAAAAATTTCAACCAGAAAATAAAATCACTAATGATTTTATTAAGTTCTTCAATTTAGCCACTGCAATCATAATTTTGTCAATAATTATTAATTACAAGATCCATGATTTGTATTTATCTATATTTATGTAGGTTAATGACTATTAAATTTCATTTAATAAGCAGGTTAGTACAACAATTATGGATTGTTCTGAATTTTTTGATGAGAATACAGTAATATTTAAAAAGTTCAAATCTAGCTGAATTTGCTAGAGGATCTGGGAAAAGAAATTTGTTTGGAACTTAATAAGAAATATTCTTCAGTTGTAAATTCTTGTTTGAACATCTAGAACAGTAATCTTAATTTGAGATGAATCTTAGGTAGTAAAACTATATCTTGAGTGATTGGAAATTCTCATTACTTAACAGCTTCTATATACTTCTGATACCAGATGAAGAAATAGATGAAACAACTAGGATGCTAATATACAAGAGTAGATTCAAATGTGCCAATAATATTTTGTATGATAAAATTTAATTGAATATCCAAAAGTTTCATAGGAGAATTTTTTTCTACATATACAAGGGCATAATATTTACCAGTAGAATATGCTGGTACTAATGAGCAGCTTGTAAAATATTTGCATCATAATCCCAAGTAATCTAGTATTGGCCCAAGTAAGATACTCGTAGAATTTTGTTCTAATCTTAGGTAAATGACAAATAAATCAGGCTACAATTCAAGGTTACTCCTGAATAATATGAGATAGAATTATGCTTGTCTATTGTTGCAAAAAGTTATGTTCAGATTTGCAAAACATTTCTCTAGTTATTAACTGAAAACTTGAGTAAATTATCTTTATTAGGATTATGAATAGGAGTTCAATCTTTGAAAAATATTTCAAAACTTTTCATATCCTTAGTGAGACTTCTATTTCTGAAAATGATATTTTTAATGACTCTACAGCAATATTATTAGCTCAGACATATTTCCTGTATTCAATACCTCACAGGTCTTGAATAATGGAATAAATCCAACTGTCTAAGTTTGGTTTAGAAAATAAAAGATAAAAAGCATTATTTAAAGATATTTATAGACAGAAAAAGATATTCATATTCTTTTATTAATCTTTAACAGACATTAAGTGCAATAAATTATTTGAAGAATATATGTGTATTTGAAGGAAAGATGCTCATTGAAAAATTTGTATATATTGTTAAATAGTTTTATATATACAATATATAAATAAATAAGTACATGGTAAGGATACTGCTTATTTACTGTTTTATTTAATATATGTTTAATATTGTAAAATAACATTAGGCATATGTATGTATGTATAAATGGATTATTCTACTGTATATGAGGGGTCAGAATGCCTAATATGCCAACATGGGTAGGATGACAACCTTGACACTAACATGGGCTTTGAATGTCCAATCATCAGACTTTTAATGAAATGGAAGGATGAAGAGTTGTGGGTTGGAGTAGTTTGAAGCCTGTCCTTTAAAGTATGAGTATTGGCTATCTTAATATAAAGCTGAGCACTGATTGTATACATGTGTGGAGATGGTAATCTGGACCAACTGATGAGTGCTGATTTAGCATGAAATACCTATATTGGTGATTATTTATCTTTTCAACATGTGAGTGATCAGATGGGTTGGCAATATAAGATGGCACTGAGAGTAATGGGTCATGTGTAAGTCTGAGTTTGAATCCTGCATAAATTACATATAAAAATGCAAGTTTAAACCTGTACAATGTGTTAACATTAAGCTTTTGTAGAAATTTTGAAAAGAAAACAAATACTAGTAATTTTAAGGCAATAAAAAAAGAGAAAGAAGAAAAGATTAAGAGTAAATATTGGATTGGAAGTTATTGGGCAAATTAATGTTTTTAAATATCCAGAAAGTCTATTAATTGATGGTAGCAATAATAATAATAATAAAAAATTACAATGAAAATTGGAATGAATAACAAACCTTAATAGAGTAAGTGGTTATTCTGTGCACCATCTAATAAAATCTAAAAAGAAAGCTTATTAAATGATTTGCATAAAATATATTGCTTTATATGAAGTAGAATCATGAAGTTAAAAAGAACTACGACATATTGTCGAAACAGAAAAATCAAAAATAAAAGCAGATAAGTTAAAAAGAATTATTTTTGAAGAAATTGGGAAGAGAAAAAACAAAATGGATTGGACAAGTACTCAAGTTAGAATTATGAAGGACATGTTGGAAAAAACTAGAGAACATATGCTGCAGAGGGAAAAAAAATGACCAATGACCTTAAAAAGACATGTAGCTAAAATTATTTGAAAAATAGAACAACATACAAAAAGACTCAGGGAATTAGTCACGTTTACTTAAAAAGAATCTTTTTTTTTATGCTTTTAAAAATAAATTTATTATATTATCATCAATTATCTGTTAAAAGCTTTGTAAATCCTCTCATTTTTCTATTAATTACATTTCTTTATATATACATATATAATACTTTTTAATAATCTAGTATTGATTTGCTGAGCTAAGAAATTGCAAAATAATCCAGAGGCACTTTAATAAACTTCATGTTATATATTATTTTTAAAATAGAAAAAGATTAATATTATATTTAGAATAAAGTTTCAGCTTAACAATTTCTGTGATCTAGATTCTCTATATATTACGATAATCATTTCAAAGGAGTGAAACGATTTTAATTGCAATTACACAGTTTCCCACATGTGCTAAATTAATTTATTTAATATTTCTTTAAGAATAAAACTATTTACAGATAACTAAAGCTTAATGAGTTGGCTAATAAAATTTCGTAGCATCTTTTCTTTTTTATCTTGGTTTAAAGAAATATCTAAATTGCTGTCATTCATTAATTTTCTATTTATTTTGCCAAAGTACTAATTATGAAAAAGATTTTTAATTGGGGTAATATTTGAGTTAGTAACGCCATCTTGAAAAATTATAAAAATTAAATTTTAAGAACTTAGAAGAATAAATGTGTCCTGAATTTTAATTTAAAAGTACATCTAATGTACGTATACTGTATACACTTCACCCCAAAGTCGAACTCATTCCTCGTGATTTCAAGACATTCTTGATCAGAAAAAAATATTAAATAAATAAATCAAAAATACATAAATTTGAATTGGTAAATTTCAGATGCATGCCTAACTATAAGAACTCCAGTGTGAATCATATCTCAGCACACTTAATCAGTTATATGGTTGTTGTTGCTCTCCCTCCCTTCCCCATATATATATACATTTATTACTGTTCAGTTTTTTTTTGTTTTTTCACAACTGCATTATTGTATTATTATTTTTTTTCGATAATAGATACATTCTAAAAATTAAACTGCATCATAGATATTTGTATCTTATGCCATACAGATATTCACTATTGTCTATTGTTTCAGTAAGGCTTGGCATCATATATAAGCGACTGTTGTGGGTGTGGCGTAGTAATTTATATATAATAACTTTCTGATATAGTTCATTTAATGACTGATTTTAATTTCTTTTGACTTTAGTAACTGATTTTCATTTCTTTAGAAATGAAAATAATCAGTTTCATTACAGTAGACTCCATTGAAAGAATATCTATGGATGAATGTCTTTTTGTGTGCAGGTGGTGGTAGTGGGTCATACTTTCTGTTTTTGCCATTTTTAGATCCCAGATTTTAAAATTAATGGGCTTGATATAGTATTTATAATTAATATGAAAACATTTATACGCTTCTAGATTTAAAATGTTTTTGTTAATGTTTAAAAGGAAATCATACTATAAAGGAACAGCAACTTCATTAAAACATTTCCACAATAAAAGCATACATTAAAAAATATATATATTCTTACTTTTAAAAAAAAGCATTCTGGTGATAACAGGAGGAGATGAATACTATGTAAAATAAAATTAATACTTCAAAATACAGTATACACAAGAATTTTGTACACCAGAGGTCGTAAAACTAAGTATTAATTATTTCATTAATAATATTATCTTTAATTTTACACAGAAATTTATGAATTTAATCTTCCTTCTTACAAGGATTTATACTTTTTATTTTTGTTATTTTTCTTTTATTTTGCCTTGTTTTGGTATTATTTATACTGAGATACAAAAATAAAATCTTTGGCACAGTCAATCATAGTTCTGTCAGTAGGAAAATATTTTGATCAAAAGAAGAAGGATTATTACCTCACCTTATAGCTGAAAAATTCTACGATTAGGCAAAATACTATTTATATGAACACTAGAAGTCTATAATGATTTAGTAATTCTTAATGCCCTGATTGGTAAAGTAGTAGAATGGAAAACGTTGGAGTTCAAAGTTCATCACTTCCATTACTAGAATATTTTTATAATTTCCCAAACAATAAACTATTAATATTTTTTTTAAATCTTATGTGATTTAGTGGAGTGATAGGATGGGGAACTCTGGAACTCAAAGACCAAGAATATCGATTGTTAGAATTTCTTCTAAACAATAAATAATTTAATTATTTTTCATATAAAATGTAATGATGGCAATAATTTTTGATCTGAGAAAGTTTTACTGAATGCTTCTTTTTTCTAATATAACAATCTTCCACAATGTTCATTACATAAATGCCATAATGCTTCAACATTATTTATTATTAAGTTATAATCTCTTATAAATTACACATAAACTAATAGCATTTTGAATTTTAATATTATCTATTATTCCTACTCCCACATTCTTATTTGACACATAAATTCTTAACTCCACATTACTTTGCATTTTGCTTATTTGCTAACAGATATACTTATAAAAGACAGATGCTTTATTGCTCACAATTACATATATTATCATTATATTATGAAGTTTTTCTTCTTTTTTTTTACTGCAACAATTTTTTCCCATTCTTCACCAAAATAAAATCATTTTAATATATATTTTTTTCACACACATTATTTTCTCTTTTGATTTCTTTAAATCCTACCTATATTATTTATTATCAAATTTCCTAACATCCATTTATTTTTCTTTATTAGCTACAAAAAATTATCTCTCTCAGTTACAAACTATGCTTTAAATATATTGTGAGCTACAAAATACATGTAGGTAAATACTGACACACACAAATAAATATCCTTTATGAAGCAAAAATCTTTAAATACAGCATACTATAATAATCAGTTACGAATTAAATTTTCTAATCTTCTAATAGATTTGCAAATACACTTTCTCTATAGGCGTAACAATTAATTTTGCAATGGTACATGAGTTTGAACCAAGATCCAAAGATATACAAATATGCACGATAAGTTTTGATTCAAATAAATATTAAATATGTTAAAAGTTGAATGGTTAATAACATTTGAATAAAATTTTTCAATTCAGATATATAATATTAACCAATCAATCAATGATGATGATGATGATGATGGTGATAATTTCAAAGTATAAGTCATCCCAAAAGTATTTTATTTGTTTTTCAGTTTCAATAAAATAAAACTCTCAGGTGCCAAACCTTCTACTAGAAAATTTATTTTTAGAAAACTTAATGTATGATCATCATCATTTACAAATTATAGTCACCATCCCTGCATGCAATGGATTGCATGATTTCTCAAGGTCATGGATATTACAAGCATATTGAAGGATAAGAGCATCACGTTTGGAATAAGTTCGAAAAGCAAACATAAACTAAATGGATTATTAAAAAAAATAACATCAATTTATTAACAATGCACAAATAAAAACTGTGTATATATTTGCAACTATTAGTATGCGTACAAAATTAAAAAAATATTTTAAAATTACTTTTTTTTTGCTTTTTAGTTATAAATAAAACATATAATTTCAATTTAAATAAAATAATTTTCTTCATTAATCTCTTTTAATTGTATTTTTTTATTATATCTCTTGTTCTCTCCATAAGAAAATGCCAAATTTCTCCATTTTGATTTTGGAAATGAAAAAAAAAAATCTAACTTTTTTTTACACATTTATTATTTTTCTAAAAATATTTATGAAATATTAATTATTTCAGAAGAATAATTCAGATTTTAGTAGAAAATATTTGTTTTAAGTAAATCAATATTAATAAAATTTTACTTTATAAATGTGTTAAGCATTTTTTCTGGGAAAGGTAACAATGTAAGTTTGACTTCTAAATGGAAGCAGATTTTATTTCATTGCTAAAAATTCAAAAATATTAATACCCCAACAGTAACACAGACAAAATTGAGAACATTCTGACAGAAACATAGACAGAGCAAATTAACATAAAAGCATTTAATGTAATAGTAATAAAAGATATTCTGATTTCAGTTTAAGTTTAAGTCCTTATAATATCTATAATGACAAGATCTTATCACATTAAATATTTAAAGTTCCAAACAATGGTTTTCCTGTAGATATTGTTTCTTAAATATATATACAGTTGTTGTCATTAATTTCTCTGAAGATAGTTATTCTTCTCCTTGGACAATGGTGATGTTAGAGAGTAAATACAGCAGCATTGATGACATTATATAAGGTATAATATCAATAGATCTTGTGTAGTTTTTATAGCATCATTTATTTCTTCATTCATGGCATTTACAGAAAGCAATGGCTGATTTTGGAAAACTTCAATGTTAGTTTTTGAATCAGACTGCATTTTCTGGGTATTTTGGTTGATGTAGTTTTTATTGTCTAATCACTCATGATAGATAGTCTTCTCCTAGATAAAATCATCATATTGGCTGTTATAACTGGAGTATTAAAAAATACATTAAAAATAGTCAGCAACATATGGCTATCCAAATTATGGTGGAAAACCAATTTTAATCAGCGGTTTCTCTCCTTGACATTGGATCACTGCAACACTGCTTCTTAAGTAGACTCAACAAACTAGCCTGAATTAGAATGTAAGTTGTTTCTTTCAGACCTATTTTGATATTGTTCAACATGTTTTTCAAACACTGTATTCATCATCTCCTAATAAAAATATGATCTTTGCCACATTACAATGTTTTTGGAAAAACATGTTGCAGACCCAAATTTACAGATATTATGCCATGATTTGATACATAAATAAATGAAGAAAAAAATTTTTTCTCTCTCTCTTTCTTTATCTATATTTGTTACCATAGGAAAAAAGAAAAAATCATTGCCAACCTTTAAATATAGCTCAATAATTTCCTTTTTTTTTTATTAACCCATATTTATAAATAATATTTTCAGATCTGCTATCAGATTTACTTTAAGAATTGATAGATTGACATCACATGATCACATTTCCTATACTAGCACATTAATTGTTGATAAACAGAGCAAAACTTTCCATACAGTATTGCCACCTGTGCTGAACAGAGTAATCAATGGATGCCAGAAGGCTTATGCATAAAATCTCTATCTAATGCCTACTGGGATATTGGATAAGTAGGCATTAGATAGGGATTTTATGCACAAGCCTTCTGGCATCCATTGATTACTCTGTTTAGCACAGGTGGCAATACTGTATGGAGAGTTTTGCTCTGTTTAATTGATAGATTGCTTAAATAAAACTTTTGAAGGAAGATTAAATGGGATTCAAAATGCTTTATATTTTTATAAACTATGCAATTCTAATCATTGCACACATCAAAACCATTTTTTCTTTCTTACTTTATAGTCCAATTCATCATCAGGCTTCTCACATATTACAAAGTAAATATTTAATAATATGACCAAATGAATAAACTAACTTTTTTTTTTTAATTTTTTAGGCAGTTTACTCAAGTGAAAGTAAACATGTCAGATTATACATTCTTTTATACAGATTCATATTATAACTAATTTGGAATGCTATCAGATTTGTTTTCGTTAAAATATCAATCCAATAGTTAAAAATTAATTGACTTTATATCTACTTTGACATCTCAAGTGTGTTAATTGGTTTAGATGAAACACTTTGCTAAGATTGCTGCTATTATAATAATTACTTCTCTGAAATACCAATGGATGATACTGCCCATATAAAAAAACCTAGAGTACAGATAAAAATAAATTTGTTTTTGGTTAACTAACAGATTGATCAGTGATGGCATTAATTGTAAATTTATTAAATAATTCTAGAAAGCAAAATATGTAAATTATTATGTTAAGTACATTACTCCATAAATATTATTATATATTCTCAGTGCTGAATATTTAATAGCTATTGTTTATAAAAATTAATATTACTATTCTTCTATGTGAGAATATATACCTAAACAGTAAATTATCTGTATAACAAACTAATAGGCTGTGTACATTGTTAAAAAAAGATATGTCACAACTGGAAGTGATAAAGAGTAAAACACAAAGTGCATTGAACATTTTAAAACTATTTTGCAATCTATTCTAAACATTTATTGCATCATATATGGTTTAGTCAGTAGCAGAGTGGTAGATTCAAGAGCTAAAAATACACAAACTACAGCTTATTTTATTACTTGTGGTGCCTACATGTTTATATGACCTCCAGAATAAGAAACAATCTGATTATTTAAATATATATTGCAAAAGAAATATACATATATTTTATAACAATGTAAGTTAAAGTAACAATATAAAATAATTTATTTTATAAGTTAAAATATTTTTTTACTAATTTTGAGGCAGAATATTGGTCATACATTTCTTTTACTAATTTTTCAAAAAGTCAGAAATTTAAATATAAAATAAAGTTCTAAACCAGTCATTACACATATTTTAAGCAATATATACAAAACATTGCTGCAAATAAAGTATATTTGGGATTAAACTGTTTATTATTTTGTATTAATCCCCAATGTTTCAACAAAATAAATATTTGTTATTGTCAAAGTCAAGTTTTTCAAGAAAAACCATGAGATCTCAAGGAGTAATGGGATTGAACATGAAGTAAAAAACAATTATTCTTATATATATTTGATAGTTGATTATTCAGAATATGTGAATTAACAAAATGCTTATTTTCTTCACTTTCACCATTCATTGATTTCAAGCTAATATTAGAAGAGATAAAATAAGTGATCTCTGCAAGGTTGGAATATGTTGTGCTTATCACCTTTATTTAAAGCACTCAGTTTTTTTAATATTTTAATAGACTCCTTCATAGTTCTCAAATCATATTTTTCAAATTAGCAAGTATTTTTGCATTATCAAAATCCCATTTGTGACCAATGTCTACAAAATGTGAGGCAAAAGCTGATGTATTTAACATTTGATTGAATGCATTTTTATGCTCCTTAATTCTGACATTGATTCATTTATTGGATTGACCCACATAGTTCTTAGAACACTGTGAACATGGAATTTCATAAACATCCTGGAAATTTCAAAAGTACTCTATCTTTAGGTTGATATAAAAAATCAATTTTTTTGCTAGTGGTAAAAAGTCTTTATGTCTTCTATAGACCTTATCAGTGGCTTTTTTTGATATATGGTAAAACCATTCTATAATTAGTTACCAATTTTATCCTCTTATTTCTTTTTAGTATCAATGCTATTTAAAGCTTTATACATATCATTGATATAAATATGATTCAAATTTCAATACTAAATTGTTTTGATCTTTAATACTTGATTTTGTAAATCCTCATCCCCATCCCAAAAAAACAATTACATCTTTCAAATATACAGTTCCTAATTCTTTATAATTGTGGAGCATCCTTAAAAATCCACAGCTTCATGAAATTCACTAAAAACAAATTTCCCAATTCAATCAGAAAACAATAAATAAATGTAGAAAGTAATTTTAAAATATAATATCTGCTTTCTGTCCAAGTGAAAAGGATGATTAAAAAATAAAAAAAATTCTAAATTTCAATGTACTCTAATATAAAGGGAGGATAAAGCACTCTTTAAACAACCCATACAAGCCAAAGGCTCTCTAACAGCCATTATATAAAACTGATGAAGAATGAAATACTTATTAGATTTTCCACTTTGTGAAAATTTAAACATTTTCATTTTCTTCTATTTCCTAGTTAATAATAGTTAATATTTATTTATTAATAAATAGTGTTAACAACATTGGTTAGGAGCTATTTACTTTTTAAAAAATGTTCTAAGCCTGATAATTTTTCTATTTATTTTCCCCATAAAGTCTTCACTTTAATTAACAAGAATAAATATTGAATTTTTATGTATATATTATACAAAGAAAATCATGGGTACATTTAACAATTATCATTTAATATCGCATAAATAATTTTTTTAAAATAAAGGAATAAAAAAGTTTTAAATCTTAAATTACAATAGAGATTAAAAAGAACTTTTATTCTTTTTAAATAATGACATTACAAACATCTCATATGTACCCTCTACGAGAGGGGGGGGTTCAAGGGATGGTTTATCTCATGTGATTAAATTAAATGATTGTATAGTAAAAAATTTCAATAAACTTATTTTTATTTTTCAATAATTTCGATATTATAAATAATTATTCAACGTCTGACTTTTTATAAGACCATGAATAACAGGCAGTGTGAATGAAGAATTTGTAAGTTGGTTAGAAAAAAAAAGGAAAAAAGAATTATGAAAAAAAAAATGGTTTGAATTTATATATGAATAATAAAAGTTATATAAAATATGAAAGGATATATACCTAAAAGGAGGCTTTGATGTTATTTGGTGCAAGATAAGAAGTTTTCAAATATAACAGGGAAAACAAGAAAATATGATTAAGGATTTGGATTGTAGATATAGTCTATATGGCGAAAATAGACACAATATTGAATACTTATTTTTGAATTATAGAAAGTTGAAAGAGGATCAAAATATATTGTATGGAGAGTGGAAAAAATAAAAAATAAAAAGAGCGAAAGGGCAAAATAAAGAGTAGTGGAATTATTGTGGCTTTT
This sequence comes from Epiperipatus broadwayi, assembly GCA_028023455.1. Classification (NCBI taxonomy): domain Eukaryota; kingdom Metazoa; phylum Onychophora; class Udeonychophora; order Euonychophora; family Peripatidae; genus Epiperipatus; species Epiperipatus broadwayi. The sequence continues at coordinate 4,553,563 of JAQFVV010006236.1, forward strand.
ATTAAAATGGGATAGGAGAAGAAATAAACAAGATCTGGAAAAATAATTGTGTAATAAAAAGTAAGAAGTAGATTAGTTAACTGGTAACTAACGATGTTGGAGAGAAATAATGTATAATTTATCTAATACAGATTTCACAGAAATTTCTAACTTCTTTTAAGAAAAAGCCATCAGTGATAAAACAGACACTTTTCATAAAAATAAAGTTTATTTTTTTATCTTATTACTAAAGATCATCATGTTAAACTTTTTCTTTCTCCACCAAAAAATAATAATGAGTCAGGATAGAAGATGATGTGATTATTTTTGACAGTATTCCTAACAATAACCTAGAATTGAACTTTATTTTTTAAAAAGAGTAAAACTGAGAGGGATTAAACTTATAATATATATTATACTTAATAAACATACTTCTTTATAAATAAAAATAAAGTTTAACAAAATGTAGATAAATAATAATGATAAACAGCCATTCAAATATGATATGATCATTCCAACTCCAAAAAAAAGTCTTAAAATGAGTTTTGTGGTAACTCCATAAATCAATCTTTGAACCACAAATACTGTTTGGTTGTTATTTTACAATGCTGTCTTAGTTTCTCCAGCTGACAACTTTTCTTTCTGAAATACTTCAACCCCATGTCTAATTATAACTCTCCAATATATTCTATTCTCTGCCAGATCATCTCAATGGAGACAATTGATATTGCACTTCTTTAAAATGTCTTTGAGATAATCCTTACAATACAGGCAGAACCTCTCTTGTACTAAACCCATTCTTTTAGGATGTCTTCCATTGTTCACTTGTTTTACATGACATCCTGCAAGCCGAATAACATATTGATTAGTTTTACGATCTTGCTATTGTATTTTTAAAAATTTACAAAGCATCCTTAAATGAAACTTTTCTAATGATTTTATACCAATAGATTGTTCAAGTTTCACATACATACAATAAATTAGGGGCAAAAAAAAACTTTATATACACTGAACTTAGTTGCAGTAGTTATTTCCCTATGATGAAATACTATCCATCTTTTAACTTGTTAAAAGCAGCAGCAGCATATTGGCATCAGTGTTGGATCTCAACATCTAATTCCATTTTTCTATTTATAAAACTACTACCAAGGTAAACAGTGAGGATTGCCAATTCCTCTACAAGCTTTATGATAAATGCTTAGCCAGAGCCAGCACTTAAAATATCTGTGTCAGGAACCCACCCCTCCCCAAACCCCTGACCATGGTTTCGTGCTTTGGCACTCCTCAGAGAGGTGTCAGGGTAGGTTCAGACACTAGATCTAAAAATACCAACCCAAAGCTAAGCACTTAGCTAAAAGTTATCTATTGAGTGGAAAATTTGAAATTTTCAGACATTATCATAAAGCTTGTAGAGGAATTGGCAATCCTCACTGTTTATAACTTACAAGCTTAAGAGATAGGGTCATGTGATCTATGAATTGATCTATGACTCTTATTTTGACTATTTATAGTCTCTGCCAAAAGTCTTATGCAATTTTATATTGCTATGACTACTAATATATGGTATGGCTGAAGATCTATCAGCCCCATATAGCTATTTGAGTTGGATAGCTGGGTTTGAAGACATGTAGATGTCTGAAAATTTCAGATGTTCCACTCAATAGATAACTTTTAGCTAAGTATTTAGCTTTGGGTTAGTATTTTTAGATCTAGTGTCTGAACCTACCCTGACACCTCTCTGAGGAGTGCCAAAGCACGAAACCATGGTCAGGGGTTTGGGGAGGGTTCCGGACAGAGATATTTTAAGTGCTGGCTCTGGCTAAGCATTTACCATAAAGCTTGTAAAGGAATTTGCAATCCTCACTGTTTATAACTTACAAGCTTAAGAGATGGGGTCATGTGATCTATGAATTGATCTATGACTCTTATTTTGACTATTTATAGTCTCTTCCAAAAGTCTTATGCAATTTTATATTGCTATGACTACTAATATATGGTATGGCTGAAGATCTATCAGCCCCATATAGCTATTTGAGTTGGATAGCTGGTTTGATGACATGTAGATGTCTGAAAATTTCAGATTTTCCACTCAATACATAACTTTTAGCTAAGTGCTTAGCTTTGGGTTGGTATTTTTAGATCTAGTGTCTGAACCTACCCTGACACCTCTCTGAGGAGTGCCAAAGCACGAAACCATGGTCAGGGGTTTGGGGAGGGGTTCCTGACAGAGATATTTTAAGTGCTGGCTCTGGCTAAGCATGGCAATCCTCACTGTTTATAACTTACAAGCCTAAGAGATAGGGTCATGTGATCTATGAATTGATCTATGACTCTTATTTTGACTATTTACTACCAAGGTATTTAAACTGGTTTACATTCTCAAGTTAATAACCATTCAAACTAAAAGTTGCTGAGGATTTTTCTTCCACCACTGGCTCTTTCTGAACACTAATTAATAAACAGATTTTTTTTTATGCTGCTTTTAAAACATTAAGAACATTCTGCAAATTGTCTTTTGAACTGACAAAAACTACACAATCATCAGCATATTGTAAATCCAGAATCCAATAAGATAAAGTTCTTGTTTTTGTTTTTAACTGATTCAAATTAAAAATTTTACTATCAAAACTATATCATATCTTAGTCCTCAGTTTGATTAAACTGCCTATTAACAATTCCAAAGACCACTGTCATAAAAATTTGAAAACAATGTTGTTGAAACAAATACACATACTTGTTTGACATCAATTTTCATTTCAAATGCCCCAGAGTTTCCTCTCATTCCATCATGCAGAAAATGTATAATAAAGAATAAATTTTGGTGGGCACTTGACTAATTTCAAACAATGCAAAAGACTTGTCTTATTAATTAAATCAAATGCTTTTCCAAAACAATAAAAGCAATATATAAATTATTTCTTTGTTCTCAACACTTTTATTGCATTCGCATGGCAATGAAAATCATATCTATAGTCCTTTTTAATTCCCTTCGCATGGCAATGAAAATCATATCTATAGTCCTTTTTAATTCCCTAAAACTACATTGAGTCTCTCATAACCATTCATCTAAAATTAGAAGCAATCTATTCAACAAAACTCTTGAAAGTACTTTTGCTGTACTGGATAATGGTGATATTCCACAATAATTACCACAATCTTGTATATTCCCTTTGTCTTTAAAAATTTGAACAATTAAAGCATACTTAAGATTAGATGGCACAATTGCATGGGTCCAGATATTCCTAAAAATTTTGTATTTTAAAAGCTAACATATTACTACATATTTTAAATTTTCTCTCTTTATCTCTTTAGGATCTGTAGTCTTTCTATTTTTAAGATTACAATATCTTTGTCCAAATCTAAATGAATAGATAAAATGGATAATCTTAAAAGCCATCTCCAATTCTTGTAATTATTTAAAAGTTGAGAGTTATTGCTAGATTTAATAGGATTGTGGTACTGTTTCTCATGTCCTTATGTTGATTTTAATGCTTTAATAAAAAGTCTAGAATGGCCATGATCAGTGAATATCTGCATCTTATTTACAGTTTTAATTCATCAATTATTTTTTAAGCCTTCTTGTTAGACATTAAACTTCTGCCTTCTTGATTATGAAGTTCCATATTTAATCTATTATACTATCAAATAGAGAATGCCACAAGTTTCTTTTTAATTAATTCATTAATAAAATGATCATTGTCAGACAACCAGTCACGATTCTTTTTATTGAACCCAAAAGTATATTTACTTGTATCCATAACACACTTCTTAAGATAATTTTGAAGTTTAATAATATGAAAATCTAAATTGGCAATTTTAGTATTTAATAGCTATTGAAACTTAGTATGCATAGTATATTCTTCTAATAAATGAACATCAATTTTCTTATATGATTGGAAAATCTATTTTTTAATGCAACTCTCATTTTAATCTTAGAGCATACAAATTTATTATCTGTCCAATAAATATGAGCTTATGAATGCTCATGTGATATGAATTTCTGTTGTATTCTGACTCCTAACAATATAACCTATTAAATACCATTGTTTTGCGTATGGAGGTATTCATGTTCATTTACAGTAATTTTTCTGCTTAAACAAAGTGTTTGTGATAATCAATCCATGTGTTGTGCATAAATTCAATAGTAGTAAACCATTTCAATTTACAGCCCCAATGCCATTATTTTCCATAATTTTTGGCCAAAGTCTACTATTTGTACCAATATGTACTTTAAAGTCATCAAAAAAAAAGAAAAAAGATCTTTTAATAGTATTGCTATAATAATGCTATCCAACAAGGAATAAAAGCTTTCCTTCTCTAAATCTAAGGTTGGATCATGAGCAATGATAAAATAAATTCTAGTACCATTATGCAAGGCAACTTTTAAGATCATTAACTTTTCATTGATACAGTAAGGACTTTCTATAGCAGAAGATAATAAATTAGATTTTACAGCAAATGGATTCTTCTTGCATTGACGGATTTATGTTTCCAAAAAAACCTTGTATCTATCCATCTGTTCTAATAAACTTCCTTCCCCTGAGAGATTAGCTCCATTAAGAGCACTTGTATCAATCTTAAATATTGTCAGTTCTTTATCAACAAGTACAATCTTCCATGCTAGTCTCAAAGAGTTTATATATGAATTAATGTTTGCACGGCTGCAGAAGGGAGTTTGCTATTAACTTAAAGGAGACCCTTTGATTCCTCTTGGAGGCCTTAAAGGAACCGAGCAGGGCAAATTCCTAATGTCCACTCCATACGTTCTTGTCATTGCAGCTGTTATTACTATGTGTTTATTCATATAGTATACGAACATGGATGGGCTGCTCACCTACATGCATTAGCCAGAGTGGTGAGTTTATTGGCTTTTTACCTCTGAGTTTAAGATCAAGAAACACCATGGTCTGTCTTCGCAATGCCTGATAGGGCAGAATGAATGTTTGTGTAAATGATAAATATTTTTCCCAATATATATATATACAATTATGACAGACAAAAATAAAGCATGGCCCTTATTCCCAGGAGACTGTAAAGTCACCAACCAAGGCAGCGGTTGGTGGCCGAAGGCGGAGGGTGCTAAGAATCCCCTGATTGCGGACCCAGGCTGCCATTTGATGACAACTTTTTATTTAGGTACTTACAACTGCAGATCACTTTCAAGTGAAGGAAGATTGCAAGAATTAGAACAACTCTCTTATATTAAATGGGATATTATTGGACTTTGTGAAGTTAGAAGAAAAGGTGAAGAGACAATTGATTTAAAAAGTGGACATATATTCTATTATAAAGGCACAAATATTGGAAATACAAATGGAGTAGGATTCATTATAAATAAAAAGTGGAAGAACAGTATTGTGGAGATTGATGGTGTATCAGACAGAGTGCCAAGATTAGTTATACAACTTAATAGCAGATACCAAATGCAGATAATTCAGGTTTATGCCCCAACAAGTTCTCATAGTGATGAAGTAGTAGAAGATTTTTATATGGATGTACAAAAGGCTTTTGATCAGAGTAAACAACATTTTAATTGTTATGGGAGACTTTAATGCTAGAATTGATAAACAAATGAAAGATGAAAGTGTTGTAGATAATTTTGGTTATGGTAATAGAAATGAGAGAGGACATAGACTTGTGGAGTTTGCAGAAAAAGAAAAACTTTATATTATGAATTCTTTTTTTTGAGAAAAATGCTAAAAGAAAATGGACATGGAAGCATCCAAATGAAGGTACAGCAGAATTGGATTATATTTTGACTAATAGGAAATACATATTTCAAGATTGTAATGTTCTTAATAGATTTAACACAGGAAGTGATCATCGATTAGTAAGATGCAAGATACGTGTTAATGTAAAACTAGAAAGACAAAAATTGTTAAGAAAAACAATATTTACAGTTGATATTCCTAATCTTCAGAACCATCCTAATGAATTTAAATTAGAACTTACAAATCGGTTTCAAGTATTAGTAGATTTTGAACATGATTTAGATTTGAATGAAATTAATATGAAAATAACTGATACATTTTTAAAAACTGCAACAAAGAAAGCTGGTAGAAAAAACAGCAATTGACCAATAAAATTTCTACTGAGACTAGAGAATTTATGAAGAAAAGAAGAAATATGAAGATATACAAAAATGATGCATTAAAAAGAATTGAATATCTCGAATTTTGTAAAATGGTGTGGAAAAGAGTTGAAAATGATATAAGAAAGTATAACTGTGAACTAGCAAGAAAAGCTGTAGAAGAAAATAAAAGTCTTAAGAATGTAAAACAACATTTTGGTATTGGTAGGAAATTTATATCTGCAATAAGAAAAAAAGATGGAATTATTACTAAAAAGAGAGATGACAACATGAAATTGGTAGAAAATTTTTATCAAGAATTATATAGTAATAAAGAACAAGTACCTCCTATATCTATTACATCTTCCGAATTGCCCAGAATTTTAAATGAAGAAGTGAGAAATGCAATTAAATGTATGAAGAAAGGAAAGGCTCCAGGTAATGATGGAATTATAATTGATATATTAAAAGAAGCAGGTGAAGAAACAGAAAAAATGTTAGCAAAGTTATATACTAAATGTCTAAATGATAAAGATGTACCGGATGATTGGAAGAATGCAGTAATAATATTAATATTTTAAAAAGGTGATAAAGAAGATATTAAAAATTACAGACCTATCAGCCTTTTATCAGTTTTATATAAAACTTTTACCAAGATAATTACAACTCGTCTACAGAGAACATTGGATTTCCACCAACCAAGAGAACAAGCTGGATTTAAAAGTGGTTTTAGTACAGTAGATCATATTCAGGTATTGAGAGAAGTTATAGAAAGGACAAATGAATATGAGTTGTCATTATGTTTTGGATTTGTAGATTATGAAAAGGCATTTGATTCTATAAACATTTCTTCAGTGATTAAAGCATTGGATCATCAAGGTATAGATCCAGGATATTGTCATATTTTAAAGAATATTTATAAAAATGCAACAGCAACAATTAGATTACATAATGATACTGGGAAAGTCAACATTGAGAAAGGTGTAAGACAAGGTGACTTCATATCTCCAAAACTTTTTACAGCAGTGCTGCAAGAAGTATTTTGTGGATTAAAATGGGAAACTAAAGGAGTGAAAGTAAATGGAGATTATTTAAGTCATTTAGATTTCGCAGATGATGTAGTTGTTTTTGCAAATAATGCTTCAGAGCTGCAGGAAATGTTGCAGGAGTTATCAGATGAAAGTAGGAAAGTAGGACTAAAGATAAATGTTAAAAAGACTAAAGTAATGTTTAATCGATTTGCTCAAAATATGAAAATAAAGATTGATTATGATGAATTAGAAGAAGTTAACAGTTACAAATACCTTGGTCAGATTATTAATACAGATGGAAACATAATGGAGGAAATTAATCATAGAATTAAACTTGGTTGGAGTGCTTTTGGTAGAAATAACTTGATACTAAAAGGAAATATGCCTACGTGTTTGAAAAGGAAGGTTTTTAACAAATGTGTTTTACCACTTCTTACTTATGGATCTGAGACTTGGACACTCAATAGAAGAGCAATACAGAGACTTCAGACCACTCAAAGAAGTATGGAGAGATGTATGTTGGGAGTAACAAGAAGAGATCGAAAACCAAATGTATGGGTAAGAGAACAAACAGATGTTACTGACCTCATTGAAAAAATTAAAAGATTGAAGTGGAGTTGGGCTGAACATATTGCTAGAAGAGATGATAATAGATGGACAATTGAAATTTTAAACTGGATTCCAAGAGATTGTAAAAGACCCAGAAAGAGACCACATGTGAGATGGATGGATGAAATAAGAAAGTGTGCAGGGGTGATGTGGAGAAGAGAAGCTAAAGATCGAAGAAGATGGATTAAACTTGGAGAGACCTTCATCCTGCAGTGGATTGATAATGGTTGATAATGATGATGATGATGAATGTTTGCACATTTCATGCACTTATATTTAAAAAATTTTGATTTATATTTGTGATATTTACCTTTCATACTATCATTTCCATTTACTACACCGCTACTACTATTATTGCTCTTGGTATTCTTAATATTTCTACTGCTGAAATGAGTAATCAAACATGTGTGACAACCTAACCAGAGTGTTTAAACAAATTATTTTTAATCATCTTCTCAGTCCTTCCACTTCTATGGTAGATAGGAATGTTCCTAAATAAAGCGGCCTAAATATACAATCCTTGCCAAATAAAACTCCTGTCTCACTTAAAATCCAGTTCCAAAGTGAATCATTAGTGATTGTACTGCATCAAGCAAAGATCACAACTAAGAAATGCTAGCCTACTAAACCTGTCATTATTGCTTTCTTAATTATTAAGAACTTGAGAAAAAAATGATGTATCTGTAGTTAATGAATGGAAATGTTATGCAAACACTCAACCCCATAGTCACACTTATAAGGTGTCCGATGACATGAGAGGCTCATGGCAACCAAGCTCTACAATAATTAAGTGACTTTAAAAAAAAGGGAAACGGAAAAAACTATTTGTATTAGAAATAATACTTAATGTTTGTTGATCTAACAACTTATCCTGTTTATTTGGTATTCACAGTTTGCCAACATATCTAAAGACCATTCCATTATCTGTCACCTATAAAACCTATCTATAGTCTGAACACAGCACCAGACCACAAAATGTATATACATATGCCAATATATGAAATTATGTTGTGGTTGCCTTCTATTACAAATATTATTATCAACAGCAAGAACACTAATGACAAACATATTAAATGGATTTTTATAAAAATTATATTTCTATTTACATAAAATTATACAAATTATTTTATTATTACCCAACTATATACATTTTTCATTAAAACCATCACTGAGCTACATGTTGTATATAATATTGTATGGATTTTCAAATGCCTTAATTTATATTATTTTTTAAAAGTGAATAGGTATCCCCTCAGTACCTTCCTAATTATGTCTATTTTGCAAAAGTCAACTTACAGTGTAGCCATAAACTATGCTATATTTTGTTCCAAACCCGCTTCATGTTTAATGTACATAATATATAATAGCTCACATTTTGTTGGTGAAGGGTGAATGAGCACATATGTATAACAATATTTCTTATAGGTAAGATAATAATATAAATCAAGATTATAATATAAACAAAATTATAAAAATAATAATATAGTTTTTAATAGTAATTTTGAAGGTACACATTTATATATATTATTGTGTGTTCAGTGTGTATTCACTGGGGCAATAAAAATTAAAAAGGAAAACTTAGTTATGGTATTTTATTTTTAATTATTACAGCTCTCCACAAGGTGTTAAAAGCAGATAAAAACCATTCTTGACCTTGTGTGAGAGTGATGTAGTGGTTATTACACTACAGAAATATTATTCATTATTGGATAATCACTAGTCCAATAAAAGACTAATAAAAATTATTAAGAAGTGAAATGACTGAAATATGCTCTAGGCAATATTCTTTTTTTTTTTTCCAATAACTTTTTTTTCTTATAAAAACATAATAGTGATCTTGTTATCAAGATATTAGGATCTCTCTAATTATTTTAAAACAGAATCAACTTTTAGTATATTTTAAATTTTATTAAATTTTTAACATTGTGTGCAGAAAACATTTTATAATGCAAAATACAGGACATCAAATTCAGAAAGGATAATAAACAAAGAAGATGCTTTCAACATAAGCAGAAGAAATTTTATCAATATATATATATATGTAATCATGTACAGAGCTCAGGAAAGGAAAAATGTCTGTCAAATATACAATTAATTGGATTTTTGTTTGTTTGCAATTTTTTGGGATAGTGTATAACTGAAATATCTCCAATGTAATTTGTGGCTCCACTGGAATTTGAATTTAGCTTGTGTACTTTAAATTTTATGCCTCCTCCTCTTTTAGGTAGAGGGATATCTGATATTGCTTGTAGTCTAAATGGTTGTATTTTTTTTTCTTAAGACTAATATTATACTTTAGTGTAACTAATAGCAACAATAATAAAAAGTAAATTTATTTCATTATAATAACTGATTATAAAAAAGCAATCAACTGAAACAAAAATATTTTTATTTATTTATTTCTGTAATTTTAGGGCTATACTTTTTTTAATTTTATATAAACATTTAAATACATATAGTAAACAATGCTTACAATAAAAAAATCAAATTTGAAATATTTATATAAAACTAATGGTGTGAGATAGTATGATGTTACTATACTGCCATATAGCATATGAGTTTAAGTTAGTTTATTTTGTGATAGTGATCACTATAAATTTTAAAAAAATGATTACAGTATTGAAAAATAAGTTAACAAATTTTTATCCAGTTGCAATATTTATTAATTTTTAAATATAGTTTTTATTACTTCAGTTACTGAATCTTTATTATTATCATCATCATCATCAACTTCTCATTAATTCTGACAAAGCTAAAACAAATCACAGAGAAAAATCTTCAAGAACATCATAAATTTTAATAATAGCAAAAAAATTATATAAATATTAGCTTAGTATACTGCTATTAAATCAGAGTGTATTCGACTTTTAAAAAAACCTATCCCTGTAGAAATCTATTTTTGCTTCTGGATCCAAAACAAGTTTAAAAAAGAGAGTAATTTAATGCAAAAATTTTCCAGATATACTATAAATAGGCTATAAAAATTTAATTTTATTGCACAATATGGTAAAACCAATGTTTTACCAATCATAAATGAAGTTCAACAAAACATGATTACTTCTGCCTATATCTACTCTATACTTTTAGGAGCAAGAGTTCTCCACTGCTCCAAAACCATACACTGTACGCTTGAGAAATCAATAGCTACAGATAGCCATACTCTTACATCTACATTTCCTAAATTAATTTCTACTTTATGACCTTCATCAGTAAAAAATTTGGATCTAATATATTTGCATATTTACAAGCCATTTTTAATTTATCTATATTTCCATTACTTTATTTTTTGCTTAATTCCATCAGAAATAATCAAAAACTATTTATGTAAAGGTATGATTATCCCAAGACAACTATCATTATTCTTTTACTCAAATTCATTCCTGACAGTGTAAGCTTTAGAAATTATTTTTACTCAACTGTGTCAGGTAATGTTAGGATATAATATCAATATTAGCAATTCCAATTATTAGTTGATTACTTTCCATGGCAATGGTCAACATTTCTGAAATAATTTGTATAAAATGGAGGACAAGATTGATCTGTGAAAATTATATATTTCTATTGCAAGTGAACAATGAAAAATGATTATTCAAATCACAAAAAAAATGCATTGCATAATAAGTATGCTTTTATTAATACAGGCAAAGCTCTCCATACAGTAGGGTGATTCAGTGCAAGCCAGAGTGATCAATGGATGCCAGAAGGCTTGTGCATAAAATCTCTATCTAGTACCTACTCATACAACATTCCAAGATTAGTTTCTACCTCATGGCTTTCATCAGTGAGAAGCCATGGATCCAAGAGTACTGCACTTAGATCTTAAGATATGGGTTTTATGCACAAGCCTTCTGGCATCTATTGATTACTCTGGTTTGCACTTAGTGGCACTTCTGTATGGAGTTTTACCTGTTTTAATAACACCTTGAGCAAGCATAAAAAATGGTGATCAAGTGAAGTATGCTTTTATTATTATGAATAAGTATGCCAATAAACATCACATGAACACCACCTCTTATGCTTGTGTGGCAATACGTATAGTGAGTTATGCCTGTTTTAATGAATAAGTATGCATTGTAAATGCATTTCTTGGAATTACTTTTTTTTTTAAATAGTTGTTTGGTATAGATTGTGGTCAAGCAATTTTACAATGAAGCAACACTGTAACAAGAAAAAATAAGAATGCAGAAATTCTTATTATAAAATAAAGTTCCAAAAAATAAATAATGTTAATAATCAATAAATTTTACAAGACCAGTGTTTAGATTGTAATTAAATAGAAGGTAATCATCCTTCCTCACTAATGCCATTAAACAGAGATGTTAAAACTGCAGAATATCCTCACCTCAACCAGTGATGAGATGATTATCTTCTATATAATTAAAAAATAAACAAGTAAATGTTGTGTTTTATTCTTAATATATTATTAATTTCTTTTTTTTATTATTATCAATGATAGCCCATCCGCCATTAGACATTAGACGATGAAGACCATCGGGGAAAAATTGACATGTTTTAGCATAAAAACTGATATTAATATTAGTAAAAAAAATATGTATTTTGGATGGATCAAAATTCAAAAAAAAAAATTATTCATTGAAAAAATATTTGGATTAAATAAAGAATTCGTTTTAAATAAATAACATATATTTTATAGAGTATTTTTTCCATTGATATATTATTGCTAATATATATTTTTACTGCATCAAAAAGCGTAAGCAATTCTGCACTTGATTAACATGTTTCAATATCATGTTGGAGTACAAGAAAAGTTAATAGGTATGAGGTTGTCAATCCTTAGTACTAATTCCTAGAAACTATCTAATACAGAAAAATTTTACATATTACATTTAATTAATAAGTTTAAAAAAATATTTGAAAAACTTATTTAATTAATATTTTAAAAACGTGACTGATATTATAGCAGACAGGAATAGTTTTACAATATTAAAAAAAAAATCCAATCAATCATTTCAGAACTAAAAAAAAAAAAAATCTGATTTCATTTTTTTTGTAAACAATTTAAATTATTTGTCAGACACTTTAATTAATGTAATATACTAATTCTAATAATAAAAGAAAAAAATGCAACAAAATAAATTACGATATTTTATAAGTCAAAACATACAATAGCTATTACCAATACTTCATAAATACATCAGTATATACTAATGAAGGTAAAACTATTGCTTATATATGTCTAAATTACCCCAATTTCACAACTCAACCAGACTAGCCAAAAAATAACACTACCAATGGTTTCACTGCTACAAGAAGACTTCTCAAGTGTAGAGAACTACAAAACAACAACATATTTAAACTAAACATTACCCACAATACCACTTATCCCCCTCCCCCATGAAACCTTAATATTAAAAGAACTTTTAAATAAGTTAATTGCTTCAGCATCATAAATTTTTAATAATAAAGATTCTTTAATTCTTTTTTATTTAATTTCTCTCAAGAAGACAACCTTAGCTTCATCAAAATCAATAGTGTGGCCACAAATAATAAAGATTCTTTGACTCTTCTTTTTATTCGTTTCTCTCAAAAAAGACAGTTTTAGCTTCATCAAAATTAATAGTGTGCCTGTGGCAGTGTGGCCACACTATTAATTTTGATGAAGGTAAGGTTGTATATTTTGAGAGAAATGAAATAAGAAGAATTAAAGAATTTTTATTATTAAAAATGGCAATTAATTTATTTAAAAGTTATTTTAATATTAAGGGTTTATGAGAGATAAGTGGAATTGTGTTTAATGTTTAGCTTAAATATGATATTATTTTGTAGTTCTTTGTATTTGAGAAGTCTGCTTGTAGCAATGAAACCATTGGTTATGTTTTAGAGTTTTGGCTAGTCTACTTGAGTTGGGAATTTGAGGTAATTTTGATTATTTATTGACTAGTTTGGCTTTATGGTTTTAATGTTTATACACATTATAATTACTAAAATTTGATCTACAAGTGCCAAAATTTCCATTAATGATTATTGCTAAGCATTTATTAGGCTAAAAATTACTATCACATGATCACCATACTTTATGCTTACACAAGCTAGAAACTAGTCTGGAGATATTGGATGAGTAAGCACTAGATAGAGATTTTATGCACAAAGCTTCTTGCATCCATAGATTACTCTGGCTTGCATTGAGCAGCACAATTGTATGGAAGTTCTGCCTCTGTGTATAGATTATCATATTGATTTGTAACTCAGATGTAAACTATCAGAAATATATAATGCAAAATACTGTGTTTAATAACAGTAGAATTATGCTATAACTACTTTCTAATGTTAAGCTTGTATAATATCTACAGGGAACATCAAAGGTCTGGTACAAAACATGTCCAATCTTTTGTTGTAATATATTATAAATAATCATGGAGACTAAAACTGTTTTTACAGTATTACTTGAATAATTACTGTTATTTTTGATAATTTCAGATCTGTTTCTAATTATAATACCATTATTTTGCAGATTGTTCTATCATGACTGCTAAATTAACAATAGCAAAAATAATAGTTTGTGTTTTCTGACAGAAATAACAGGCCAAGCTCATGTGAAACTTTTAATATGAAGTATTGCCAAAGGGCCACCAAGTTACTGAACAATTAGCAAAATCTTTACTCATTTCACAAAAATGGAAATTATCTGTAGTAAATAATCATATAAAATGTTACAGTGGAGTAATGCACTCTGGTGTCAAAATAAGAATTTAATAGTCCATTCAGTATAGGTCACTTTTTTTACTTGCATTATTTTGCTGAAAACTGATTATGAACTTTCAACTAAGAAATGGCTCTTCACCACAATCAAAACCCACATAAAGCAAGCATTTATAATCAACATGCAGTGGATAAAGTTCTACTAAGCTCAAAACATTTTTTGCATAAGCACCTAGACTTACGTTCACATCAACTGATCAAAAGCAAGTACCTAAAGAATAATGAAACATCATACTGTTATACTTTAAAATATGTAAATCTATTTCTAAAGTATTTCAAACAAGAAGAAAACCAATCTGAACATCAATTTCCAAATAATTAATTATTTGATTTTCAATAGCAAATCTTATATGAAACTAGATTTGTGACTATTTGCAATAAAAAAATTTGAAGATGAAAGAAAATAATAATAGAAAATAACATTTAGTATTTGTCTGAAGGTTTATAATGATGGTATATTATTAGATGTGATATGTTAGACTATTTCCATCATCTATGAGTTAATGTTGAATGTATTGAAATTTTTAAACTTTATTTAAACTTTCCAAATACAAAACAACATGTGTTGTCTATTAGTGTATTATTACTAACAAGTTGTTTGTATTTGGAAAGTTTAAATAAAGTTTAAAATTTTCAATACATTCAACATTAACTTATAGATGATGGAAATAGTCCAACATTTATTCAAGAAACATTTTAAACAAACTCACTACATCATTAAAAATATTTTATTGTGGAAAAACTAAATATTATTCATCATCATCATAACTAGCTATCCATTTTAACTCCAAAATAAATAAAAAAACTATTCTAGAAATGAGTTTCGTGATGACTCCATAAATGAATCTGTGAATCACATTATTCAGCATTTAGAGCATGCTAGTTTCATCTTTCTGTTATTTGATATTTTGAAATGCTCTCTTTAAATGTCTGCAGAAAATCTTTTTTTTTCTTTCTAACATGCTTCAAAACTGTATCTAACTATAGTTCTAACATTTATTCTGTTCTTTGTGTCATATCTTCCCAATGGATATAAACAACATTGCACTTTACATAATAATTATTGTAATGTAAATGGAGTCTTCTCCTTTCACAAAAACTAAGGTCAAGTTCACCAAATAACACCATTATAGAAAGATTTTGTATTGTTCATTAGTTTTATGTGTCCAATTCAATAAAAGAGCATGGTCTATAGTATCATATCCAGAAAGCCACATAATGGTTAGTTTTATAATTTTCCCATTGTATTTTTAAAATTTTATAGAGCATCCTTAAATGAAACTTTTCTAATTTCTTTATGTTATAATCAATAAATGTCCAAAGACCATTTTCATATAATAAATAAAGTAAAATAATAACTTTATATATAGCTAATTTAGTTGCAGTAATTATTTCTCGGTGATAAAAGCACCAGCACACTAATCTGTGCAGCATCTCAACATCTAAATTCATTTTTCTATTTATAAAACTACTAAGATATTTATTTAAATTAGATTATATTCTCAAAGTCGTAACTATTCAAGCTAAAAGCTTCTGAGCATTTTTCTTTTATCTGCCTGATACAGAACTTAAGGTTTTTAAGCGTTAATTATTTAAACCAAACATTTTACATGCTGCATCCAAAACATTAAATATATCTTTTTATATTATCTTTGGAACAGAAAAAAATAGCACCTAACCAGAATATTGCAAACCCAAAATCCAAGAAGATGGAGTTTCTATATTTGCTTTTAATCAATTCAAGCTAACAATTTCACTATAAAACTTCTATTGAATGTTGATAGAAATTACAAACAGTTACAAAGATCATTATCCTAAAAATCAAAAATAATATAATGAGTAAACATTCTTGTTTAGCACTGTTTTCATTTCAAGTCTTCACATTTTAAATCTGATAATAAACCTTCCTCTCATTCCACCCTGTAAAAATTGTATAATATGAATAAACTTTGATGAACAACTAATTTCAAATATTATCATAGGTAGATTAATTGAGTCAAATATCTTGACTAAGTCAATGAAAATAAAATATACATCTTTTTGTTCCCAGCACTTTTCTTGCATTTGCTTGGCAACAAAAACCATGTTTATAATGCTTCTTGATTCTATAAACATCTATGATTGGAATCAACCCATTCAACCAAACACTTGAAAATATTTTTGCTATAATGGATGATAGTTATTGCAATCTTGTCTATTTCCTTACTTTTTAAATATTGGAAAAATAAAAACATTCTTAATTTCAGGTAGGACAATTTCATAAATGTATATTTTCATTAAAAAGTCTTGAAGCTAACATACCACAACTATATTTTAACATTTCTTCAGATATTTCAGCAGGATCTACAACCTTTCTAATTTTAAGATTACAAAGAGTTGTGTTGAATTCACCAAAGTAAATATATTTGTCAAAATCTAAATGAGTAGATAAAATGAATATATCATTAAGTCATTATCTTCATTCTTATATTGCTCAAAAGATAATCAAAATGCTCTTCCAGATATTCAAAATATCATTGCCATCATATAAGAAAGTGCGACATTGATTGATTTAATAAGACTCTGATATTGTCTTCCTGATCTATATGTCACTTTCAAAGTATCAAAAAAAAAAAGATCTAGAGTATAATCAGTGAATGTCTATATTCCCTTCACAGTTTTAATCCACTGACCATTTTAAAGCATTCTTATAAATTGTTAAACTTTCATATTTATTATAAGATTCCGTATTTAATTCATTATTTTGTGAAGCAGAAATTGCTACATATTTTCTTTTAATCAAAACATTAATAATAAAATTATTGGCATAAACCCATTTAAGATTTTATTTTGAATGAGTCCAAAAATAATTTTAACAGCATCCATAACACATTTTTTAAAGAGAATCCTGCCCCTTGGTAACATAATAATCCTGACAATCCAAATCAGCAATATTAGTTTTAATCTTTAGTAGCTGTTGAAATTTAGTATGTATACTAAATTCTTCCAAAAACACAAGCATAAATTTTGTTGTGAATGTGGTTGGAAAAAGATCTCCTTTTAATGCAATTATTATTTTTTATCTAATTTATGATCTTCCCAATAATTTATATTGTATTCAATCATTTATTAATTGGCATTGTTTTGAGCTTCGATGAATCCATGTTGCTTTATATCAATTTATCCACCTGAATAAAATGTGTGCGATAGACAATCAGCAAATCATTTGAATTTATAGGATGGACATCATTATTTCCAGCAATATTTAATCAAATTATATTATTTATTAAAGTCACCAAAAATAAAATTTCAATCTTTTAATGATATGATGTTTTGGAACATATCTACTAATAAAATAAGCATTGGTATCATTGTGCAACCTAAGTTTCAACAAGATTAGCTTTTCATTGATATGATGAGGAATTCCAAAAACAGAAGATAGTAAATTAAATTTTAAAAAATTCCAATGCCATGCATTGTTTTTTCACAGCTCTTCCAAAAACACTTGTAGCAATCTATCTGTTTTATTAAGTTTCCTTCCTCTGGAAAATGAGTTTTACTAAAAGTAGTTATACAGAATTTAAATCTTGACAGCATCTTGATCAATAATGTAGATTATTCTGGTCTTGAAGAGTTTATATCAAGTAAAATGCACTCATTCTATGTACTTATATTTAAAAAAAAGAATTATAATACTTGCCTTTAGTACTACCAGTTTCCTGCTTTACCACTACTACTGATATTATTGTTGTTTCTATTGTTTTAATTAATAATATATCAGGGACAACTATTTAGACAGATTGGGTGAGATAAGCCATTTTTTAGATCATATTTTAAGTCTTCTTTACTTCCAATAAAGGCAGGGACATCCTTAAAAAGGATTATCCAAATATGCAATGTTTGCCCAACCAGCATCCTTAATTGTGTCTTGAGCTATTAAAAAAAAATGGGGTGGGGGGTCTGGGAATTGGGATCAGAAATATTGTATGAACAGTTAAAGAATGAAATGTGACTGCTCACGCAATATTCTCCCAGTTAATAAAGAAGAGATGAGTAATGACATGGGAAATTCAAAATCACTGGGCCCTACTCTAAATGACTAAAGAAGGAAGACTGATTATATTGAAACAATCCTAGCTTTCGATGAACCAACCTACTATCCTATAAATCAACAAGAGCCATTCCTATTTGGGCATTGCTTAGTTGTAATTTATATTTAATGCCCATATCTGAAAATTATTCCATTAACCATCACTTATATAAATCGTGGTTAGCTTGAGCGCAGCACCAAGGATTAAAATATATATATGTGTGTATATTTTTTAATCAAATATACATTAAAACAAATAATAATTATTAAATGCATTGTAAATATAACTGGAAAATACAGTAAATGATTTAAAAAAGTCATATGTTAATTAAATACTATAAACAAACAAACAATTTTAAAATGTTATAAGGAACACATGCAGGGTTATAAGGAACACATGCAGGGTTAAGATTAAAATTGTGCATAGAATTCTCCTGTAAATATATAAAAATGTGCATTGTGCCTTCTTTTTTTCGATTGCATGCATAATATATATATTAATTAATTGAAAATATTCTTTTAAAATTACAATTTTATGAAAATATTTTTATTTTGTTGTATTTTTTGTCATGTTTTCCGATTAAGCGCTTGCTTCAGATTTGAAAACAAAAATGTTTACTGCTTGAATAATTACTTCATCTTTGTAATAATTTCCTTTACCAACAAGTAATAAACTACTCTCTCCCTTTTTAATTCATTGCATGCTTCAAATTTATTTTGAGAAAAACATTTCTAAACAAGAAATGTCAATTAAGAATTAACATAACAAAATGATTAAGAAAAAATGATGACACACACATTACATATATATATACAGACTCTTCTGCAATTCATTAAAATGTATAACTATCTAAATATTAAAATACTGAAATATATGTTAAGGAAATAACAAATAATATCAAACACCACCAATGACGATCAAGTACGACTGCTTGGCCACAGTATCTTAATGCTTACTTATCTCAACCTGCATATACGTTATCTACCCAAAGGGAAATGAATGAAAAACACATTCTTTGATGGCAGGCAAACAGCATTCCTATATATTCTTGCTATTTTAAAATTTTCTTTAATTAATATAATATAAAACACATTACGAGATAAGAAATTAGTGAATATTTTATTTATAACTGAATTATAATTGCTTCCTATCCTTATTTTTACTCTTATATAACTTTATTCTTATAAATTAGTACTTTCCTTAAAATTTAACATTGCATTTCATTCAGTATCAAGAAAACCAACCTTCCATTTACAGTTAATTTTAAAAATGTTTAAATTTTATTGTGCAAATTCCAAGTTTCAATTGTTTAACAATCTTCTTCAAATATTTTTATATATATAGAAAAGTAAATCTTCGAAGAATTCTGAATAGGCCAAATATTCTCTTTACATAATAATATTAAAATATTATTAAAATTAAATATAAAGGGAAGGCAAATTGCTTGATAAGTTTCCCAGCACTTCTTCTCAATAAGTTTTACGATTTCTTTCTTTCAACAATATTTGTAATATTTTAGATCTTGTGTTTCACTTTTATTTAAATTTTCAAAAGTGCAATTATTAATTCTTCTCTAATTTTCATGCCTATAACCATATTCTACTTTGCACTCTTTATCTACATTGTAAGATTGTTAAAAACATTTACTTTCCCTATTAGGTAATAAATGGTCATTTTCTATTTTTGTTCTTATACTATTTATAATAGTTAATGTCCTGCATTTTGCCCCCCCCCCCATATTCCAACATTTTTTGATACTGTGCATTCTGGCTATTTTTATGTTCATAATGGTAACTTAAACTAGAAAATACTTATTTTACTTTTTAACTATGATTTTTTGTCTTGCATTGGTGGTCAAGAGGTCACCGTGACTGCCTTGCACTTGCAGGCAGTTGCCCAGGTTGCGGGTTCGCATCCTGGCCGATGCTATGACACTTTAAAAAAAAACTATGTTTTTTTTTATTCCCGAGTTTTCCAGATTTTGTTTTTCTTACAATTTTTTTTATATTTCATTCTCTTTCATTTTCCAATATGAAAACTACTATGCTATTTTTTTGTTTGTTTAATATATAGTATATAAAAATTCAAACATTCTCTTGTTGTTTTTTAAACTTTTCTAATAATTCATACTTTTTTTAAAAAAAATTTCTCATTATATTTCAAACAGCTTATTATTACTAAATCATTATTTTCTTACCTACCATATATAAATTCTATACTTTGCCATTATAATGCCATTGATAATTCCACATGCATTTTCTATATCAGTTTTGAGAATTTACTCTTTATTTATTGTAATATGAACAAATATCTCATAATCTGCCAAAGTGAACATGATTTTCATAGAGAATCAATAAATTACCAATTTGTTATTATTTCAGCCGTATAGCTTTTCAGAATGTTTTAGTTATAATCCCAATTATATTTTCTTTATCAAAATATCAAATGATTAGTCACTCAAAAGTTTTGGGTAATGTTGAAACACAGAAGTAATAAGTTTTGATCAAGATATCTTTAAGCTCATATATTTTCACAGAGTATTCAATTTATTAAATTGACCGTAAATATAGTTTAGATTACCACCAATTTGTCATTCCTTACTTCTTTTAATTTGACATTATTTTGCTTTGGCTCCATAAATAAGAAAATCATTTTTTTTTTTTTTTTAAATTGACTTGTCATAAAAAATTCAAATGGAAGTGACAGAGTTGGTGATTATCCTTAGACCTTAAGTTCCAAGTCTGCTATTCAATTATTGCTTTAAACAAATTAATTGAGACATTTTCCTATTCTTAAGCTTAAAATATATTTAATTAATTAAAGGGTTTATTTTTGTGATCTAAATTAACAGCAAAGAAAACATTAAAGATGATATAGAAACTAAATCTATTTGGATAAAATAAATATACTAATCAAACTCTAACTTCCAACAGTTTTGGCCATTGATTATCTTGATTATTTTTATTATTATTTAGATCAGGGGCCCTCAACCCTATGCCCGCGGGCACCATGTATGCCCACCGCTATCCGAATACAATAAAAAATTATTTATTTGATACAAATAAATTTAATTTTAAAAATTTCTTATAAATTATTGTATTATATTGTAATCACATTGTAGGGCATACTATACTTTACTTTTGAAATAAATATTTTTTTGTACATTATGTGTATTATTAATAATATCCAACTATAAATTTACATTGAAAAAATAAATGGTGCCCACCATTTAGCCGGTATTATAGAATGTGCTCTTAAGTGCAAAAAGGTTGGGGACCCCTGATTTAGACAATTATAATAACTGAAATGTAATAAATTCAGACAATACTAATACCATATGACTAGGTAAAAAGATTGAAAATATTAAATACAATCTTGCATATTAAATAGATTGTACTTAATATTTTTAAAGTTTTTCCAAATCAATCAATAAATTATAAATAAATCAAAATAATAGAGAACTCATTGATATAGAAATTAATTTAATATCATATAATTGATTTTCGTTCTAATATGAACCTTCTCAAGATATCATTTTTAAAATTTATCATGTGACAAGAAATGTTCTACAGGTTTATACAAACTCTAGTGGTCATCCTTAAAAATATTCATAATATATATATATATTAAATTTACACACACCTACACTATTATATATACATCAATTATACATGCCTTTAATCATCTCTTTGCTACCTTATAACTACTATCTATAACTAAACAAACAATTCATGTCTTATACTAGCAAAACACGTACATATACATATATACCTATATATATTAAAGCTTCCAATTATCTAACATTTTTACTGAAAAATGCCTATAAGAAAAGAAATGATATTAGTTGTACTTTTACTACTTGAAATGTTGTATAATAGATACTAATCGGTGCACTATTATTAATTGCTGAATGTAAGTTCAAAATCTTTCTATAAACATTCATGATTTAATGTTAGATAATGGAAATAGTCCAACATAAAAATACAACTAAAATGTCGTCATCACAAACTTTCAAGAAAACACATGATATTAGTGTTATCTTTAATTCATTATTTAGATATTACTTTTTTTACATACATAAATTGAAACTATAGTTGAAAAGTGTTTTAAAAAAAATATGGATAAGAACATCTTAATTCAATAAAAATGTCACTAATGAATTTATTCCAACTTGGTAAGCTGCCTGAATAATTAACATTAATAAACTTTTGAAGTCACCATATTTATTATTATTATGCTTTACACAACTTCACAAAATGTAAATTTAATAGACAGGAAACACAAATAAAACTTTTTATGAGATACAAGCTCAACAAAATATATATATAAAAAGGAAGAGATAATTTAATATACTATTGTACTCTCAAACCATACTTTTTTTTTTTCATTTCCAATTTTAGTGTAGTACATATTTATATTTTTACATCTATAATTTGTAACATTGTTTAATATATAACTATTTTCCTTTCACATTCTATTTGCACTATTTTTTTTTTATCTTTCTGTCTTCAATTATTTAGATAAGCATGGGTCTCTCATGTCTCATGTCATCAGATGTCTCTGATAATAGGATATATATTTGTGCAATCACAATTCATTTTTTAATTACAAAAGCAGAACTTCTGTCTTTGATATTTTCTCCCCCCCCCCTCTATTTTTTGTTTTCCTCTCTTTTTGCTCTCCTTGTATAGATTTCTGAAATGATTATACCTTGGGAAAAGTAAAAAAAAAGTATTGATCAATTGAACTAAACTACTGATTTTACTTAAACTATTAGGTGTTCAAGCATCAATTGCCCTCTTGAGCAACTCATTAGAATTACTTATTTTGTTTAAATTGTATAATATAGCATGCAAAGAGATCTCTGAAAATTGCATTGATTGTCAAAAATAATTATTTTTAATATAAAGTCATCAGATTCTAAAATGGTTTATTTTGAGACTGCTATAATATGCATTCATCAATAATTTGGTTCCACAAATTGTAAAAAAATTATCATTTTAGAATCAAGTAGTTATAAAACTTATTTCTAATAAGTAAAACTATTTCAGACCCTGAATTTATTGAAATAATAAGAAAACAAAAACTAAAAAGTAGAAAACAGTTATATATAAAAGATTATTTTGTCAATAAAAATAAACTGAATATTTAGTTTACTTCTCAGAAGATCATTTGACATTTATTTAAGCAGCAGTATGATGTAAGAACCTTCCACTCTCAAGTTTGTAACTTTACTATTGCACTAAACTGTGCAGATTCTTTTTATCAAACATTTTATTGTAATTGTAAATCATCTATCATGATTTAAATTAAATAACTAGCAAAAATCATGCAATTAGTTGCTTCAGAGATTGTGCAACATTTGAGAACCTTGAGTCAGCTACAGTTCCATTACATTAGCTAAACTGAAATCACTCCAGTAAACCACACAGATTAATTACCTGACTGAATTTAATGATTAAAAATACACTTAAAAACTATTAAAATGTCTGGATTCAAAAAAATTTATATGCAGCGAAGTGGTGATACACCTGCTGCATCAATATACTACCCTCAATTATGCACTATCCAAAAAAGTATGTAAATATACAAAAAAAATGTAAAGTAAAAAAGAAAACATTAAAATTAATAAATTTTACAATACAGTAGCAGCTATTTTTCCACTATACGTATGTTTTTTAGTAACATTTCTTAGTTTTATGTTGAAAGGGCATACATTATATTTTTGCTTTATTATTCTTTCTGAATTTGATGAAGACTACATAATAAAATGTTTTCTACATTTTAATGATGATGTTTTACAAAATTTAAGAACATTAGTAAAATTGTTATGGACTTAAAAATCATCAACACTTCTAGAAAGACGTAGTCTGTTGATATAAAGACTGTTATTATTTTTCCACAGAAAATAAGTTATTGACAAAAAATGATAGTATCCAGTGTATACTTAATTGATAATTTTACTATTCATTTTATTTAAAAAATAAATATACAGTAATGAACACACACATGGTAAATATATATTTATATGTTTTCCATTAATTTGTTATTAATAATTAACTATTATTTTTTAAATTTGATTTATATTATAATCTTAATTTATATATGCATATTAATAAGTGTCCATATATATATATCATTAAAAACCAGTCAACACTTAGACAATCTCAATATCAAGAACAATCAATAATTTCAGACTGTTGTCAAGGCAACCTCTTTTAACAATAAGGGTGATATATGTGTGTGTGTGCATGCATGTTATAAACTTACAGTTTAATACACAATTTATTGTAATCAAAACTTATCAACAAAATGTTTATTATTATATTTAATATTATTATATGTATATTATTATATATAAAATATAGCAGATATTGCAGCTTCACTATATTTTTAATTAATTTAGAAAGTTATTTAATAAGGATTTATCTATACTCATTTGTGTGTGTAAATATATAAATTGCTTTTAAGTGCTCTTTTTATCCCTCTATTACTACTTTTTTTCATCCTATAATCTGTTAAAATGTAAGAAAATAAATTTAGAATGAACATCATTAAAGAGAAAGGCTGGAACCTTCTCGCATGTGCATTTTTAGAATGCTTATATGACAGCCAATCAGATGTAATGATGACTGTATAGGAAGCTCTCAAGTCACAACACAAGACAGATTTTATAAGAAAAAGGTGTTGAGTGATATCAAATCTGCTAAGCAGGTATATTTAAATTAAAATGTTACATTAAGCCTGTAGAAATATCCAGATTAGATCCATTTAAATTATCTTTAAGAGATTGTTAGTTCTGCATACATTCAATACATAAAAATAGGCATATAAATTTTCTATAGCACTGTTATTATTGAATTTTATTAACACTATAATTATGAAAATTTGGTCCCGCTTCTTGTAAATTTAATTATCACACTTTTTCTGAAAGCAATTCTGACCATTGTTAAATTTACATATGAGTTAATAGTTTACAGATCAGGGCCTTATAATCTATGGAAATTTAGTCTCCTACCACTTTTTTTTTAAATTTAACATTGATTTCTTTTTATTTGTAATGATTAAATGAGAAAAAAATATTGAAGTCAACATAATGCTAAGCACAAAAACAAAATTTGGCATCATGTTGATGGAAATGTCAAATAAATTGACTTTGAATCCTTGATTTTTTTTTTTTTTTAAGGAAGATTTTTAATGAGTTTTATCAGCCCTTTCTTACAGATCTAAGACTTTAACACTCAACAATAGAGCAGTTCAGACTTCAGACCACTCAACAAAGAATGGTTAGATATGTGTTAGGATTAACTAAAAGGAATTGAAAATGTAATGCATGGGTGGGAGAACAAACAGGTATTACTGATAACATTAAAAGAATTAAAAGACTGAAGTGGAGGTAGACCGGACATATTTCTGGAAGAAATAAT
This sequence comes from Epiperipatus broadwayi, assembly GCA_028023455.1. Lineage (NCBI taxonomy): Eukaryota > Metazoa > Onychophora > Udeonychophora > Euonychophora > Peripatidae > Epiperipatus > Epiperipatus broadwayi. The sequence continues at coordinate 4,579,469 of JAQFVV010006236.1, forward strand.
AATAGATGGATAGTTAAAATCTTAAAATGGATCCTATAGCACTGTAACAGATATAAAAAGAGATGATATATGTAAGATGGGTAGGTGAAATAAAAAAGTTTGTTGGTATTATGTGAAGAAAAAATACTAAAGAACTGGAAAAACTGGATTAAACTTGAATAAGATTTTCATCCTGCAATAGATTGATAATGGTTGAAAATAAGGATAATGAGATCCAATAGCCTAGAAGCATTAAACATGACATGATCTTGATAAAATAGGCTATTCAGAATCAAATTAATATTATTATAGCATGCATTTTGAAAACAAATAAATAATATTTTATATCAGTGTGAATCACAATTATATTCAATTGTGAATTTTTTAAAATGTTTAATCAATATAAAAGTGGTGCAAATAAATGAGAGGACAAAAAAGCATTCAAAGCCATATCATATGATGGAACGGCAGCAGAAATGTCTGCAGAATACTTCAAATACAAAATACCAATGTTTACAAATAATAAAAAATCAAGTAGACTACTGGTTAGGATAAAAAATCTGTCATAAGATGTTAGAAGTTTTCTGGTAGAATTTGATAGACTGCTCATAGCAGATTTCACTTTAGGCAGGTTTCTTTCTTGTTAGAACTTTATATAAGAAAATAAGTATATTTTATTAAATCTTATAATATTAAATGTTTATTATTTATAATAAAAAATAATGTTTATTATTACATAGTTATCTTTTTCTAAGTATAGTATTGAAAACTTGATATCTGAAACAGAAGGCATGTGGTATGCACTGTGTTTATTTTAAATCAGTAATGTTTAAAATGCTCTAAAAAAAATTCTCAGAATTTATTTTGGAAGATATAATATAAATAAGTTAAAATTATATTTAAAAAAAAAACCAAAACAAATATACTAATAAACAAACATTTTGGAAACATTCATGGATCATATTTCAACTGTCATTTGTTATGCTAATAAACTGTTCACTTTTTTCACTATAAGATTGAAGAGCAATTAAAGGTAATAAGTTTTAAAACATTATCTTAGTGCTAAAATTTTATCAATGTTTTATTTTCACTGAATAGATAAAGAAGAAAGTGAGATTTTATTTTTCATAGGATCAAATGCTAGTAATTTCAGTTATCTCTTAATTCAGGCCTCCAGTTAGTTTAATCCAAATTTGATTATGACTTATGAAAAATCTTCTATAGCAGCCAGAAACTGAATATTTATTAGGACAACCTATCTTGAAACTGCTGGAAACTGAGTACACAATCTCCAAATCAGTTTGTATTGTTGTCTGCAAATATCTTATATAGTAAAACTAACATGTGAATTATACTTTTGAATAGAAGGGTTTGCCAATATATTCTTTGTAATTATAAATATACAATAACCACATTGAGAAAAGCTTTCATAACGTTTATTTCATTTTATATGCTTAGCTGCTTTTAGACTCCTACTAGTCATAGATATAGCATAAATTATAAACTAGGAGTGGGGTGTATATTTGTTAGTGCTTATTTACATAAAACTTGAATCTAAGCTTTATTGATGAAAAACAGAACTTTTGAGAGGAGCATGCATGATTCTTTTCTAATGATAAAATTTTTGTCACCTGATATGTGCCATGCCTCTTTAATTTTGTTTAAAATCATTACGTTCAGGGCACACTATATAAACAGATGACAGCGCGAAAGAATGACCAATTGTAGAAAGATGTTTAAAAAATACTGAGTGTGTATCTGTATTTGTTCTACCCTTATTACATATGTATGTGTGCTGGGCTATATGCATAGTCAGGTTAACCAGAGATTCCCCATAGTAGACTGATGGGCAGGTGGGTTCCTGGCATCCAATTTTATAAATCAATTGAGAGTGAAGATCAGTTGGTAAGGCATCCTTTGTATGAATAGTCAATGCAATGAGGATGTAGGGTGTACAGTGATCTTGCAGATAGGGATAATAATTTTAGTAAAGAGGCATGGTACATAGCAGGTGACAAATGTTCTATCAATTGAAAAGAATCATGTGTGCCCATCTCAAAAAAATGGTCTGTTTTCCCTAATTAAAGCTCATATTCAAATTTTACGTAAATAAACAATAACAGCATATATACAGCCATTCCTAGTTTATAGTAACATCTATAACTCATAGAAGTCGAAAATTGGTTAAGCACATAAAATAAAATAAACTTTATGAAAGCTTTTCTCAATATCATTATTTTATATTTATAATTTCATTAATCTGAGTTAAAGCTTATAATTTTACAATTACATTAATATATTCTTTACTATATTCAATGAGTTAAAGCTTATAATTTTACAATTACATTAATATATTCTTTACTATATTCAATGAAGATAAAAATAAAATAAAATCAATATCTACTGGAAATAAAAAATTTATTATGGTTGTGCTGTTAATGACTGTGATATTGGTAATTTTAGTGTTATCAGTTGATAATTTATATATACAAAATATCTTGCTCCATTTGATACAATAAAACTTTATTTAAATATTAACTTAAATGATATGTCTATGTTTCTTAATGATGTTAATCTCATTAAAGTTTATATTGTGATTCTAAAATTGAGATTCTATATATTAAGAAAATGGCACCCAATGATAAATAATCATTAATGATAATCAAGTGCTATAATGATCAGTACTCTATCGCCTTATAAAGCTTCTCAGCAAGAAATTCTACTTTTCTTTTAAATGTTTGGTTCTAGTATGTGTGTGCATTAAATTGTCTATGTTGCTACCAATAAATAATCGCTTCCAGCTTTGAATGACAATTCATTGATAAAAACAAAGCTAAAAATTATTATTCTTCACAATTGTCTATATTGCTTTATTTAGTTACAATGTTAGCATGTAATTTTAAGTCATGATAGACTACAATAAAGAACAAAAATGAGAAAGCATTAAAAACTTATGCGAGATGAAGGACATGTACAATAATAACAACAAATCACTCATCTCTCTGGTTTATACAATAATAATAAACAAAAGCAGCCATTTACTTTAGTGCCATTTATATTAAACTTAGATAATTAATCTATGATTATCAGATGTTAATGATTTAAATTTCAATTCCAAGATCAATTTCTTTTTTGCCTTTATCAATGAGTCGTGAGATTCAAAGCTGAAAGTAATGCAGTTATGAATTTAGAAACCATCTTTAATTCCATTTTACTACTCAAACTAAAAGTCTAAAATTCAAAACCTTCTAAAATTTTGAACCTAAGCCAACCTGTCTCCTTTGATAAAAATGAAACCCACAAGTCAAATGAAAATTTAAATACACTAACATCCAATATATGTATGTGGCATGAGAATAGAAGTTGCTCTTATTTTATCAAGTACTGTGTGAACTGATAAGATGAATAATTTGTTATTATTAAAATTCAAAGTCAAGGAGAAAAAACATTTCCTGTAGTTAATAATAATAAAAACTGAAAATGCTGGCAAATATAATAGTTTGTTTTCCTGAAGATTTGTGATGATGGTATTCTAGTTATATTTTTATATTGGACTATTTCCATCATCTAATATGTGTATTGAATGTCTTTAGAAAAATTTAACTTTATTTAAATATTCCCAATATATTCAGCTGTTAGCAATAGTACATCAAACAGATTAGTATGTGCACAATGTTTCAAGAGATATTATCCTCCCCTCTTCTTCAGGTGCTGCTGGACTGACCAGTGGCAGCATGGGATTCGAACCTGGATCCTTAGATTTTTGAGTATTGAATTTTATGGTAATACTCTAACCAATTGAGCCATACTGTCAAAGGCAACAGTCTGTAGTAATTTCATATACTTATTTATGAGGTTTCTCCTGATGTCTCCATTTTTTTCCTTAAGAGCAAAGTTGATTAGTGATTTCCATACATTATGTATAGACACACCAGGTTGGCTTATGGGATTTTTTGCCATTGTTATGTGATCAGCTTCTTTAAATTTTCTTCTTTGTACCTTTTCTTCTCTATCCAAAAGAGCATTACCTTAAAATTCAATACTCAAGAATCTTATGGTCCAGATTTAAATTCCATACTAGTACTATCACTGGTCAGGCCAGCAACACCTGAAGAAGACAGGAGAATAATATCTCTCAAACGTTGTGCATATACTTACCTGTTTGATGTGTTATTACTAACAAGTGAATGAATTTGGAATATTTAAATATTTAAATTTTTCTAAAGACATTCAATACACATACTAGATTATGGAAATGGTCCAATATAAAAATACAATAATAGTTGGTTCTATGTCACTATTCAACAAACTTTTAACTTTTGAATTTCAAATTTTTAGTTTGATCAGGAAAATGGACTTAAAAATAATTACAAGATGCACAACTGCATTACTACTAGCTTTGAATCCCAATTTTCATTGATATGGGGAAAAGCCAGAAACCGATCTGGCAATAAGAATTTAAATGCGTTACTATCTAGTAATCATTTACTGCTCTCGTTTACTATAGTTGTCACTAGAGCAGTGAGAGCTGATTTTGTTTATTCATATGTACAAACTGCAACAATGCTATGCAAAACATGTTTAAGTCTTGCATTGGTGGTCGAGAGGTCAGCGTGACTGCCTTGCACTTGCAGGCAGTTGCCCGGTTTGCGGGTTCGCGTCCCGGCCGATCACTTAAAAAAAAACATGTTTAAGAATCCTTTACATTTGAAACTGTGATATATATATGTTCACAAAATATTTGTAAGATGGCTTCCAATTATTACAATAATATATCTAAACAGAGGAGATATTAATTAAATGCGTAGATGTGTCTTAAAACCATTTTAAAATTAATAAAGTTTTGCAATACAGTCCGGTGAATTTTATTATTTTAAACTTTTGCATTACAAAAGTTATGTTTATCTATTTTTTTTTTTTATTCCCCAGATATTTATAAATATTGTATCCTTAATGATTAGTATTTATTTTTATCACATTCAATGGTTTACAAAGAGAACGGATGCTTCTAAGTAAGATTTTTTTTTAAAAAAAAAAATCAACTATGTTATTTTACTGTTTACAAAGTTTTAAAATCAGTAGCTTTGAATAGGAAATGTCAAACCAATTGTCAAAATTTAAGATGAATTTAATAAAAAAAAAATTAATTATTTGAGCCAATTATTACTATGTTGCAACTTCTTATGTAATTTAAAATTTATGAATCTACTAAAAATAACATTTTTAAAAGTGTTAAAATTTTTTTTTACAATCCTTCACATTTGTTCTTTCTAACAATATGTATTTAATATATATTCAAACAGAATATATTGTACAAAATATGTGTATTGTATTTTTTACTTTCAAAATTAAAACTTTATTTACACTTTATAGTAGATACAAGAGAAATCAATGATAGCATAAAATTATGTCAATAAAAAATTTCAATGAATACATATAAATATGGTTGCAAACCATGTATATAGAAAAATCATAAGTTGTATTAGATCAATAACATAGTCTCAAGAGCTGCATAAGAAAATTATGATAGGCAAATTAATGCAAGTGTGAAAGAAATATAAATAAATAAATATAAATAAAATCAAAGATTACACTAATGGCTTAAGGCGGTGCATCATATGCATAATTTGCTAGGAATATAAAGTCAAACCTATATATAAGGTTTAAAAATTCCATTGAATAAAGACTATCTTGACCCAAAGGCCAAGGAGAACTATAACAATATTTACAAGTTGATATAGGTAAATTAATTACACAGTATGGAACTAAAGCAAAGTTTATGTATTAAATATATAGGGTGTATGAAAGATCTACATAAAGTTTAAATTATTCTTAGGTAAAAGATGGGATATATTATTCATTCAGTGGATGGAAGAAAGTTCAAGTCTTAGGCCTCACCTGGCTCCAAGTTTGGTCCATTAGCCAAGGCTGACAAGTGCATTTATCCTCATCTTTTATCTTGTAGAGGGACTTGAAAAATCGATTAACCATTAAGTCATCACAGCCATGATCAAATATCATGCTACATCTATACTGCTGTTAAATGTTCAAGTCTCTAATCCACACCTATAAAACATTTATTAAAAATCTTCCTTTTCAAACCGAGGAATATTTCCTTTCACTGTTAAGTTATTTCTATCATGAACACTCCAACCAAGTTTAATTCCCCATGATTAATTTCATTAATTATGTTTCCATCTGTAGTAATAATCTGATGAAGGTATTTGTAGTTGTCAATTTCTTTTAACTCATTATTATCAACCTTTATTTTAATCATTTGAGAAAATCCATTGAACACTGTTTTAGTCTTTTTAATGTTTATTTTAGTCCTACTTTTATACTTTCATCTGATAATTCTTGCAACATTTCCTGAAACTCAAAGTATTATTTGCAAAAACAACTACATCATCTGCAAAATCTAGATGACTTAAGTAAATCTCCATTTACTTTTATTCCCTTAGTTTCCCATTTTAATCCACAAAATACTTCTTGCAAAACTAGTGTAAAAAGTTTTGGAGTCACCCTGTCATATACATTTCTTAATGTTAATCTTTCTAGTATGACAATATTCTGGATCTACACTTTGATGATCCAATGAGCAAAGAAATGCTTATAGAATCAAATACAGGTCATAGAGTGGCTTCAGACAATTAGATCTAAAAATATCAACCCAAAGCTAGCAGTCTGAGGAGTGCCAAAGAACGAAACCATGGTCAGAGGTTGGGGTGGGGGGTTCCTGACAGAGATATTTTAAATGCTTTCTCTGGCTGAGCATTTATCACAAAGTTTGTTGAGCAATTGGAAATGCTCATTGTTCATATCATACAAGATTAAGAGAATGGGGTCATGTGATCTATAACCCTATTTTTTACTTGACAATTTATAGTCTCTGTTTCAAGTCTTATGCGATATTATATTGCTAAGACTACTAATATATGGTTTGGCTGAAGATCTCTCAGCCCATATAGCTATTTGAGTTGGATAGCTGGGTTTGAAGACATGTAGGTGTCTGAAAATTTCAGATTTTCCACTTAATAGATAACTTTTAGATATATGCTGTTTTGGGGTTGGTATTTTTAGATCTAATGTTTGAAGCCACCCTATGACCTCTCTGAGGAGGCCAAAGCACAAACCATGGTCAGAGATGTGGGGGGGGGTCCTGACAGAGATATTTTAAATGCTTTCTCTGGCTAAGCATTTATCACAAAGCTTGTTGAGTAATTGGCAATGCTCACTGTTTATATCTTACAAGCTTAAGAGAATGGGGTCATGTGATCTATGACTATTTTTTATTTGACTATTTATAGTCTCTGTTTCAAGTCTTATGCGATATTATATTGCTAAGACTACTAATATATGGCTTGGCTGAAGATCTCTCAGCCTCATATAGCTATTTGAGTTGGATAGCTGGGTTCAAGACCATGTAGGTGTCTGAAAATTTCAGATTTTCCACTCAATAGATAACATTTAGATAAATGCTGGCTTTGGGTTGATATTTTTAGATCTAGTGTCTGAAGCCACCCTATGACCTCTCTGAGGACTGCCAAAGTATGTCCTGACAGAAATATTTTAAATGCTCTCTCTGGCTAAGCACTTATCACAAAGCTTGTTGAGCAATTGACAATGCTTAAAATGTATGAATCTTTTTCAGAAAAATAAATTTTCTCAGAAGTTTGAAAGAGCACTCCAAGAAATATCAAACTGACTAAAAATCAGCATATAGTATTTATGGACATGTTTGTATTTAATGTATTGATTTTTACTATCATAATATTAACAGAATGATTTACTGAGTTTCAAGTCCTAATAAATTTGAGTAGGGAAGTAATAAAGTGATTTGTGATCCATTTATCTTGAGCTCCAAAGACTGCCATTCTGTCGCTGCAGCAAACCATATAGGGTATGATTAACTTAAATGATTTTTAACTTTTTCTTTTTCACATTTATTCTTTTTCTTCTTTTTTTTCATTTGGAATAAGGTACACTCATTTACAAATGACTGCTTGGAATAATATTACTGTAAGCTTTGGTAAATTAATTTAAATAATATCATCATTAATACCAGTAAACCTTTAGCAGCAAAATTTAGCAAAAATAAAATATTGACAAAATATTTTATTTTACTAATCACTTCAAAGAAATAAGACATTTAATTTAAGGAAATAAAAATAAGCACTGTTTGAGTCACAGTTCAGTAATAGTACCCATTTTGTAGTGATCAGCCAATTAATCAAAAGGGAGGTGTGTGTGTATATATATATGGATGAGAGAACAAGCAAATATCACTGTTAACAGGAAAAGAATTAAGCAGCTGAAAGGAATTGGATTGAATATGTTACTAAAAGTAATGATAGTAAATGGAATATTGAAGCTTTAAAAAATTCTGGGAAGATTGTATAAAAGATACAGAGGCAAAATTCTCCATACAGCAGCACTACTCAGTGCAAGCCAGAGTAATCAATGGATGCAGGAAGATTAGTATATAAAATTCTTATCTAGTGCCTACTCATCTAATATTCCTAGACTGTTTTCTAACTTGAGGCTTTCATCAGTGAGGAGTTTTGGATCTGAGAGCACTGCACTGAGTGGTGTTATTGTATGGAGTTTTGTCACTGTGTTAAACAGCTTGTGTAAGCATATAGAATGATGATCATGTATAGTGATAAAAGAGAGACAAAAGAAGTTTCTGGAATAATCTGAAGACAGGAAGCTATGAATTGGAAAATTTGGATTAAACTTGAAAAGAATATCATCCTATATTGTATCAATAATAATAAAAAATTAATAATCAAATGATTTATCATTCAAGAGTTCATATGAAGTTTGAACAATGGAAGTGATAGGGCTGGAATTGCAATCCATGAATCTTGAGTTCCAGATGAGTGCCTTAAACTCTTATAAATTGTTTTAATAAATAATATTTTTATTTTAAAAGTCAGTTTAAATGTTGGAAAAAAAATTAATATTTACTTGCCTGCCAACAAATAAGAAGTTGTAATCATTAAAAAAAAAAAAGAGTATAAATATAATAAATTATTTAATAATCAATTTAACTGTAACAAAATATTTAACTGTTTTGCTTGTTGTTTACCTGGCTAATGGCCAATATGGAAAAAAAAAAAAGTTTATATAAAAATTCAAGATAAGAAGCAAAGATAACAATATTCTTAACTTCTAGTTCAATTATCTGTGTTTGTACTTTTTTAAATAAAGAACATTTATTGCTAAAAGAAAAATATTTGCAATAAAACAAATTATTGAAGGTATTAAAATTCATGGAAAGTGTGATTATCATTTTGGAACAAACAGCTAGGTTAAGCTAAGAAATTAGTCTAACAAACATAATATAAATGTTATATATCAGATATCTTAGACTTAAAAAGTTAAGATTCTGTAGTGCTTAAATTCACTTTATAATATATTTGCTAGAAAAATGTAATATATTTACTATATTAATTAGCAATTATCTTATTAATTATCTGTACCACTCAGCAATAAGAAGCCTCAAACTAACTTTATACTAAATACATAGTTTTTAAGAATGTAGGAAAGAATGTATGCATTGATAGAAAAAAATTGTCAAGTATATATCAATTTATAATACTCTCAAAAACTCAAATAAGTGCTAAATATGCTATCCTAGTCGTATCCCCAATTTATAATCCTTGTCAGTAAAAAATTTTGTCTCTTAATCTAATAAAAGTGGATTTTGGGATTCAAAACTCCTTAATGATAAAAGATATAAGTCAGAAACTATTTGGGCATATGAACAGAACAGGTTGAGATAGGGATTTAATAAACATTACTATCAATAAACTAAAGTGCATTATTTAAGCTAGGATTATATGATGCTTTTGAAATATCAATATACTGTAAATCAAATTATAGTCATCTGCTTAAATAAACCAATATAATAATTAGCAATCTGTTATCAATATAACACTATAATTAGGTAGTAAATGGATTTTGATGGCTTCCATTTACTATCCAATAATGATGTTGTCTTGTCAACAGATTACTCACATTCTATTAATTAATTATGATGTTTGATTTGTAAATGATAATCAGTTAATAACTGTTAGCTCTTACAGTTTACATATATATATTAAATACTGCCTATTACTATATTAACAATGCTAAATAAAGATAGAAAATCATGTAACATTACCCTACTAGCTAAAAACAAAATTCTTTCACAACCATAGTTTCACTTGGAAATACATATTATTGTTAATAGATGAAACCATGGTCATGAAAGAATTTTAGTTAAATTTTGTTTTTTATGATTAGTGCTTATGATTTTCTATTATATATATATATTATCAGTTTAGCAAAGATTCAGTTGCATATATTTTAAAGCTATAACTTGCAGTTATATGCATATATGTGGGTATAATACATTTTTCAATCATTCATTAATAATGCTTCTAATTTGGTCTCTATCATAAAGGCATTTAGAAATGAATATCATATTAAAAGGCCTTGTGGCAGTGCAACTGCCTGATAGACCTTAGATCCATGTTTAAATCCAAGCTGGGTAAAACTTGAATTTTTTGTCCACATTGCAACCAAGCTTTGTATAATTTTTTCAAATATCTGGCTATAATCAACCCAGCTAACTAACATCTGTCACTAAATTAATATGTAGCTACTTGAAAACAAAAACAAAAATGAAAAACTATTTAAACCTTCACCAGTTAGTAAATGGAAAATAAGATTTAATACTGCCTTCTCATTCACTGTTTCCTCTATAAAACAGTTCAAGAGGCATTTACCCTAAATTGGGCTTATAAAAACCATTCTACCTTTTCATTACCAAATATATTAACTGAATGAGTATTTCTATAATATATAATTATTTGTAATACAAAAAAAGGGATTAATGTAAATTACAAATTATGCTGTATCAATATACACTATTAGCATGCTCATTACATTACATAACTATTTTAATTATATGCTATCCTTAAAAAAAAATATAAAGAAACAAACAAAAAAAATATTAAAATTCATAATATTTTACGATACATCAGCAAACATTTTCCATCTTTGAGCACTGTAAACAAACATGTTTTTTTTTAAAAAAATAAAAAATAAAAAAATAAAATTAAAATTTGTAAATTTAATAAATTTTACAATATGTCAGTAGTCCCTTTTTCAGAATACTATGTGATCATGTTTAGTAGTAAAATTTCTTGGATTTATGTTGAAAGCACATACACTTTATTCTTCTTTCATTATCTCTTTCCCAATTTGATATACAGAAATTTTCACAATAAAATGTTTTTCAAGCATAAATGCTACAAGTTTTAAGAAATTTAAAAGAATTTGTAAAGTTGACGTAGATTTAAAAACATCATAACAGCCAGAAAGAGTATAATGTGCTAAAAATGAGACTGTTTTTATATTTTGATACAAAAAAATTATTACTCAGAGCATATTTAATTATAATGAAAGTTGGATATTTTGCTATTCATTTTACTTAAAAAATAAAGATGCACTACAGCAAGTTTTTCCCCTTGTAAATGGGTGAACACAAACTCAGTACAATATATGAAATTCGAATCCCTCAATTAATTATTAACATTTTTCAAATCAAAATTTTGCTTATACTATAATCTTAATTTTTATATGCATACAATACATATAAAAACTCCTGTTATATATGTGTGCATGTTGAAAAGTATTGTACACTTGCAGTTTAATAAATAATATGTATTGTATTATGATCAAATTTTTATCAACATATAATGAACTATTACATGTGGAGTATAACAAATACAGTAAACATCATGGCTGCACTCAAATTACAATGAGTGATGAATTGGGGTTAAATAAATTCTATATTTACTTAATCCTAATTCATTAAACATTCTTTTTTTAATTGAAATTAATGATTGATAATAATCTAGCATTTGTTTAATGCTAATAACTGTTTCCAGTAAAAAAAAAATATCAACAATGGATCATGTTAAGCACCAGATATAACCTTTACAGATTGGTCTTCCTAATAGGAATCACAATGAAATTATTTGAATTAAACATTAAGAATATACTAAAATCAAAAATGGAAATCCTCTTATTAACTAATAGTATGACAGAAAGTTCTTTGTAATTACACTATAGGGGATTTATCATTCCTCCAATAATATCCATTGTTTAAAATTGATTCTTGCCTAAACTCATAGTAAAAATGAAGTGGCTAAAATATTTAATGAAACAAATAATCTCTATTGAAATTACTTTAAAAAGCACAGCAGTGACCTATTGAATATATAATCTTTCTATAGGCAATATTTACATAAATTTCATTACAAACTGACATTATTCTTTTCTTCCAGATTTTCTTTAACTTTCATAGAATATTTTTGACTCTCATAATTGCTTCTGAAAATATGCAATGGACTATAAAACAAGTTGTCAACTTTTATAATGGATGATTTAAACAATGTGTACATATTTTGTAATGCAATCAAGATGAAATAATCTATATAGACAAATGGAGAATAAAGACTACATTTGACTTATAATTTGTTTATTCAAAAAATTGTTCACTGTTTACACACATAAAAAAGTAATGGAATTGTTTATTATGCAGGAGCTCATACATAAGAAGTTCAACTGTTGGAAGTGGCAGAACTATAAAATGATACAAGAATCTTAGTTCAAGAGTCTGACATTCTGCCACTGCACTAAATCATGCATATTTGATTAATTTCCTGATTATCAGCATAAAGCTAATTAAGTCTTATCAATGAAATTATCTTTCTCATTGTCTAATCTTATTGTTGGGCTTAAAGAATATCATGCTGAAATTAATATTTTAAATAAATATTGTAAAATGAGTATTAATGTAATGTCTCTTCTTGCTATTATAGATTTAACAAACTTATAACAACAGACATCAAAAAAATCCAATCCACAAGAATTCAAAAAGCAAATTATTCCAGAATGAATAAAATTAATAATATTCTTTATAATTAAACAAAAATCAGGCAATAGCTAGAAAAAATTGTAGAATTTCTTGATATTTGCTAGATATAAAAAAAAAAAAAAATATTATCCAGTCAAAATACCTTATCTTTTCTATTTATGTATAAAAACAACTCTTTAAAAAATTCTCTAGTAGTAAAAATGTAAGCATTTGATCATATATTAACCATATATATTGTGACGACCACGTAAAGTCGTCGACACACATATATATTTATTAATAACATTAGATAAATTCGCTAACAAGAAGTAATAAAGGTGAAATAAATTAGCTATTAAATTTTTAAAAAAAGGAAGGAAAATAAAAAATTGAAATTCTAATGTCAAAATTTACTGTGGATTTGTAATAGTAAGAGAAGGGGAGGGGGTGCATAAAGAAATGCGTCTCTTTCTCTCTTGTAAGTCAAATGCTAGAAAGTTATTTTTGTTTATTGTGGGAGAGGGGAAGGGGATGCATAAAGAAATGCGTTTCTTCTCTCTCATTAAAAACTATATAATAACAAATTAAAATAAAATGTAAAACACAAATGTAAAAAAAAAAAATGAATTGTAAACTTTAAATAAAATGTAATATGTGATATATAAAAAGAAAAAACAATATGGCCATAGGTGTGAAAGTCTGTTGGACAAATTAAATTCCACGGACAAAGAAAATGTTAACAATGGAAGATCTTTGCCTGATCTGTTAAATTAATTGGGACTTACATTCCAGCCACTAATTAAATAAAGAAACATAATGATAAGAATTGGTTGGAAATCTAAGTCTTAATTAAAAATTTTAAAAACAATGAACAAAAGAAAGAGATTAAGAAAATTACAATTTTTATCTGGCATTGCTAGTAGAGACTTTGAAGAAGCAACAGCTCAAAGAAAATGAAAGAAGTGCATGGCTAGTGGCGTTAAAGGGACGTGGGTTCGGATTCAAGCCGTCTCATCACTGACTCACAATGTAAGATCTTTGCCTGACCTGCTAGAGGGACCGCCGCTTCTGTAGCTGTCAACTGAAACTCAACCTAAAGAATCAACAAGCAAAACTGGAATGAGAAATAACCCCACAAACTGAGGAAGTTAATCAAGAGCGCTCGGAAGAAATACCCATGGGACAATTACAACAAAGCCTAGGTAAAAGCATGCATGCATTTTAATCTGTTTACTACTCATAACTAAATACACAATTAATAATTTGATAAAATAGAACTCTATCAACAGGACTTTAAGAACTTTAATATTTGATCTGTTTTCATATGTTTTATTATAGCCATGTATTTTATAAGTGTGTGTTTATTATTATTATTATTATAATGTATTTTTTTATATAAAGTGTGAGTATTATTATTAAACATATTTATCATTAAATTTCGTATCCTTGCTTTATTCTCCTATCACCAAGCTACGACAGGGGGGAAACTGTAATTAGTGATTAAAGGGGCATGCTGATTTGTTTAAGGTATTCATGTGCTGCTTGTTCATGCGAATTCCCAATTCTAAAAAATAAATAGCAAGTGCTGGACATTCGTTAAATTTCTTTGAAATAGTTTGCTCTGTTCAGCAGCCGAGAGTTCTTGGCCGGGAAAAATAACGCCAAGATAATATGTACGTATTGCCTTGGGGTTCGGTCAAGGGTATAGATATGAAGTTAAATTTGTATCTGTATTAGCTCTCTGCTTGTATTGTAATGGCGGTGGTTAAATAAATAAACAATCCATTACAGTTGGAGGCTAAGCCGGGATATTTCGGTTAGCAAAACTGTTAGTAAACAAATAAGAAATAAATAAGATAATAAAGAATCAAAGTTGGAAAAAGAATTAAAGTATAATAAATAAATATAATATAAAATAAAATAAAATAATCGAAATAAATATAATTGAATACACAAATAAATAAATCAACCGTACAAGAACCGTTTCCGTTATAATTGGGGGCCAAGCCGGGATATTTCGGTTAGCAAAACTGATAGTAAACAAATAAACAAATAAGAATAAGCAAATGCCAAAAAAATAAATGTATAATAAATAAATAAATGAAAGGAAGAATCAAAGTTGTGAAAAAATAAAATATAATAATTGAAAGTATTAAAGATAAAAATCAAATCAAGCAACAATCCAAATAACCGTTTCCGTTATAATATATAAATATATATTTACACATAACAATGTATTTTTCAAAATAATATAAAATTGTGAATATTTTCAAATTTAATAGAACTCTAAATTCATTGTCTGATAAACATAAATTATAAATTTTCTTAATATTATGATCATTGTATATTAGAAATCAGGGATCATCAAACTTTTTTGGAAAATGCAAAGACAATTTTCTATTGAATTTCCCCTTTCTCTGAGCAAATAAGATCTGGCATTTAAAGGTAAAAAAAAGAAGAAGAAAGAATTAAACAAATCATACTCATTCATTAACTACATTTGAATTCATAATATATTAATAAATTTATTGTGATGCCATTAAAAATTATGGAAATTTCGCAGCACATCTTGCAATATAATGTTATTTCAAATTATATTCCAAAAACACTGTTATATAATTTCAAATCTGAAAAACATGAACATTATTATTAAACCACTAAACAACACGATACATGATCACCATCTCTTATGCTAGCCAGAAACTAGTCTGGGGATATTGGATGAGTAGACACTAGATGGGGATTTTATGCACAAGCCTTCTGGCATCCATTGATTACTCTGGTTGGCACAGGGTGGCACTACTATAAGGAGAGTTTTGCCTGTTTAATAACATTTATTATTGTTGTTGTAAAAGAAATAGTTTTAGTAATCAGAGTTCACTTAATACCCAGCATCCAATTTTCTTTTTTTCTGAAATTTAAATTTAATTATTTTAATATTTAATTGCAAAGAACCTCTTTTGGTGAAAAAATTATTCAACTTTAAAATATATATTTAAATACCTATGCATAAAAATCGCAATATTTTCCTTAAATATCTTACCTTCTTTAAATTCTGAAAAATAAATAGCAAGTGCTGGACATTCGTTAAATTTCTTTGAAATAGTTTGCTCTGTTCAGCAGCCGAGAGTTCTTCGTTTTCGGTTAGCAGATGAATGCATTATGAACAAGTTTGTTTCTTGGAATTATTTAATTGATTGATTGATTGATAAAAAAGCTAATATATATATAGCACAAGTATAATAGTGATAATTTTATTTATGATAATAGCTTATCTTATTCATCAAAAAAGTTGAATCATAAATATTGAAAACGTTTATTTATATTTTCCAATTATTATTTAATTGTTCCTGTATGTATGTACATAAAACTTATTTTCTTCCAGCAGCTTAGTTTGGGGATCCCTGCTCCAAGTAAATGTACAAAATTTATTCAAGAATTCATTTCATTGACCACAATATTGCATTTGAGCACAACTAATTTAATAAAGCTAAATAATAATAAAAATGTAACAAATACTAAACAAATTATAAGTAATATGCCTTGTTAGTAAGAATAGCAAAAATATTTTATTAATGCACAAACTTGTCAAATGAAATGTTATTTCAAGAAACAAAAAAAAAAAAAATGTGAGGGAAAAGAGAATATCAGCAAAGGCATAAAAAAAATGCATAAAAACTGGCACTTGTTTAATTTTTTTTTTTAAATAATCAATTTAAAATGTATAAACAATTTTTTTTAAAAAAAAAATTTTTTTTTTTAGATTGCCTGTGGGAATGGGGGTAGAAAAATGAAGTTTAATCAGATGACAATATGATAACTTATTTTTAAAAAAAATTAATGGAAAAAGACATAGAACTAATGAATAACTATTTAATTGTTGGATTAATTATTCTTAAAACATTTTAATTCAAAAAATTACTTGACCTTCTAATTCTTTAAAATTTAATATATTTATCATGTATTAAAACTGTCTTTTCATTTTGTACACATTAGCAAAGAATGGATGAGGGAGTAAGCTATTGAATTAAAAAAAAAAAAGAAATATACTTAAAGAAATATATAACAATCAAAAAGAGCAGATTAATATCAAATTCTAAACAGAAAAGGCGTTTTACAATTGATTCAGAAAAAATAATTGTTTGTTTATTCTCTTTGCTTCACTCCAAGATATAAATTATTTCAGCAACAACAACAAAAAAAAAATCTGTAATTACATGCTAATATGTTGGCAAATTATATGAATAATAAATCTAGTCAAACAAAAAAAAAACCAGAATTTTCAAGCCTTAATAAAATATTTTCCTATTTAAAGGCTGTATTGATTTCATAAAATGAAATCAATGTAAATAAATTTACTTAATATTATTTCAAATTCAGAATAATAATACTAATTGCAAATGGTGGCAGGGTAATGGTCTATGAATCATGATTTCCAGTTCTGTTAGTTCTCTGTACTTAAATATCTTATGAATCCCCTAGCATTATTGATTTTTTCAAAAATAAATTTAAAACTATTTATGCATTTATGTGTTTATGAATGATTATTATTAATCAATATTCATCTAGATATATATAATATAGTGTGGCAGGCATTATCAAATGGCCTTGCACAAAGTATGGATTAAGCACAACAAATATATAAATGTGCTATATTGATAATAGAGTGGTCTGAGCATTAAAATACCCACACACACCAATTTAAATAATATGAAATTGACATGGAAAATATTGTAAAATAAGCTCATGTATTTTTTTATTTTTCTATTTTGTATATTTTTTATATCACTTTATGTATTGGGCTTTTCTCTGAAAAATTCAAATAGAGAAAGGCAAACTTATTAAACAAGTGAATCAAATGTTGGAACATAGTAGTAAAATAAATAATTAAAGCAATTGTTCCAACATACTTGTATATTTTTCATTTTTTTTAATTACTGCCTCTAAAAACTAATTTTATTCTATAAACAAAGAATGTTAATTGCTTTTGCAAAAATCTGACCAAAAGCAAAATGTTTGATAAGGCTATAATTAAAATGTTATTTTTTTTTTAAATAGAAATTCTTTTGAAATGAATAGCTGTAATCAAGTGGTCTGAGCATTCCAGATGGATGTCAAACTTAAAATGTAGAATTTAATCGGAAAAATATAAAGGAATGTTTGCAATCTAAGTGATAAGCTAGATTAAAAGGATTGGCTGATTCATTCTTCTCAGAGGGATATCTGAATTGGTTCTTATTAGTGGGATGGATAGTGCTGTGGGATTCAGTCTTTCGTTGGCAGCCATTCTGGGCAAGTCATTCTTTTCGTTGCTCCAGAATTCTCCAAGCGATCAGCTACTTAGAGAGTCATTTATGAATAGTACTATTAGTGACATTCGTTAGAACAAATCCTTTATACAGTTCTTTTAAGAACTCTTGTCTTTGTGGATTCGAATAACTATTGGAGACAGCATATGAAAATTTATTAAATAATCCTTGTTACTATTTAGATATATAAAAAAGAGGATATGAAGCAATATACTAGAGATTCCGGCAAAATGACCATGGGGTAGACAACTAGCCAGTGCACCGCCCTTTCTCTGTCCTAAGCCGCCCAGATGTGACCACGCCAATTCCAACTGCCCAGGAGGATGACCAGTGCCGCCTTACTAAATGGAAGAAATCGTCACCACACAGCCAGTTAACTTGAAGCCCACTCAGCCCAGAGGAGAAGAATGAAGACGCAGATATAAGTTTATTTTAAGATATTTATTAACATTGAAATAATTAACTTTTCTATTTCCGATTAGATATATTTTTTTTTTGTTATTATTATTTATCATTTAAAAATGAGAGAGTCTCTCGCATATGTATAAATTTATGGTTCTTGCGGTCATAAATGGTAAAGCTTTTACTTAAATCCTTTGAGTGAATTTTTCTATTTCAAATTAGTATTTTCAACAAAGAGTGCAATGAGATTTTTTTGTTGTTGTTGTTGTTGTTGCTATTCGTTTTGCTGTTGTTGTTATTCCTGAAATTCGTCAAATATAAATATGCATGTATATATATATGTATGCGTACATACGCTTATTATATTCGGTAAATATGATATCTCATGCTGAATATCTAAAAATGTATTTAACCGGATATCCTTTTTTTACGTTATTTTTTTTTTGTGACTGCTACACCTCACGATGAGTGTAAGAAGGGATTGATTGATTATAGATTCCCTGTAAGCAAGTACTCTAATAACTTTATATTTAAAATAATAGTAAGTGTATAATTGGGCTGCACGTATATACATGTATAGAAATTTATCTTTGGCAAAACGGAAATAGATACAGTACCTTATGGTGAGTACGATATGGTATCTGAGCCAATGCAACATATTGACTTGTTGAAAATATGAAATTAGTGATATATTTTATTGTGCAAATAGGCATAGTTTTTATTATTATATTTCCTATCAATAAAAAGGTTTTAAAGTTATTAGTAAAAGCGTAGGCCTGTATGACCGAAAATCTCATATCTGTATATCAAATCACACAAATTAAAATTTATTCCTATTGGGTAAAAGGAGCTCAGACCACTTCCATTACTTATAAACATTGTAAATAGTTTTAGGGAATTATTATTGTTCTTATTTAAATTTGGATTTTATCTATTTAAACGCTTTGAAAATATATATATATTGGGATAATTAATTATTTAGTATTTTGTTATTATATCATCATTTATATGAAACGGTAATGGGTATTTGGGACTAAATAAATATTTAATCACATTATTAAACTTGTTTCGTTTTTATAGTATTAGTTATATCGATAAAATGTGTTCTTTCCTTATCAATCACATACCTGTAATAATCATTTAACTTACCCATTTGAAGACTCTAGATGTAGAGTGACTTGAGCTAGCCACACGGGATATCGCTCTACCGGGGTGTTAAATCTTATTCTTATGCTCCGCTGAACATATGGTATTGCACACCCTTCTAGGAGGGTGAAAAATTCATTTTTTGATTCTTTTCTAGAAGTGGCGTGCAAAAGTCTATTTTGTAAATAGATTTTTCAAAGGTGTGTACTTGCCATTGTTCTAAATATTCGGGCATTAAAATAAGATATCAACTAAAGGGTGTTTTAACTGGAAGATTCCTGTCAATCCACTCTTTCTATCCGTTTAGCTGGAAGTACTGATATATATGAGTATAGAAATCGGCTAAATTGATATCCATTTCTTTACCTGTTAAATCTTGGTCACTTCATGCTCAGTGCAAGATTAGGAAAAGAATTCCACAGGGAGTATGGTCCGGTACAATATAATCATTTAGGATTCTACGAAATTACTCAATATTTAATAATAACTTTGCAACAGTATTAAAAGCATATTAAAATTGAAGTAAAATCTATCTAGTCATGATATAATTTAAAAAATTCACTTCACACTATGTTTAAAAACCAAAGAATAGAGTAGATTGTCTATTCTTATGCTTTTTGATGTAAATAATGCTAAATTTGTTAAATATGTCAAATGTTTAGCACATTTTATAAAAGACTATATTCCAACAGCTGTAAAAATAATCCATCCAGAACATAAAAATATCATGGGATCACTATTTCATATGCTCACACAGGTTGTTAATAAAAGTAGCAAACTTTCCATACAGTAGTGCCATCAAGTGCAGGCCTTTATAATCAATGGCTTCATTGATTACGAAGGCTTGCACTTGGTAGCATTACTGTAGAGTTTGCTACAGTTTGCACATATAATGAAGTTATGGAAAAATAAATATGAAAAAAGTGATTATACAGAAAGTAGATTATTGGTTTTTATGATGGGTTTGGAAAAAGATTAGGGGAATTTAGATATAAAGGTTGTAGAGTTGACAAAGATTATGTTGTGGAAATGGGATGGAGCAGAATATGGGAAAATTTAGACTGGGGAAAGTAAAATTAAGTAGCTAACAAGTTTTTCTTGGTATAATTGCTGAGAGATTCTTGACTTCGTTTACGAAGAAGCTACAGTACATCACATCACATCATGTTATTATAATAAGAAATTTGAAAATATAAATATGTTACAAAAAATACTTACAAGGTGAATTGGAGAAATTGTCATTAAATGTGGAACAATCATTAATCAAAATAATGTTATTTTATTTTTAATTCACAAAAAAGTATGGTTTTCATTTAAAAGGGGGAAGTTGAAACTGCCTCAAGTTGAAAATTAAGGGTAAATTAATTAAATTTTTAATCAAATATAAAAGGCTAATTTTTAAGTCTATAATTTTGTATGCTCCATGATTGATATTATAATTATTCAAATAGCCATTGGCAGAAAAAAATATTCCCCATCCCTGATTTATAACTAAATAGCAAATAAAAATGCTTTTTAAATAAAAAAGACTATATTGGAAAGATAAAGCTACAAGTAAATTTTATTAAGTATTATTGTGATGCCTTCAGCATTGACTAAATTCGATCATTCTTTTTTTTCAAAAGACAAAAAAAAAATGTTGATTATGATTTTTTATTCTTTTTCTTTTTTAATTTAACATATATTTAAGACACACACACTACATTTTATTATTTTATTAAATTGTCCAGAGCAAATTTACTATTAAATAAATAATTATTAATAGTTTTTTTTTTTTACTACAGATGCTGTGTTTTTATTTAAAAGTTTTATTTTATCCATACTTAATTTTGAAATTATATATATTAGAATCTTATAAAAAAAATTGCCAAAAATGTTCATATTAAATTACTGTTTGTCCACAAGCAGAAATTCAAGTTCTATTTTTCCCAATTAAATAAAACTAACTATTTCATAAAATGCAAGTTCTTTTCTTTGATACAAATTTAATTGCGCCAGAACACGTTTATTGTTAAATAATAATTATTAATATTTTTTTCAGAATACTGCATTTTTTACTGTAGATGGTCTTTTCTGCTAAATTTTTAACAGAAGGTTTTTTTTTTATAAGGGTCGCCATTTTAGTTGCTTATTAATAATTTACATCCAGGAATTTTACTGAACTACATCTTTTGGTACTATTTCCTTTTCCCTTATCATTATATATACTGTAGATAAAATAGAAAAATGACCATAAGAGGCAATTGCTGTTGATTAGACATCTTGAAATGTTTCTTAAATGGAAATCTCATATGAATGAAATGTTTTTCTTTTTGAAAATGAGACAAATTCCAAGTGTTTTCAGAGTCTGAATGCCTGACATAAATCTAAACAAAATTGATATAAGGAGAAAATAAATATTTGTTTCATTGTTTGTTTGTTTTTTACAAAATGAACTGCATGATTTATAGACTAATTTAGTGTAATAAATATATATATATGAGTAGTAACAATTGAAATCTTTTCATTTTTTTTAATCATAAATTTAACATCAAATGTTCAATAATTATGATGAAAGCCATTTCAAAAATTTGCAAATCCAAAAATTATTTATAAACAAAAGTATATTGTTTTTAGTCAAATATATTTTAAATAATGTTTCTGTTATATATATCCATTTATTCTCATGCATTCTTATATTTATACACAAACATGACTTAAAAAATAATAACAATATAAGCCTCTTATTTATTAATTCAATAAATATCATAACTTCCATAATATCTTCTCTGCTGAATATATATCATTACTATTATATCAAAATAGCTATTTTGATTATTTATCAATAAAAAAATATTTTAATAATTTGTATAGTAACAATAGATGACATATTATTTATTAAAAGCTTTTATAATGATATTAGATGAAATTAAAATGCTTTTATAGCAAAAGCAAACTTGTTTGTGTGCTAAAATACAGTTGTTGGATAGAAATAAATAAATAAAACTGCTATCCCTAATTTATATATCTTATTGTAGACTACATTATCCAAGAAAGATTCAATATGAAAAAGACCAACTTTTTAATTTTTCTAATTAAATAATAATTCCATTTTCCTCCAATAATTTTTAACTCTAATGTCATTTATAGTAAGCTTGAGTATCCAGTGAGATGATAAAGTATTTAAGTTTGCATTCTCAGACTATTTTCTGGATTTTGTCTTTACCAGTAAAGATTTGGAATCTAAAGCTGGAAGCAATGCATTTATGCATCTGGAGGCCATCTTTAATATAATGGCACTTCTGCTTTGTATTCTTTCTTGTATACATATTTACAACTCTATCACATATGTATAATTAAATATAACATTCCTACAATATACAAATAATAGGATATCAATTACAGTATTTGAATATAATCATCTAAATCACTAATGCAAAATGCCTGATATAATAGATTTTTCATAAAAATAAGTTATCTGGTTAAAAAAAATATTTTAAAAACTTGAACTTAGAATATAAACTGCTTTTTTTTTAAAAAAAAAAAAATCTTAATATCAAGACATACTTAATTACATACTTTTAAAATAATCCTATGTTGTATTTGAAACATTTTTATAAAGGGTGTATTTTTTGAAATTAACAAATAGAATTTATACAATAAAAGTATAGAATGGTCTGGAATTCTGTAGTTTAGAATTAAAATTAGCAAATGTTTCATGTTCAGATGATTGATTTATTTTGCCTCTTCAATTTTTTTGAAAGTTTGAATGTGAAAAGAAGACAAAAAAAAAAGATTGTAACAGCCCATTTTGTTATCTAAAATAAATGAAGGCATGGATATATGTTAAGTTCGCTGTTTAAAGACAGATCAGAAAACTAAATAATAAATTCTATGTCCATGAGATATATGATAAACACCAGTGATATTTTGCTATTATTTTCCAACTCTCTTTATTTTAGAATTTTAATATTACAGTTACATAATGTTAAACTCGTATATATAACAAATTATAAAACAAACTAATGTGTAACTTGCTAGTTAAACATACACTTTAGATAGATGCTGATAATTTTAAATAGATGAGAAAATGGTGAATAGACTGCAAATCATAACAATGAGAAATGTAGGAAAGAAATTTTAAATTGGCAAGATGTCTTGCTTGAATCAGTTTTAAAATCAAGTCTATTTGGGCAGAATCAATATTAATTCTTTTCAAGAACTTGAAAACCACTGTAATCCCCTATATAACAACACCAAATATACATAATGCTAAACTGTTATAAATAACAAAATACAGAACAAATTAATGTTCAACTTTCTAGACAAATATGACATAGACTCATTGTTCAGCCTAGATTTGAAATGAAAATTAGATTCATTTTCTTGTCTGTTTATAAATTACATAAATCTAAATGGCATGTTTGGCTGGAAAGTAAAAGATTAATTTGTTCTATAATTTATTATAAACTATGTATATCACCTGAGATTAACAAAATGAAAGACTTTTAGTAATAAATCATTCCATATAAATTTATATTTTCTTCCATTTAATTTTATACATAATTGCTAAATTACCCCCATTTTCTATTATTCTCTTTAACACTTCCATTTTTTAAACACATCCTAAGCTTTAACTAAGGCCTATATATTTGTTCATGACATTTAGATTTTCATTTAAAAACCATTATCTAAATTAATTATTTTCTATATAGCATTTTAAAATATAATGAAATAACATTGGGAAGTTCACAATGTTTTGTATAAACTGAATATCCTGATGTATATAGGTAATTATCTGAACTATTTGTCCAAAGTACCCAGTTATCAGTTAATTCTCCACAAACCTATTATATACTTTAATGTGACTGGTTAATTTATAGAAGCATTATTATGAAGCAAAAACACACAAATCTAGCATAAAACTACCAGGGATTTGTCCAGCATTGGTGATCGAGTGGTCAGCACAGCTGCCTTACAAGCAGTTGTCTCAGTTTGCAGGTTTGCTTCCTGGCCGATGCTTTGACACAGAAAAAAAAAAAGAAAGAGAAAAAAAACTACTAGGGATTTACATACCCATGCTAAAAAGCAGCATATCATGTTCTACATTCATGGATGATGTCAGTCTTACTATCAACAAAAAAACAGCTGACAACATTATTAAAAATATTAAATGACTACACAAATAAATATAAGCTGGAGTTCAATTTAGATAAATCATGTGTGTGGCACACAAATATTTAAAAGAAAAAAAATACTACATTCTTAGAATTTCCATTCCATCTAAGCTATATGGCAATGCGAAAGCAGATTTAGGGCAAAGTAACAAATTCAGTAAAAAACACAATAACATCATTTGTCAAAAGCATATCTTTCACTACATATCCAAGTGTTTCTTATTAACATGTTAATTATGACAAAAATTACATATATCCCAATAATTATTTTCATAAAATCATTTACCACAGGAGTTTATTCACTATGTAGAAAGTTGTAGGGAAAAAAAATGCCATCTCAATCAAAAAATTACAAGCAACCCCAATAGTAACGGATTAAGATTACACTGAGTACTAAAGACAGTTAAACTTTTGTCATATATAGAGCTTGCAAAATAAGTTCTTAACAAGCTTTAAAAATATCCTCAATCCCTTCTGCTTCTGGCGTCTTCAGTGAGGTGCCAGGATATTTTCAAAGCTTGTTAAGAGCTTATTTTGCAAGCTCTATATATAACATTTGTAAATACAAGCTTTATTAAATTAGGTCATGTGACATCTGACTTGATTTTTTATCATTTTAATCTTTTGTCATCTGTGGAGAAAAATCTATCTCAAATCAATACAATATTTAATGTAATACTAACAGATAAACCTCTCCCATATTCAAAACACTGAACAGTAATTATTGAACTGATCATATCAACAAGTCTTAACACAGAATTTTACAAAGGAAAATGCAACTATTGGAAAACCTACAATATATTATTTCCAAATGCAAGCAATAAAAGCATCTTATCAATACTGAGCAATAACAACAAACAATTCCTGCAAAGGATCAAGCACTGGACATTTGAACCCAAATACTTTGATTTTCTCATAAAATTAAATATGAGTTCAATTGCTAACATTACATTTCCTTACATACAAAAAACTTTGTAATAACACTGATGCTATCTTTGTAATAACATTGATGCTATGTGTGGATTATGTCACAGAGAAAAGGATCAAAATCATTTTCTGTTTAAATACAACACTCTAGAACCTATCAGAATTTATATAAAACAATACATAGAAAGAAAAAAAACAGCAACATTCACTCAAACATACAATCATTCTCAAATACAAACTTTGCAGAAATCTATATTAATACATTTATGTTCTATGCATTATGGTGCACAAGATGCTTTTTACTCTACAATGACAGGCCAATTAAATAATTTCAATGATAAACTAGAAATAAGCAAAATAAGAGACAAAAAATTTCTCCACCAGATATTTATGCAATGCCTTGGTTGCTAATATGACAGAAGTTCCATTTGTAATGAGCATTTCTTGTCAAGTCTATTTCTGTTATTATCTGGTTGTTGGTTGTTTGTTTGTTTTTTTGCATTTCTTGTCAAGGCTATTTCTGTTGTCATCTGATTATTTTTTTATTTTCTGAAGATATAAAATATATCGCTTACAAAATCTAAATGACTTTGAGTAATGAGAAATGAAGAAATAAAATTTGATATCTAATAATAATAATTGGACCTTAATGCATCTCTAAGTTTACATTCTAGGTGATGCAAACAATTAAGAGTAATTGTTACTATTTGGAATAATAAATTATGACAACTATTATTTTCTTTTATGTTATAGACAGTAACTAAAAGAACATTATGATTTGAAATAATGAGAACGCCAAAGTTAAAGGCAGTAACTGAGTGAACACTAAAAAAAGACAAAGATGATTAAATATTGCTTTTAAAAGATATAGTTATGTTTATTCTACATTTGTATTTGTAATTGTTAATCAATTTAACAAGGTCTTATGAAATTGGTTTATGTTCTAATAAAGTTCCTTTGAAACTAAAACAGAAATAATGATTCAAAAATAAATAAAGTAGCTAGATTTTTAAGTTGAAAATGTGAAACATCAAAAATACCTACAGCTAAATACATGTTTTTTTTTTCTTCTTGGTAGCATTTTCTAATATAATAATAAAGTTTTTAAATAAAATATTTAATAAGAGTTTTAAACATAAATCAAAAAAATAAAGGAAGAATGATATTTAAAATAAAAGTTAGATAGTAATATCCTACTTAAATGTTATCTTAATTAACAGTTAAAATTATGTAAAAAAAATATTAATTATAATTAATATCCAGATATTAATATGTGATAAATTTTCACATAATAAACATTATTAATAAATAAAATAGCAAAAAATAAAGCAGTAGGAGTCACCATGGAAGATATATTAAAAATTCTAAGCAGCAAATATGGTACTGATCATAATTATTTTATTCATGAGTAAAATTAATAACTTTTAAAGGTAAAAAATATACTATAACAAAGCAAACTTTATAGAACATTTCATATCTTTTTATTGTTGTTTTTGTTTTTAAATTAAATAAAAGAAAGTCTTTTATATTAGATTTTTTTCAACCAAAAAAAATGTGTATATATAAATATTCATGATAAAATAATGTCTTTTTTTTTTTTTTTTTTGCAGTTTTAATTTTACAATACCTTTTATTTAATATCTAACATAAGGCAGCTTAGCTTTTCACATGACCCTCAACTCTCCACACTATCTCATACCACTGATACACTTGACCACATATAAGTCTAAAAGATAAATAATCACCAATATACATATTTCGTGCAAATGTTGCTCCCTTACATTTACGACTATTTAGTAGTTTTCTTCAGACTTGTAATTGACAAATGTGTTTATATAACACAGAAATACATGCACATAAAAATGCATTAAACATATATAAACTACATATTATTAATAAATTATATACATATTGCTCTAGAAATTACTTTTGTGATGACTATACAGACCAATCCATGATTCACAAATAAAGCATTTTCAAATTAAATGTAAGATAATAAAAATGAATTCCTTTTGTGTGTGGTATCAATATCATTATTCTGTTTTTCTTTATGAGAATGACTGCAAATAAAAACAATAATTCACACTTGCCATTCCAGACATTATCAAAATGAGCTATGTAATATGTTTACATGCATACATTTGTATTTTATATTTGCATATTTAAAATACATGTATTTATTTATTTACAATAGTTCATAAATACCAATAAAAATAAACATTCTTTAACACAAAATAATATTAATAATTATTATTGGCATGAACTCATGAATATCAATGATTTATAAGGATTGCCTATATATACATATAAACATATATACACATGACATCAATATAAATATATTTGGGTGTGTGTATTCACGGGTAAATAATAACAATTATCAATTACAGCTCTGGAAGACTACTAAATAAAAGAAACTCCAAAAAATAAAAGCGTAATAAAAGGCATTATAAATTTTAAAATATGAAAAGAGACATATTATTTTATTTCACACAAAAATAATATGAAAGAGTGAATATTTAATAGATACATTTATAATTTGAAATGTAATAAATTATTGTATTAAAAATATAAAATACATGTGAAATAACAAAAGTAAAATATCAAATTGAGGAATAATGTTTTGTATATTTATTTACACAGCTAACAAAAAAAAAAAAAAAATTTTAGTACCAACAATCATGCAATATTTTTTTATAGGAAACAATCTATTTACAAAATAAACTGAATTACAAAATGGCAGAATATAAAAATTGTACAAATATAGGATAGTATCTTGGACAGATCCTCAGCCAGAACAAAGCATTGCAATCCAGCATTGACTCACCTACTTCTCAAAAACTATCTTTAAAAACAAAAATACATTGTTACTATAACCAAAACTAAGTATTGTTGGAAATCAGTCAGCTAACAATCTATGGTAAAATGTGCATATTCAAATAAAATGAAAAATTATGTAAATAAATAAACTTTTATGACTATAAAAGATTTAATTTTATATCTAAACACACATAAATGCATGTATAAATAATTAACTAAACACTACATAAATATGATAATAATATTACTAATGATAACTCTGCTAGACATATGACTATATAAAGCCAAATTGACTTTTGTGATGATGTTTAAGTGAAGATTATATTGCTACCTTTGGTGGAGTGCCAAATTATTTCCATGCTGATGACAATATCAGCACATGTTCAGCAAAGATTGGTTGATTTTTTAAAAAAAAAAATCACACATCGCTGTTTAAAATATCATAAAAATTAACATTAGTAATATCATAGTAATTTTCCAATAATAATACCTCTGCTTTTGAGATTAAAAAATACAATTCTTATGCATAAGTTTTTTTTATATAATTATTGCTATTACATACATTAATGTCTATTTATCAATAAAGGGGCATTTAAATAATAATTTAGATGGAAGCAATATGTATTATAAGTCCCTACCTGTTCTTTATATCTCAAGAGGCAATGTTTCACACTGATATTCTGTTGCTTTTTAATTCCTAACAGCCTCTTTTTTGTGTCTCCTATTTCAAAACTCATAAGCTTTATTCTTTGAAACAATGCAATCCATACTATGAATAGGAAAGAAGGAAATCAATTATTTAATTAATATATAATTAACCTATTTTTATTAAGCGTGTTGTTTTTAATTAGTTGAAAATTATTGTTTCCTTAATTAGCATGTTTATGGTTGTGCATGCATGCAGCCTTTAAATTCCCTAAATTGTCACCAATTTATTTAGCTTATTTAATTTAATCAATTGTCTAGCACATTTTTCAATTATAAAGATATAATGTTGTAAAAAAAAATATTTATTAGATTATACATACAAAATGAAAGAATGGTAACAGACTTCCTAAAAAAATATATAGTAAATTTGAGCAGTTTTTATTAAGGAAACATTATTGCTTGCATTGCTAAGATCTTCATTATAAATTGAATGGCAATGTAATTAAATGGTTTTACGGCCAAAAATTTCATAAAAAGTTCAAGCAAAGAACACCTTACACTCCAGAGTCTGATATTGTACCATTGTTATAACTATATGAGATGTTGAAATGTTTCAAAAAGAAAATTTTGATGCATGAAAAATTAAAAGATAACATTGTAAAATCATTGCATGGGTATATTATCTTGTAAATTATATATAAAGATTTGACTTGGTAGATTATAAAAAGGCAATTGATTCTATAAGTATTTGCAACTAAGTGATTAAAGCATTGGACCATCAAAATAAAGATATCAGCATATTCTGAAGAATATTTATCAAAATGCAATTGCAGTGATTAGATTATATGACAACACTAAAAAAGACTAACACAGATAATGGTGCAAAGAAGAATGATTCCATATTTCTAACACATTTTACAACAATTTTACAATAATTCAAAACAAAGCAAAGCAAAACTCTCCATATAGTAGTGCCATATGGAGAGTTTTGCTTTGCTTTGTTTGAATTGTTTAATAACAATTATGTGCTAGTATGAGATAGTGATCATGTGATGTTTAGTGGTTTAACACCAATCCTGCCTAATAGGATAGTGGTGGCTATGGTTGTTGAAGAGCCAAAGACACCAAAATGTATGGGTGCTGAATTGAGTTCAGACCCATATGACTATATAAGCTATTGAGCTTGGATTGAAAATATTGTGTTTTCAATTTCATTCTCATAGTTTTGTAGTTAAATAGAGTTAAAAGGTGGGTGCTGGAGGGTTGCATTAGATCCTAAGATCTAGGTGCAGTGCTCTCAGATCCAAGGTTCCTCACTGATGAAGGCCACAAACCAGAAACTAGTCTGGGGATATTGGATGAGTAGGCACTAGATAGGGATTTTATGCACAAGCCTTCTGGCATCCATTGATTGCTCTTGTTAGCGCAAGATGGCACTACTATATGGAGAGTTTTGCTTTTGCTTTGTTTTGAATTGTTTAATAACAATTATGTTCTGGTATGAGATAGTGATCATGTGATGTTTAGTGGTTTAATTTTACAATAAGTATTTTATGAATTAAAATGGAGAGTTAAAAGAATAAAAATACATAGAGATTATTTTTATTAAGGCATCTAAGTTGAATAATTACAAATACAAAAGAAAACATAATTGATGAAATTAATCATAGAATTAAACTTGGATGGCATGCTTTTATTAGAATAATTTAATACTAAAAGAAATTATGCTTATGTATTTGAAAAGGGGGGTTTTTAATAATGAGTTTTACCAATTTTTACTTACAGATCTGAAGCTTGGATATTTATCAGAAAAAAATAAGAAACTTCAGATTACTCAATAAAGTATGGAGGAACATATATTGAGAGTAACAAGATGGAATCGAAACAAAATACTGGATGAGAGAATAAATAGATATCATTGATATCACACGGTTGGATGTATTGCTAGAAAAGATGATAATGGATAGACAGTTTAAGTCTTTAATGGTATCCCAATATATTGTAAAAGCGAACGGATAAAACAATGAAATTTGATGGTGTGATGTGAAGAAGAAAGGCTATAAATAAGAGAAACCGAGTTAAACTAGAAAAGAGCTTTATCCTGCAGTGGAATAATAATAATTCAAAGTGATGATGATGATCTACCTTATGCTTATCTTTCACTATTAACTATTCTCCAAAATTTAAAAACATGCAAAAACGGCTTTAATGCAGAAAAATAATTGATAAATATATTTATTTTTTACAAGATTCTGTCTGGCAACTTTAATGCTTCAACAAGTTTTTGCCTTATCCTAAAGTCATTTTAAAATAATTAGAACATGAAGTCTACTGTTATTTTCTTCCCTTTTAAATACTGCAATTAAAAAACAAAAAATATGGCCACTCCTCTTTTTTTTCCTTCCTTTCTCTTTTGTCATTGATTAATTTAACCCGAGTATAAAATTCCACTTCTGTACTTGTTTTAATATGTTTTAAACGAATTCATTAGGAAAGAAAATAAATATGCTGTTAAATGTAAACATTCGTTTGTCCAGCAACCAACCCCATTTCCTATCAGTACAGGATATCCCAGCATTCTCTAATTTAAAAATGGCAGTTTTAAACCAGTAGAATGATATATGAATTTAGACCTTAAATTTTTGGAATTATTTACAAGAGGTTTAATAAAATTATGATTTTTAATACAAAATGATTAACTGGGGAAGGGGGAGGTGAGTTTACATTATAGTGCAATTTATATTGAACGTTTTTTTTAATATTTTGACCGGCTTTTGAATTACATGACCTCACTATTTATTGATTACATATACTGAAAGTTTGTAGTATTAACCATTTTCAGTTTATTTAATATAATTTTTTTTTTTTAACTTTTGTTGGGAAAAAATGCGTTCAATGGTAAGCCCACATACAAAAAAGCAAAAATGCAGTGATACAAAATGGTTTCTTATTAAACGAAGTTTCTATCCATACGCTACTTGTGCAGAAACCCTAGTTAAATATTTTCTCTTATGAAACTCTTACATGCCACAATAAATTCACTTTTTAATTCTTTATTATACATTTACTTTTTCCAGCCCTGGTTCAGCACCCACCCACCCCATATTTCATTGCAGGCAGACTAATTTAAAAGGGCCAAATGAAGTACGCACTTAAAAATACAACAATAAGGTAATTTTTTATTGTCGTATTTGAATATACTTGCAATAATAATATTTATGGTGATAATATGAATTATGCACAAAGTCAATTGAATATATTATAAAAATACTTTTTTACGGTAGATTATCTATAAAATTCAGTTTATGTAGTTGCAGTTGCGATTAAAATTTATTTACAATTATCCATCGTTCAAGATAAATTAGTAAATCTATTTCAAATTGCTACACACAAAATGACAGCTGTTCACTAATAAATATTAATGAATAAGATTATTAGACTTTTGTAAATATGAAAGTCGGGTAAATATTTATTTACAAAAAAATTACACGATTATTGATAATAGTATAATGTTTATTAATATGATGGTATGCAACGGCAAACTATTACTGATATTGGTCAAATGTTATCACTTGATTGTATTACTTTGTTGTCTAGTTAAGTGTTTTCAAGTAAAAACTTAACATGCTTACTTTATTAGAAAATAAATATTGATTTGAGAGCATATAATTTTATTTATTTTGTTATCTATATTTTAAATAGATATGCATATAAAATTGCTTTACAATTTTATGATATATAATGAGCATGCCAATAGCTCTTAACAAACTTTTAAATATTCCTATCCTGAGACTGGTTTCTAGCTCTGGCTTTTTTGTCAGTGAGGTGCTAGGAAATTCAAGCATTAGATTTCAAATACCAGGTCTAACCCAGCACTTTATCTAATGTTTAATAACCATCTGGATTTGTAGACATATGGATGTCTGAAAAATTTCAGATTTTCTATTTAATAGTTAAACATTAGATAAAGTGCTAGGCTGGACCTGGTATTTTAAATCTACTGCTTGAATACCCTAGTGCCTTACTGACAAAAGCCAGGGCTAGAAACTGGTCTGAGGATATGGATATTGGCATGCTCCTTATATAACATTTATAATACAAGTTTATTAAATAAGTCAGGTGATATATGACTTGATTTCCTTGCAATTTTATGATCTGCATCTTTTTTTCTTTTTTTTTAGACAAGAGCTCTACATCTAGATAAGAAAGCTAAAATGCCAAAAATTAAAAACTCCAATCTTAATTAATTAAGAAAGAAAAAATATATATAAAATAGACATAAAATAAATAAATAAATCTGAAAACTGAAAGAGCATTGCAAAATTTTATTTAATATTGCATGGGTTCTGCATTCATGAAATATGTAAAACGGCTTTACAGGGTGAAGTCCTATCAAATCTTTACATTCAATTTTTTTGCATTATGCTAAATTTAAGTGTCTTAACACTTAGGTAATTACATATTCCAAAAAAACTGTGATCTCATTATCTTTAGCAGATAGCTGTAAACAAATATGGCCATTTTAACTCTCAAAAAAGAAAAATAAACAATAGCACACTTTATATACAGTAGTGTCACCCAGTGCAAGCCTTAGTAATCATTGGATGCAAAAAAATTTGTGCATAAAATCCCTATCTAACATCTATTCATCCAATATTCTCAGACTAATTTCTAGTTTGTAGCTTACATCAGCGAGAAGTCTTGGAATTGAAAGCATTGTACCTAGGTCACAGGATCTAATGTAACCCTCCAGCAGCTACCTTTTATTTATTTAACTATAAAGCCATAAGCCCAAGATGAAAACAATAATGTTTTCAATTCAAATTCATAGTTAACTAAATAGGTAAATGGTGGCTAAGATCTAAATGCAGTGCTCTCAGATTCAAGACTTCTTACTGATGAGAGCCACAAGCTCCAAAACTAATCTGGTGATATTGGATGAGTATGCACTAGACAGGGATTTTATGTATAAATCTCCTTGCATCCACTTGATCACTAAGGTTTACACTGGATGGTGCTACTATATGGATGGACAGTTAGTTACTGTTTAAACACCTTGTGTAAGCATAGGAAATATGATATTTTAATGATAGAAAGATAAAATTCAAAAAAGTTTTTATAAAAGGATCAGAATTGCTTTTTGTGTGAGTAAAAGAAATGAAGAATCTACAAACTTGTCAAGAGTAAAACTATTAGATTATCATTAGAACCTATTTTTCAAAAATGCAGTTACATTCTTTCTTATAAAAACTAATATAATAGAAGCTGAAATAGTGTGGTAAGAGTAAGCTTTTTGTTTAGCTTTCTTATTTAAGCCAATCTTATTGGCATATTGGCAAGAACTCTTTTAGGAAGTTATGACCAAATAATATTATCTAAATACTGATTTTCAACTTATAACATTATATACTAACTATTTCTTCCTTTCAAGCTAAAACATAAATTTGAATAAGTTCTGATGCTACTAATGAAATAATGGAGTCCCTTATATAATCACAATCTAACAAAAATTATTTTTTTTAATTACTTATCAATTATCCCTATCAATTTTGTTTTAATAAATAAATATTTGGAGTATTAAAAAATACTTATGTAGAATTCCTGCTGGAAGCTTGCCAGCATTTTATTTTAAATAATCCAATTTCAGACGTTTTTAATATATGGTATAAATAATATGGCTAATGCTAAGAGCTTGTAACATTGCCACAAATGCATCATTTTCTTTGAACAGTTGTCACCACATAAATTTGGCTAAATAGGCATCAATGTGTTGCCTTGTAGTTCCCTGGTACATCTTGTTTCACTATTTCGCCAAAGTCCACAACCTTTCTACATTTAGTGTATGGTTGAGTGTATCTGGAACCACAAAGTTACATCTGTGATTTATTTTGAAGTGTTCAAATGCAGCATGGTGTAATTCCTCACTTTTATATTCCTTCCAATAATCTAAGAAAATACTAGATCCATTGGTGACATTTGCTTTGAGGGCATCGATAAAAATACGTGCTGTTCTATTTCTCTCTGCATAAGCTGCCTAATGACTATGCTATAAAAGTATTCTCCCCCGTTTAATTTTTTCTTTGTGAAGAGACTTTTATTGACTTCCACTATTTTATTAGGATCTCCAATTTTTCACAATGACCTAAATAAAAGGCTGGAGACACAAACTTCATGCAGGTTTTTATTCCAATGAATGACAGTTTTGTCTGACATATCTAATTATTTTTTTCTCCATTCTATGGATGTTAATTCACTACACCATCTGTGAACAAATCTCAATGCACTCACAAATGATATTTTTGAACCTTCTAAACAAGTTCTTTTCAGAACAGATAGGTGCTTAGAACATGTTTGCACATGACACTGCCATTGTGTCTGTTTGCACATAAAGTGTCATATTGTGCCCATTATCACACACTTTTTGGGTAGGCACTATCTCATAATTTTGAAAATATTCCACTGTATCTTGTTGTGTCAATTGAAGATTCCAAATTTTAATCATATTTGCAAAAATGATAGGGCAAAAAAGGAATATTAAGAAAATTGTGATAATTTTAGCCACATTTTAATGAATGTTACAAAAAAAGTTGTGATAATTTTAACCATATGTTAACTGTTCACCAAGTGTTAAGTGTTAACCACATGTTAACATTTCGACATGTTATGAATGGAATTTATTTAAAAATGTATTTGAATTTTTTAAATTAACATTTAATATAGAATATATTTGTTAATATTTTTATGTTCAAGGGAGAAAAAAATGTAAACAAATATTTGGACCCTGAAAATGGATTATTAAAAATAAAATGATACATAAGTGCTTATCAAAACAATTTTTACTTCTGGGACAGAGGAGTATAATCATACTTCAAAACTATTACACTGATTAACACTTAGTATTAAGTGACAGCAAGATGTGAATTTTGATAGCAGTGGAATAATGGAAGAATTAATCAATTTAATATAATTTGGGGATAGGTGAGATAGAAAATTGGTCTTATTCTAAATATAACACCACCATTGACTAACAAAGGATCATGCCAAATCTATTTCGGTAAAATAAATGATTTTCTTAACCTAAAAATTTACATACCTGCTATAGAGATTAAAGGTTGAGTAACTTCACATCTCTTGAATACAGTTAAGAAAAAAAGTATCCAATAATACTCTAGTGACAATAATATTTAAGACAAAATCTGTAACTTTTGAGATATTATCATCTAATAAATAATCAGTAAGCCAGTAAATAATTTATTTTTATGTAAAAACTTAAAATACTTATAAATATGTTAAGCATCTCTGCTAGAAGGTAGGTCGAGTTACTAAAATACTAGATCAAGTGACAAAATTTTGCCATTTTCTTATAATTTATTCTAGCAACTGAATTTTAAAAATATGCTGTAAATTTTAATGGAATTACACATTATTTAGATGTTATCATTTCAAATATAGCCAGATTAGTTAAATGTTGGTGGTCGAGTGGTCAGCACAGCTGCCTTACAAGCAGTTGTCCCGGATTCGCTTCCCGGCCAATGCTTTGACACATGAAGAAAAAAATATATAGCTAGATTATTTAGATGATGGTGCTTTTTATATATCTCTTCTTCTTTTTTCAATAAAAAGTGGTCAACAAACATGGATAGACTTTTATAACTTTACATCTTAGCTTAAAAGCAATTCATGCCTTGATAGCTATTGATATATATTAATTAGTATCAAGATAATTTACAAATACCATGTTTTTTTAGCCTTCTCTCTATTCTCTCAAGAGTGCTATTTTTGTGTAAATTTATATATGATCCTTCAGAAATAATTGATTAATGTTTGCAATTTTTTAAAGATGTATTTTTTAGCATGTTAATATTATATTTTTTTTTCAAATAAAAATAAAATATGATAAAATATTCTTTTATATTTTTACTTTACGTTTTCTCTTAAATTTTAAGTTATCAATACTTGAATAAAACATAAAAAATAAATAAATATTATTTTTAAAATAAATAATGTCTGTAATAAATATTTAATATAATGAAGTTAAATATTATGACAAAAAAAAGGTAAAGCTGCATTTAAGAATAATATATATGATTCAACAAATCTTTCCAGAAAAGAGGTTTTTCCAAAAATGAATGCCAGCTATTTTTTTTAATCAAAAAGTTTTCAATTATTGGCTAATAATACTAGAAGATATAAGTACTGGATGCAAAATGTGTGAACAAAGAGACAAATGTCGATGAAAATAAAAACAATTATCTAAACTATATAGGCTACATATATAGACACTGGAAATGCAACTTTTTAGAAATCACATATTTCCTCTGAAAAAAGCTGTTCTAATATTGATTTCCAAACAATAATAATTCTCAAGTTTAAAAGTAAAAAAAAAAATTTCTGGGAAAAAATAAAATATATATTTCCAATATAAAGAGAGCGAAAAAAAGAGATAACACTTATAACACCATGTACTCAAATATTGCATTATCAATTTAGATAGTTACTTAGCAATATATATATATAAATATAAAATACACTATTAATATGATTTATAATATCAGAAATTAGGGATAGTATTAATCGTATAACATGGCTTTAATGGAAGAACAAAATGACTAAAAAAAAACTGCTATTGATTTATAATCATTAAGTTTTCAATTTAGCTTTTACTAATCCATAGTCAAAGATAGATGTTTCAGTTATGATTCTAGTCAGAAAATAGTATCTTCTTCCCCATAATACTCAAAAAACAACTTACAATTTAATCAGAGATGTAGAAGAGTGCAATTGCATTTCATCCACACCCTTCTACTAATATTCATTTTTTTAACAATTGAAATTTTATTAATATGTAGGCATTAAAGAAAATAAACTAAAATATGTTGCCACTTAATTATGAACCTAAACTATACAACCTGCAATTTTTAATATTAATGTAATAAAATAGTTTTTTCACTTTCACAGTCTTGGGACTAATAACTCTAACCATTCGTGCAGTAACCAGCCTGCATGCACAATATACAAGATTATGTCTGATGAAACATTATATTGTAGTGAAAAAAAAATTAGAATAAATATGAATTAGGTATATTTTTTATTATTACAAATTATACATTTATCTACAAATGAAAAAGCTTCATAAAATTAGAATTGGTATCTCACTTTTCTTTTAGCAAAAGTATTTACTGAACCTCTAATTACTAGTGAAAGTAAAATTAATTTCTGTAGATAATATTATGTAATACTGCATTATGAATAGTAATAGAAACATTTTCGAGGATGCTTGTATTTATTTCTTGAATTTCAATCTGCAGATGTACTATAAAAATAAGTAATTTTTATAATTTATGAAACTTCAAATGCTTTATTTTTTTATTTAGTATTCTAAACAACTGCCTGTAATTGCCTGTGCATACATACTTCTGTATTTATGAATAATTATTAAAAAGAGTACTAGAGGGTTTGGATTGACTCAACTGCAAAAATTCTTCCATTAGGCAATTGTTCTTTTTTTATATTTCTTATCAATCCTAATAAAATAAGAACTTTGTTTACTTTTTCAGATTTCTCAGAATCCACAAAAATAAATAAACATATATATATATATGAACAAAACATCAAAATAATAAAATGAATAAATCAAAGGCTATAAACAGTATATTAATGTTTAAAAAACATTTAAATTTAAGCCACTTTTATAATTCATAAGTCAAAAGATTCAATAGCTGATATTTCAGATATGTAATTTAATTCTATTTATTTTTTATTAAAACATGAATGATTTTAATATTTAAGAATTATATTAAACAGTAATTTTCTATGTGAAATCCAACTATACAATAATCGCTAGTTATTTAATACTAATTCATTAAAATAATGCACCGCTTGTAAATTATGGCCCTTATTAACCCATTCATTTTTACAACCACAATGCGTGCAATAATTTTCAAATTATAAACATCTGGGTTCAGGTTAAGATTAACAGAAGTCTACACAGGCTACGCACATGCTTTTTACACCTTCGTTCCCATCTTTCTTTCTAGTTTCAGGAAAGGTAATTTTTATTTTTCTACAATAAAAAATAAAAATTTTATGATAATTTTTGTGATCAAGTAAATTGAAGTTTTTTGTCTTTCTGTCATTTTTTTGATAGTTACTGGAAAAGTATTCGACATGAAAAATACATCGGAAAAAGTAAAACTTTTTAGCGATAATATTTTGAAGACAACGTTATGGGAGGCCTAATGGTAAGTATTTATTTTTCTATATTTTTTAATTATTATTTTATTTTTATATATTTATATTTGATAAAAAATATATGAAAAAAATATTATTGAAACTAACATAAAAATAAAATAACTCGTAATTGTGTACATTTATATTGTGAATTATCTGCATTTTTTGCTATGATGTGGGCTTGGGTCCAGTATTTGAATTAGGTGATATTAGATAAAGATAAACATATTTTGCAAATATTATGACCCAATTTAGATTTTTCTATAATGTCTTTTCTGCATTTTAATAATAATAAAATATATAAATGCTAAAAGTAAAGATTTTGACAGTATATAAACTTAGGTTGATTATACACTAGCAATGAGTATGATATATGTGATATATTACAAATAAAATGATAGAGCGTAAAGCAAACAATTAAATGAATGAAATATTCTATGCTCTATCATTTTATTTGTGTGTAATATATCGCATATATCACACTCATTACAAATATAGACATAAAGCGATTATTTACCAATTATAACTACTGCAATATAAATTTCAAAGCTGCATATCAAATGCAAAGAGAGGTGGGAGTTGATGAAGCTATTACTAAATTTATGGTCATAGTAGCATGAAGCAATATGAGCCCTCAAAACCTATAAAGATAGGATAAATAATACTACATCACATTGACTCTAAACTACTAACTTATGTATATCAAGCTTAATATAATGTATTTAGTATTTCATTCACTTTTTATTTTATTTTGTATATAGTGACTATTTTAGTAGTACTTTTTAATAAATTACAAACTGTATTGAAGTTCTTTATTATAATATTCAAAGTAGACTAATTATTGATCAATATTAATTACGTGTTATAAGGGATGTTATTAGGGATGACATATTTATTGCAAACTCTTGTATGGAAATACATTTTTAAGGCTACTAAGAAACATGAAAGATATTAATGTCTTTATTCTATGAAGTTTTCAAGTGATGGATTACCTTAGGTAAGTGTTATTATATACTAATTTTTTAGAAATTTTATGATGAATCCAACAAAAAAAAAAGATCAAAAAAATAATTTTAAGTTGTATGCATGATAATTTAGAATTTATGAAATAATATGAAAATAATTATTAGAAATATTAACTTTTATTCTTTTTTTATTACTTTGAATATCAATGACTATTTTTTTCCAGCTTAACAACATTCTTTGGTGTTTGATTTTTCAAACAATATATATTATGACATTTTTTTATTAATAAAAATTTAAAAGCTATGATAAAATTTGTGGCTTAGCATAATTTTTTAAATATTCAATATGGCTGCTTTGCAAGCAAAGAGATGTGACCGTTTTCCAGCAATATACAGTTAACATCTGATTCTAAAAAGCTGAGTGGCACTATACTCTGGTTTTCACTGAGTAGCACTACTGTATGAAGAGGTTTGCATGTTTAACAGTTTGAACAAGCTTAAGAAATGATGATAGTGTGATGTTTAGGGATTCTAAAAAGTATTACAAGCAACGTTTTATTTTGGAAAATCAATAAGTTTATCTATTCATAATATTTATGTGTTTTGCATATTTATAGCAATTTTGAAAGATCAAAAAATTATCTATAGTTAGTACTAGTTTCACAAATAATGCTACTTGTCATTAAAAAAAATTAATTAAAAAGATAACACTTAAGAGACGGTTATTATGGCTATTGTATTTCGATAAAATACTATTACTACATTCCACAAAAAACATCCACCAAGAAGTATATTTATATCTTAATAACTTTTATTAGTCATTCATTAGATTATAGATTATTGAACAATGAATAATATTTTTGTAATGTAATTTTCATTACAACACTCTCATGCAAGATAGACTAATTTCTATCTACTTTTAATATTTTGTGGAGGGACGTAATCATAAACATATGACTGAAGACATGTAAAAAAGGTGTATGATCCCAAAGATGTGTATTTCATGCTCAACCAGCATTTATCAGTTGGCTCAAACCACAATTTCTTACAATTTTTATCATTGTTCAGCATATATAGATAGCAAATTACTACAGTTTATTGATGAGTGTCAAACTTTGCTGCCCTTACAGCTT
The DNA here is from genome assembly GCA_028023455.1 of Epiperipatus broadwayi. Classification (NCBI taxonomy): domain Eukaryota; kingdom Metazoa; phylum Onychophora; class Udeonychophora; order Euonychophora; family Peripatidae; genus Epiperipatus; species Epiperipatus broadwayi. Next base: position 4,621,097 of record JAQFVV010006236.1, read on the forward strand.
TGACACAAACCACTTAATAAATATATATTAATAATTTTTAATAGTCATTCATTAGAAATTATTCAATAATAAATAATATTTCTGTAATGCACTTTTCCCTATATCACTCTCACACAAGGTAGGGACTGGTTTCTATTCACTTTTAACATCTTGTTCAGGAATGTAATCATAAACATATGACCAAAGATATGTGAAAAAGATGATTCCAAGAGGGCAGCAAATCTGACATTTATTAATTAAACTGTAGAAATTTTCTATCTATGTATATATACTGAACAATGACAAAGATATGTGTAAGAGATTGTGGTGTGGGACAACTGATGGGTGCTGGTTCAGCATGAAATGCGCATCTTGGGGATCACATGTCTTTGGTTATATGTTTATGATTATATTCCTCCATAAGGAGTTAAAACTGAATAGAAACCAGTCCCTACCTTGCATGAGAGTTGTGTAGTGAAAAATACACTACAGAAATATTATTCATATTTATATGTCTTTCACTTTTAAGTAAAGAAATATATTTTTTAAGATTATTTATTTTGTTTTTGCATTTCTATATATATAAAGATTGCATTCTTATTATTGTTTAGGTGTAAACTGGTTTCATGCATTTACATTTGTAAATCAATCTAGCCTTGAACATTATTAATTTTATTATCTCAGCAATATATGGCTTCAGTGTAGTTTGAAAGTTAAAATTGATTATTTGTTAGTTCGCTTTCACAAATATGCTACATTTACCTGTATAATGAGGTTTATTTAAATTATAAATTTCAGTTTCAGTTAAGCATCAATCTTTCTGTTTCTATGTAAATATATTAGACCATAGATAAAGGTGGGTATCCACGTTTATAACAATAAAAAAGGCTGCCTGATAACAAAAAAATTGAGATTCTTGGCATTGTTTAGGTTAGACTGCTTTCATGTATTTATATATATGTATAAATTGAATTGCTCAGAAGATCTTGTGCCTTTCAAAGAAAGAAGTAGTAGCTTGAGTTTCAATCTAGGAAACTTTAGTTCTTGGGTTCACTGCCTCATCACTGTATTTAACTGTTGTCTTTAATGCAGCTGCTATACCCTAATATATCATTATTAGGAGATACTACAGAATCAAATACGTATCTAGTAGTCCTCAATTTTTAAAATTTTTGAGATGAGATTTTTTAAAAAAAAAAATTCTAACATAATTTTATGTATTTCTCATTTAATATTTAATTTTAAATTTGCTTAAATGATTACAATTTTCTTTCAAGTATATTAAAACAACGACAAAAAAAGACAACTTTAATAACTCAAATTTTTTTGCCATGAAACAATCTCCAGAAGTTTTGAATTTATAAATTAAAATAAATAAAATTATATTTAATATTAATAACTCTTCTTTTGAAAATTTTAATTAAGACAGTGTTTACTTATAATACTTTTACAATAAAACTTCATTAATATTAACCCTGCAACCACTACAATGTTAAATTAGAAAATTATTTTTAAACTTTAAAAACAAGATGACTGCTTATAATAGAATATAAATGCACTCTCTGAAATATATATTTTAAAAAATGTTTTTTAAAAAAAAAAATGCTCAAAGTATAATAGAATGGTAGATAATGAGTTCTAATAACTAAAAAAGGCACAGATTCTCATTAGTACCTATATAAAAAACAATGTCATTAAGGATCCTTAAGATTAATAATGCAGTTTTAAAATTAAGATCTTCAAAATTAAAAAGGTATAAAATAACGGCAACCTACTTCCAATAACAATCAAATTTTAATAATTGGTCATAGAATCTAGTTATTATTCCTTATCTTTATACAGCTGAACTTAATATACATCCAAATATTTTTTAAGTTTATATACATATGTGTGTGCTTCTAAAACATTATATATATATATAATTAAATACATTTCTTTTTTAAAACAAACTGCTTTTAACCATTGTATAGTTCATTATGACAAGAAGGGCTCATAACAGTCGTGGAGAATGTTGTATCCACAGTACTTCTAAGATATATCTACAATATTGTGTGGCCATACTATTTTTTAATAGTAATGGATCTAATTTATATTTGTTCCTAGATAATACTATAATCAAGATAAAAACAACTCCAAAATGCAATTACTATTTGTGTAATTCAGAATTATTATTATTTTTACATTATGTTCATAAAGATAAAATGTTATCTATTTTCAAAATTACCCCCCACCCACCCACATATACTGAGGGTTTTTAATATTTTTAATAATAAATGTATTTTATTATTATATTTCCTAATATTTTTTAAGCATTCAAAAAATGCTTCAAGTTTTTTAAATAATAATAATAATAATGATAAAAAATAATTTAATCTTGCTACAAAGTCTATTTAAAGTGAAATTAAGCTTAAATTTTAAATTTAACAGAGTTATATTAAATATTCTAAATAGAAGTGAAATGCTTATTAAATTTTTTAATCTGTGGACAGTAAATATGGCATTGGATTTTAATACCATTAAATGATAATGAGTTCATAATTCTTAAAGATCCATAATATCTATTTATAACATTTCCCTTTTATACTAATTGTTTATATTTCTAGGTGGGAAAAGATCATGGATAAAATAACTATGGGATTACTTTTATTTTTTCCTTACATAAAAGAGAAATATACCTTTTAATAATCTACACAATCTATATTTGCTTTAACACACTATACCCATAAATTAAATGAATAAATGAACCTTGGGTTCTTGAATATGGGTATCCCATGTCTCTTTAAATTCATAACTTATTAGAAATATAAAAGTTATATTTTTTTAAATAAAATTTTAATAATTTAATGAGATTAAATGATCACAAAAACAGAAAATATATATGTTTGTATTCAAAATAAGATTGATTTTAAAAAAAATAAAATGACTATTAATAATAAAAATTTCACTATTTAGAAACTATTAAAAGCAGAGATTAAATATATTATACTACATTATTATGAAGGTTTCATGAATGATCATTAGGAATTGTGTTTACAAATAAACCTATGAATGAGGTAAAACATATCTTGATAAAATTAACAGTAATTTGTTACTTTTTATCATTATATTTAAGACTATAATTAATTTGAAATTTTTGGTTTAACCAAAGCTTTCATGGATTTACAAATTTTTAGGGGATTTCATAAATTTAAATAAACCCAAACCATTCTAAAAATTTAAATGAACATTGATTTTACTGTGTATAACTTTGTAATACTATATAATGTTTGGACATTTGAGACAGAAAAGGTAGACACGTTTATAAATTTTTATTTCTATTCATGCTTAGAATGTTTTTGATATATCATAATCATAGTGCTTTTGGATTTTATTATAAATGATTTTTATATATACTAGATAGCTAATTTTGTATTTGATTATTTAAATTTATTGTTTGTTACTGACATATATTTAAAATTCTCCAGAGCTCACTTTTTAGAAAGGTGAACGCTGGTATCTTTTTTTGTTTATAACCAATTCATTCTGGCTATTGTCCAATTCCCCTTGATCTTTCCCTCTTTTTAAAAATGACATCCGCCCTGAATAGATCGAATTTATGGCCTATTGTTGTGTTCTGTGAATATAGAAGAGTATTCATTACTTCTTTTGGACTTATTATATAAATAATTGTGCTGGGCTAGCCTTGTTGGCAAATTTGTCCTCATCTCTCCATAATATGCATATTTACAGTTGGCTTTGTTGCACTCATATTTGTTAAGTCGCTTCACTTAGTCAGTTTATCCTTCAAGTTATTCAGCAGTTTATTTAGTGAAGAAGGAGAATGAAAACTTAAATATTTTTCAGAACAAATGTTTTTTTAATTTATATATTATTAATAGTACAGAAAAGAGATAATAATTCTAGACAGCTATAACTTTGTATAAATATATCTTGAGTGCCATATTCCATCTGACTGATAAATTAGTTTTACTTTGAATTACCAACAAGATTGACAAAGGTATGTTTATAAACATCAGAGTTCCCAAGAATAAGTGATTCATTCTATTCTTGATCCTTTGTGAAACATTTAGAGTTCTTTTAAGTCATAGTCTGGGGAGGATAATTTACTTTCTTTGTTTACATATATATTGAGCTATGTTTAATTTAAGGTTTATGTATTAAATCTTATTTATTACAATCGAAGTGTTAAAAGTAAGATGATGTCTCCAGCTTTGTATAATTGATTATGAATTTAATAACTCTTAAATGCCATATTCCATCTAGCTGATAAATTAATTTCACTCTGAATTACCAGCAATGTTGATAAAGGTATGCTTATAAACATCACAGCTCTCAAACAAGATTAGGTAATTAATTTTATGTTTTAAAAGCATTTATTGTTCTATAAGAATCAATTACAATATGTTTAAAAAAACAAAAACATCAGTTTTGATCATGAGGAATACAACATTATTTAAATTTAAAAGGGTTTTAATGTTTGTTAAGAAGGAGGAAAGTGTTAAGAAGGAGGAAAGGTTTTATCATTGTCACATTTTCAGAGGATGGTTTATCTTATTATGTTTTCAGATGTTGCATTAGAGACCAAGTGTCTTCAAACATTGTGTGGGATGGTAGTTTATTATCTCTTTCTTTAAAAGTTTCCAGTTTATTCCAGAAGGTGTACAGGAGTCTTCTAGGATTGCAATCATACATGAGTTTGTATCTGATACACCAAATAGCATATAACACAAATGTGCTAGCATGAATGTTTGCAAAAATTCCTTGTTTGAATGTCTGGAATAGGGTATTGATATTATATTTGAGATTGTGAAAAAGTTTTGGTATTGCTTTGCATATGATCTCAAGGCCGTCACATTCGAAGAAAAGATGATATTGAGTTTCAGAATCTTTATGACAAAGGCTGCATTGTTCATCAATGTTCTTGTACTGTCTTCTGTGTCTATAAAAGTGAAGTGTAGGTAGGGATCCTACATTTATTTTGAAAAGAAAATCCAAGTACTTAGGTTCAAGTGACCAGAATTTAACATTTTTAATCAATTGTTTGTTGTTTATATTAAGTATTGGTTTCTTTTCATGATTTGAGGTAAGGATTTGAATAAGGATAAATATTTGCCAATATTTGTATTTTGGACTGGAGAGAAGATTAAGGTTAGGAATTGTGCAAAGTGGTATAATGAGACTTTCCCAGAATTTGAGTAGTGGTGGTGGTTTGTCAGTTGGCATAATTTTTAATGACTCTATTATGTGAGGGAATAATTTGTTACATGAAATAAAGAGGTTTACTGTTTTTTGTATTTGAATGTATTAATCATGTGTAAACCATGACCATTGAGATTTAGTGGTTGTTATAGTTGATTGAGTGAGATAGCTGCTGTATGATTTCCCCAAAGTAGCTGTCTTAATTGAGAATATATTTTCCTAATAAAAGCTTTTGTATATATTATTATTGGTGAAAAATATGAAATTCTTGTTATAATGAGATAGTTGAACGGAGAAGTTTTTGAATAGAGAGACAGGTATGACTTAGAAAGTGATTTTATTAGGCTCTCACTCTTGTCAGAAAGTTTTTGTTGTATTAGGCTTCACATTGCTAAATTAATAAGATAGAATGGAAATCCAAGAAAGAGAATTGGATTTCCTTTGAAGTGCTGCTTATGTGTTTTTCCTGTGTTCATTGACAAGCATATGATTTGTCCATATTAAACTCTAGTTTACATTTTGTGGTAAAATTAACCAGAATTTTTTGTAATTTAGGAATTTGCTTAGTTGTTGATAAAAATATTGATATATCATCCATATATGTGATGTCTAAGATGCTGGTATTAAGTGCTGGAATGAATATTCCTGACAATTCTTTCTCAATCTCCAACAGTAAAGGATTGATGTATATAGTAAACAGAAGAACACTTAATGGTCTTGAACAATGAGGGATAAAGGCTGGAGTGAATTTACCATTCAATGTTATGTGTATTTCACAATTTATGAGACGGTTAATTAGTGTGTATAGGATCACTTTAGGTACCATATATTCTGTTAGAGCTTTAATAAGGAGGTCTATTTGAACCATATCAAATGCAGCTTTATTTTTGATCCTTTGTTCAACATTTAGAGTGTTTGTAAGTTATAACCTGGAGAGGATAATTTACTCATTTTGTTTACATATACATTGAGCTATGTTTAATTTAAAGTTTATAAATTTGTTTTATGTTGTGTAAATTTATTTTATTAACAATACCATAACATTAAAGTACAGGATATGCTTTTATTTATATCAGCATCATTTTTTTTATATGCGAGAAATTAAAACAATACTTTGTACTTTAGTTTGCATTTTAATAAATTTTTTTTTCAATTTTTACAATTGGTTGATTAGATAAATTTCTTCCTATAACAAAAGCATAATGTCTATATTTGCATTTTGTTATTTTGGTCCCAACAATATATATATACATTTAGTTATTTTGTGATAAACATTCTTAAGTTGTCTCATCTAGGCAGGCAGGTTGCTGTGTATTAATTTGTGGGCTCTATAATATTTTAAATATTAAAATGTATTACATTAAAAGTTTATAAGCATCTTTAATCATATTTTACTTGATATAATATTTTTAAAAGTTGTGACTTTTTAATATGCTGTATTAAAAAATAACCATAGCATTTTGCCATCACAAGCAAATACACCCCATTGGAGCAATGTACACCATTCTGCCATTGCAAACATAGGCAGCAGATTTAATATGTAAGTACCAAGATTAGTTCAGCAACTATATAATTAACCAAAGTTAAGAGCTAATTACAAGTTTTATTTCAAATTGTTATAAATTCCTATGTATAATGTAAATAGATTATCAATATTCAAAATCGATAGATTATCAGGATAAACAGCTTTTGGATATTATATTTAAACACAATGAGAGCTATCACTATTGACTAACCATTTCACTAAAATATTAGATGTGTATCATAGCCAAAATTTGAACTGTAACTATTAATATGAGGCTCACAAAATCCGTTATAAATTAACACTTCATCAGTTGTGTCAAGTCCTAAACATCACAAATCAGAAAATGTTTGAATCTTATTTATATTGAACAGATTTCATGTTTTATTTCAAAATATGAAATCACAAATATTAAATGTGACATTCTCTAAAGTTAACAATTCAGAAGGTTAGCTAACATAATACCTTATATCTTAATTAAGTAATGAGTTAATAGAGGCCATTAAATTTAAATGTTCTAATTAAGGGAGTGATTTTCTGAAATGGGATAGAGCATAAAAACAATGATTTTGGATGTCATGCAGAGTAGGAAATAAAATGGAAAAATTAAACGATTAACATGTTTCTTTTGGCATCTTGACAGGTACAAATGTTATAATACACTGCATCATAACATTATAAGATATAATCCTGTAATGCATTAATTACATAATTGGTTATATATAATAATACAAATTATATCTATTAATAGAAATAAATTACCTTGTTATGATTCAAGATCAAAGATGGCATGATATAATACTGTCTATAATGATAGGAAAATAGTTTTAAAAGAATAAAATTACTGCCTTGAACATTTAATTTTACAAAACGGCTCCATTGTTACCTCTAATAATTATAGTTTATTACTACATTTCTGGAAAAGAATTTGATGAGATATAAATTTTTAAATACAAATTATATATTTAATTTGAAATTGTAAGGAACATTTTAAAATGTTAATTAAAATTATTATAGCATTCCAATCAACTTATCAAACATTATTTTTGTCAACAGCTGCAGAAGGTGTTTATAATTTACTGTGATAAAATATACATATTTTTAAAATATTTTAAAGAAAAAAGTATAATATATATTAAATAAACAATACCACTTTTGTAAGGCTTTTATTAAGTGATTACAAACTTTTTCTTTTTTTTTAATGAAATTTCACTGACAATTTTTTAAAGACTTGACCATAACATCTTTCATGAGTTGAAAATCTGAATTTAAAATTTTCAATAATTCAAAGAGGTTTTATCATCTATTTATAAATTATATAAATTCCACAATTTTGTGAAAAATATACATAAACTGCCCGGGGAATAATTTATCATTGTTATAATTTGGAAACCATTCAGAGATCAGCAACCTTTCTGTTGAAAAAAATAAATAAAAATAGGAGCAGGAAAAACCCTGAAGAAATTTCACAGAACCTCTTGCATAACTTTATTCACACTATCCAAAATATCTATGTTTTCAAGGACATCTAGTTTATTTTAATTACTTTATTAAAATAATAATTTTTCATAAGTCGAAGTGACCCAAAAGTGTATTATTTGCTTCTGTTTTTTTTTTTTTTTAAACTAATTTATTTACAAGAGTACATTTATATACAATAGGACAGCATGTTTCAGAATTATAATGACTATACTATTCAAATATAAAACTTGCTGGTCCATTATTTCGTTTCACATTTTTATGATGCTGTTTTTAACTTCTATAGCAAACTTTTCTTTCTGAAACATGGCAATATCACATCTAATTATAACTAATGTATTCTCTCCTTAGGCATATCCCCCAATAAAAGCAACCAAAATTGTACTTCTTAAGAATGTTTGTGGAATAATATAAATGAGGTCTATTTCTCCTATGAAAATCATGATAAAATTCATCATAAAATACTTTATCATTTATTCATTTCCATAGTGTTTAAAATTTTGGCTCATTAGATCATACATTCAGAACATTAAATATTTGTCAAAATGCAACAGCAGTGATTAGAAGTGTGCATTAGGGAGATTTTAAAATCTACATAACTTTTTACAGAGTTTAACAATAGGTATTTTGTATTAAAAGTCAATAGAATCTAGTCGTTACCATGCATAAAAATGGTGTAGTGAAAATTACACTACAAAAATATTATTCATTATAGAATAATCTCTATTCTAATAAATAATTAATATAAAATTATTAATATACTTTCATTAAGTGATGTGTGTCAAAATTGTGAGGGCTGCATATTTGACACTTATCAATCAAACTGTAGTAATTTGCTATATATATACTAAACAATGATAAAGATATGTGTAAAAAATTGTGGTCTGGGCTAACTGATGAATGTTGATTCAGTACAAAATGTACATATTGGAGATCATAGATCTTTTTCACATATCTTTGGTCATATGTTTATGATTATATCCCTCCACAAGGTATTAAAAGTCGATAGAATCCAGTTGCTATTTTGCGTAATAGTGATGTACTGAAAATTACACTAAAGAAATATTCATTATTGAATAATCTCTAGTCTAATGAAGGACTAATGAAATTATTAATATACTTTCATTAAGTGAAGTGCATCAAAGTTGACTAGGAAATACACAATGATATGTAAAATAGTCCTATGTAGAGGAGAAAAAATAAAAAAAACGTTTCTAGCATCAAATCAATAACATTCAATTTCTATTTTAATAGTTTTCTTATTTCATAGCAGATATTATTGATAATAAAAACAAATTTGAAAATTAAAGTGGCTTAAAGAACTTTGCATCAGCAATTTCTATAGGCCAAACTAGGAAAGTTTTCTGTTCATTTTTAAGCTGGTATTTTAATCCATTGTGTTTAGTGATTTAACCACTAGCATAATTCAATATATTTTAAATTAAAAAAATTGAATTCTAATGTTGAAATAAAACTTTCTAATCAAAAACAATGATCTTTTTTTTTTTGTAAAATTTTTCCTATTCTAAGATTATAATTAAATGCAATTTAATTAAATCAATAAGCTTTTAAATAAGAGTGAATATTAATGCTTGAAATTAATTATTCTCTTATTTTACATATACTTTTTTTTAAATATATATTTATTTAGTCTATTTTGTGTGAATAGATCTGTAGAGATTCCAACACAAAAAAAAAAAAATTGTTTATAATTTTATTCAATTCAAATCAATTAGCTGTCCTTCAGTGGTATAGAGGATACAAAAAGACCTATGATATGATATTTATAGAACACATAATCATCAGCATCTTTGGAAACATCAGATTAATTATTAGGCATTCCCATTTGATATCTAGTAATTATCCACAGTATATCATTTAATCCCTAAACCTATTTACAATGTTCCATGAAACTAAATGGATATTTTCTAAATAGTAAACTTTATAACTCTCAACACATAATTAAAGCTGACATACAAAAAAAAAGTCATTTTCTTTTGCAACTATTTTTTCTCATAACTAATATATAGCTATAATAAAATAAAACTATCTGTCCTCATCTGGCTTACAGAGTGAATAGTTTTCCATTCTTGTTTTATCCTCAAATTAAAAATAAATACCCATTTACTAAATAATATCGGTATAAACTAGTTAAGTTTCAAAACAAATCTGTTAAGACATTAATCTATCAGATAACAAGTTAATAATCTAATTTAGTTTTTCGGAGTAAAAATATCAATTCCTCCTTGACTACATTAATATAATCGTATTCAGACTTAAAGGTAACAAATCTACTTTATCTATTTCTGATCTGCATTCTGCGTAAGATTATATGTAGGCTTAAAACAGGTAGTGGAATTGGAATCATATCAGTATAGTTTTCTTCGGAACAGTGTTGTGCAGGCTAGGAGTCATGTGATATTTTATTTATGCATATTCAAACTTTTTTGGTATATCTACTTTCATTTTACCATATCTCTAGAGGATACCAAAAGCAATTCATTCCAGGTTGTAACAAAATGAGTACTACATTTTATAGCCGATTTTTGTCTTCCAAATGATCTGGAAATTACTGAAAAACTTATAAATTGACTGAATGATATCAGAAAAGTAAAAGAGAAATATTGAGAAATGAAACTTTACAAAATTTAATCATTAAGAGTTGGTCACTTTTAAATAAGCTCAGTGGATATAAAGTATCTCTAAAAGAACTACTAATGCTATAGCTAATGAGATTGCCAGTCTTATATATCAAATCTCCAAGATAAAATGAGAAAAGGCACCTTAGAACAAAATTGCAAGTTTCTCTTTCATAATATATCATTAAAGCCAATCTGGCAAAATCTGTAAATGTTTATGAACTTGCCCTTACCTGTCTCAAGCAGAAAAAAAATCAGGAGCGTGTAGCATACCTCTAAAAAAAATTTTTTTTGATGTATGACTTAAAATCAAAGCATGATCACCAAAATCATTCGGTAACATTATTCATACAAAAGTATTTCAAAAATTTGACATAAAAGCAAAACTATAGCAATAATTAAAATCACATAGACTTGTTCCCTACAAACTTTTTAGAAAAAAATCATATTAACAAGAATTTTGCCAATAGCTGAGAGTCATGTTGAATTTAGGGTAGTAAGTTGCTGTAAACAAGTTTTATCTTTGACAACTTACATTGAAAAATGCTTTCAAAATAAACGAAATACTAGTCCTATCTCAGCTTATGATTCTGTCTGGAAAAGTTATCTTCTAAAATTTTCCAAAATTCTTAAATCAAGGAAAATCACTGACAAAATGCTCTCTAATAAAAAATTTCAAATGAGACTAAATGATAATTGTAGATACAAAATTTTACAGAACAATTGTTTTATTTTATTTAATATATTCATCACTGATCTTCTGAAACAGAAAGCAGGAAAATCATTTATACTGATGATATTATTTTGACTTCTCAAAAGAAATCTTTTATTTGAAACAGAACAGTTTCTCAATAAGGATATGAAAAGATTGGCAATCTTTCAAAGATTGACATTTTATTCATAATCCAATGAAGTTAGTGTGTTCAGGTTTTCATCTAAATATCAGATAATCATCTTGTAATCTGAATAAATAGACAAACACAATCTTATATCATGCTACTTAGGAATAATCCTGGACCTCAGAGTAACATTTTCATTTGGCTAAACTTTACACATAGCTTTGTTACATTGGCATAGTAACTTCTGAATGCTCAATTAAATATTACGGTGAGAAATATTACTAACACACTGAAATTGTTCCTTTGCAATGACTTCCTGTTCTTTCATATATTATTCCTCATGAGTTATCAGAAGTTACTTCATAACAAATATAAAAAACTATTAATGAGGTATTATTTTATATAGCGCTATGTTTTAATACTGTAATAGCGCTATGTTTTAATACTGTAATAGTTATATGAGTGATTAAGCCAATGCACATGCGCTTTTAAAGATAAATCATAAATGAATACTCTCACTTTTTTCCAGACACAAGATATAGTTTTTAGAAAGATTTGCCTATACATAAATGTTTGAGTCGAAAGAATGGGTGAATTCATTCCATTCTTTCTAAAATACTATATCATGTGTCTGGGAAAAAGTGAGAGCATTTATAATTTATCTTTAAAAGTGCATGTGCATTATCTTAATCGCTAATAAAAAACTATTAAGCAAATCTGACTAGCTAATAATTCATGAGTTTCACCATCTAAGACTAGTCTCAAATTAATTGCTCCTTTTAGATGTTCAATTAAAAATCTGCAATCCAAAAATTATGATATAAAAATGAAATTTGTACGATGTCCCAAACAAATTTCTTTTTCCAAATCCAACAATAAAGCTAGTTGGCTTTCATCCCTCTTAGATGCAACATTAACAGGACATATCTGGGTTATTATGCTAATAAACACAGATCTTTGTAAATACATGCAAACTATAATCCATATCCTCAATGACTGCCAAATGCTAATAAACACAGATCTTTGTAAATTCATGCAAACTATAATCCATATCCTCAATGACTGCCAAATCTGTTACAATGGCAGAACTAAAGAACTTAATTAATTTTCTCATAACAGAATGCAGATAATGAATGGGTGACACATCTATTATGATAATGCAAGCATAGTGGCTTGGATTAAAATATTGAGATGTTTTCTAAATTTCAAGTTGATAACATGATAACAAAATGCAGAAAAAGTAATTGATAAATGAAAGATGCATTAAATCCAAAAAATTCAGGTACATTATGCCCAGATCTAAAACTCCTTACTGATGAAGGCCATAAACCAGAAATTAGTCTGGGATTATAAATAAAACAATATAGAAAAGAGAATTAATAATCACTACCATCTAATGATTAATCAACCTTATTATATGTAGCTGAATTGTAAGATTGTAAATAGAGTAAACTCCTGAAAAGCATTGGGTAAGATAGGATTGAGTGATTTATTTATTTTTTAATTTTAACTATTTGTTTTATTTTTAATTACAAAGAACATTTATTCTATAAATCTACATATTTGTTTAACTTATACAATTAGTTATACAGTAATTTTAAAATGTCTTCTTACTCATATTTTGTTTTGGAATATATATTTAACTATTCTCTTTGTAGTATTTAAAGTAAACATTTTAAATAGTATTTATGGTTACAAGTTTTTAATGGACAAAATATTCAAATTTTTAATTTTAAAAATTTTAATATAGTACAGTGCAGCAGATTTATTAATTTAAAAAATGAACTGTAACATATTTGTTCAATTAACATAAGACGATCCTAGTAATAAATTAAAATAATATAAACATTTTTTCCCCCATGATTATTCACTTTGTACATTCTTTAAAGTTTTACAGATCATTAAAAAATAATAACGGTGACCGGTAAACTAAACAACCCAACATTACTAGCATAGCTATATTAAAAAAAAGAGAGGATAAATCACACAACAGAGGATATCAACACTTATAACTGTTTATTATTTATAAACAATTAAAAAATAAAACTAACTAGTAAAACTTATTTTTAAAAAATTCAGTTACACAAAAAAATAATCAAATATTTTATTACTCAGTAGTTCATAAAAAAAATTTGAACACCAGAAGTGATTTGTGAATCTTAAGTTTCAGTCTGTTACTCTACCACAGAACCAATGTCAATGCAGTTAATCATTCCTTAAAAAAAAGTAATGTAATGGAGACTGGAATGTGGTGGTAGACGTAAACTCTTAATTTAGTGATATTTGGGAACTTTATGGTGTGGAAGACTTTGTAAAATAACTATTATCTAAAAAACAGTATTTACAATTTTCTTGATAATTATATATTTATAATTGTGCGAAAAATATAAATTTATAACCATTAAAAACAATTGAGTGATTATTAAGAGGTTATCTAACATTCACCCATTGAATTAAAAAATTGAACTTCAATCCAGAAATTCCCACTTCTGGATTCTGACATCACAACACTGCACTGAAACACGAGGGAGTTTATCGTGATTTGATATGTTGAATTTAATTCTTTAATGTGTTTAAATGGATAATACTTTTTATTATTACAATAAAACAAATACCTATTTCCTTTATGATAAAACATATTTTTGTTATATGTGTAATAACTTAGGTTTAAATCTGGTCTGCTAATCAACTTAGCTAACCATCTAATTTTGGTATGTAAATGAGTATCCAGATATTTTTAGCTAGAAAATAAGCAAAAAAAAAAATCTCTCAAACTCTTGCCATCTGGCAATTGGTAAGCCTAATGAGTACTGCCTTCTATATTGCACTATATGAGGGAATGTTAAAGAAGTTCTTATCTTGCAGTGACCTATTTAAAGATTTTTTTGATGTTGTTTCTTTTAAATATACATATGTGCATACAGCAGCTAAACATGATTATGTAATAGAGCATTAAAAGTATACAAAAAAAACTGAATAATCAGTGATTGTTACTATAGGCAGTAAATTTTCAACATAATTTATTTTAGCATTTCATCTTTTAGAACCCCAGATCTTCACACTCAGATTGTTTATTAAATATCAAAATATTTCCATTCTATTCATTATGGGTAGTCCTAAGCCAACTTATCCATCCACTTAGTTAAATATAAATATCTTTACAATAAAGCTAAAACTCCATATTTTTCAACTATTTCTCTAAATTTGGTTATAGTTCGAACCTACAATTGTTAGTGTAGTCTGCACGAAGCACAATGATGCTAAGCGTAAAGTCAAGGAGGCTTGAATATCTCTGGGAATAAACACGCCATCAATCAAAAAGAGTTCTGTGCTGCCCTCTCCAAGAAATAGCCTATTCTAACCATTTAATTCACAATGCATATAATATGAAAATTATTTCACTTGTTCTCTGACTATTTAAAATACCCTCCCAATTAGATTACAGTCACTGCTATATCTATGACTGAATCCAGTTGAAAGCAAGATAAATACTTCATAATTGTCTGCACTATAAAAGCTTTGCCCTCAATATGTTACTTACTGTATCATTTACTTATATGATAAATTGTAATTTCATTATATTATTTATCCAAATCATAATTCTAGTCTTACTAATAATCAGTTTATAATGCTGACATTTAGTTTATAAATATTAAAGAACAACCCCTCCCTTATAATTCTGCTAATGATGTTGATTCAGAAGCAATTGGTTTTTTATTATTCATTTGCTCTAGTAAGTTAGTATCTGCCATTAAATCAACATAACTTTCTAATAACTTTACTATCATTCTTTTATAAAAATTATCAATTCTATCATTGCCTATTGTTGTTGGTTTACTCCTTAAAATAATATGTAAAAAAATTTTTTGTAATAAATAGTCTATTGTTTATATAGGGCAGATTACATATTTAGCCTTCAGTCATGCATTTTACAAATTTACATGCACTCATCTGTGAGCATCTGTTTAAAAAGCATAAGTGTACTCTCATGCTTAGAGCTTATATATGTATATGCCAACCTTTGCTTACGATGCTCAAATCAGAGCTTTATTATATGCCTGAATTATAAATTAAGTGAATTGTACCAACTTATTCATTCTGTAGCAGAAGAGAAATAGAATCTCATACCACCTGCGAGTAGAAATATATAGTAAATTTTGAATTTACTGTAATAAATAGTCTATTATTTATATAGTGCAGAACTATGTATGTAATATTATAAAGAAGAAATAAATCTTCAGTCTATGCTTTTACAAATTTACATGTACTCACCCATGAGCATCAATTTAAAAAGCATGTGTATGCTTATGCCTAGAGCTTATGTCTATATAAGCTAATCTTTGCTCACCAAGCTGAACTTAGGGATCTAATCTATTGTGTGCCTGAGTTATAAAATATTAAGTGAATTTTACAAGCTTATTCATTCTGTAGCAGGAGTGAAATAAAATTTCATTTTAAACTACCTGCGATTAGAAATACATAGTAAATTTTGAATTTATTTTAATAAATAGTCTACTATTTATATAGCATAGACTGTGTATATAATATTATAAAGAAACAAATCTATGGTCAAATACTTTTACAAATTTTACAGAATGAATAAGTTTGTACAATTCACTTACCAATTTATAATTCAGGCAGACAATAGATTAAAACCCTGATTTCAGCACAGTGAGTAAATTTGGCTTATATATGGATAAGCTCTAAGCATAAGCATACACTTGTACTTTTTAAACCAATACTCATGGGCAAGTGCATGTAAGTTTGTAAAAACACATGACCAGAGGCTTGTTCCTTCTTTATAATATTACATATATAGTCTGTGCTAAATAAATAATAGATTATTTATTACCTGACATTCAAAATTTACTATATATTTCTAATTGCAGATAGTTAAAAATGAGATTCTATAATTCTCCTGTGACAGAAAGAATAAGTTTGTACAATTTACTTAAGAATTTATCATTCAGGCACACAATAGATTAAAGCCTTGATTACAGCATAGTGAGTAAAGATTAGCTTATATATAAATAAACCCTAAGCACAAGCATATATTAATGATTTTAAACTAATTCTCATGGGTGAGTGCATGTAAACTTATAAAAACACATGTTCAAAGATTTGTTCATTCTTTAGAAAATAATGCTTTTATGTAAATAGCTAACTAAAAAGTAAAAAAAATAAAGTAATTGCCTCTTGGTTAATTTACCATTCTTGTAAAATATCATGTCTTAAGAATCTACACTTGTTATAAAACAATTGGAAATTACAGGAATATTGTTGTTTCATAAAAGCATTTGAGGCCTTTTTAATTTTTTATGATTTATTTGAGCCTCAAATGCTTTTATGAAATGTCAATATTCCTGCAATTTCAAATTGTTTTATAACAAATGTAGATTCTTAAGATTCCTGATATTCTCCAAGAATATCAAATTAACCAAGAAGCAGATTACTTTATTATTTTTCTACTTTTTAACCAGCTATTTATATAAAAGCATTATTTATAAAAATAAAAAAAAATTACTTATTATTTTTTTTACTTTTTAGTTATATTTACATATTATTTTTTAAAAATGGTTAAAACTACAAAAAAAATTTGACAAAAAATATAATTTAATAATGATGGTATATTATTAGATGTGATATGTTGGACTATTTCCATCATCTATGAATTAATGTTAAATGTATTGAAAACTTTAAACTTTATTTAAACTTTCCAAATACAAACAACTTGTTAGTAATAACATACAAATAGATGTTACATAACATTTCAAGTAGTATTATTCTCCACTCTTCTTCGGGTGTTGCTTGCCTATATGCATAGTGGCAATATTCACTTAGAGGTTGAACTCACACCTTTAGATTCTTGAATATCGAATTTAAGGCAAACACTCTACCAACTGAGCTGTTCTGTCAAAGGCAACATATAGGAGAAATTTGATATATTTATATATGAGTGTTGGTTCAAATCCTCCCGAGTCCTTCAATTTTTTTTTTTTTATTGAAAGAATATAAACTAATGGTTAAATGAGAAAAAAACAGATGTGTCTACAGTAGCCAATCATGTACGTACTAATGATCATATGTTTAATTGGAAAATACAAAGATATTGGATAAAGAGGGAAAAATGCATAGAAGAAAATTCAAGGAAGCTGCTCATATAACAATGGTAAATACTCCTATAAATCAACCCAGTGTGGTAATACACAATGTGTGGATTGCCTCTAATTAATCTTGCTCTTAGGAAAAATATTGAACAATAATAAATAAAAAAACTAATTAACCTTGCTCATATAAAAAAAAATTCAAGGACTCAGGAGGTTTTATTTCTTATTACCCAATTATTTCAGTCTGTTTCATTTACTTAGTTATTTTATTATTAGAAATAAAAACATTTTAAAGGGATTCTATTGCACATTGTGAAATTAATGTTAGATATAATAGCCAAATTCTGAATTGATAACTATGACAATATAAGTCTCACAAAACTAATTTTAGTTGACTAGAACAAACCTTAAAAATCACTAAGCACAAACTGAATTAGTTTTGAATCTTAATATATTAAGCTGGACTAAGTACAGATTAGCCAAATTCTGAATTGATAACTATGACAATATAAGTTTCACAAAACCAATATTAATCAACTGGAATAAACCTTAAAAATTACTAAACACAAATTGAATTAGGTTTGAATAAAATATATAAAGCTGAACTCAGTACAGGTAATGATGCTTTCATGAAACCATTTCTATGAACAATTTAAAATTGGATATTATATGTAATATATCTTATTTTCAGAATAAGTTAATAAATAATTCTTAAAGGCATGATATAGGTCTATGATATATATGATTTATGAATAAGTTATTTTATGCAGTATTACCTTTAGTATCACTCAGACAGGGGACTTGCTCCATGTCCTTTCTTGCAAGGCTCTGCTTATTTTCATTTGTATTTTATTAAAAATTAAATGAATTAGTAAAAGTGTTAACTCTTAAAAAGTATTTTTAAAATTACATTATTCTTAGTACTGTAAATAAGTAGTTTTCCGAAAAACAAGGATTTTAAGAATGCTACATTTTTATAACTACAGGATATTTTGTTCATTTATTAACAAATAAATTTTCACACTCATTAATCACAAATTTTTGTGTTTCAAAGCAATTTCATGTTGTGCTAAATTTACCATAACATTTTATATTAAATAATAAATATCAAACATGCATGTTACATATTTACATATATAATGAGAAATTAATTTTGCTTGTTATTTATTAATAGAATTTACTGTTAAATTAAGCAGTTCCTAACTGATTTTATATGTTAACATTAATTTAGCTAATTATATTTCCAAAATAAAATGAAGTGATCATACAAAGACCAAAATAATATCAAACATAACAACAACAAAATAATATCAGATATACCAAAAATATATTTTCCCATTAATGAATAATATTTCTGTAGTGTAATTTTCACTACACCATTTTCATACAAAGTAGGGACTGGTTTCTATCTGCTTGTAACACCTTGTGGAGGGGTGTAATCATTAAATAGATAATCTCTAATCTAATTTATGATTAATAAAAATTAATAATATATTTTCCAACTTGGTTAATTTTACATTTTGTACCATTATGGTTATATCTACTATTTATTATTTGCTGTGAAAATTCATGATGACTAATTCCAATGCAGGGCTGTTTTTAATGCTTTCCTTCACACAATTGGAAGGAAAAAATAATTTGACAGGAGCAACACGATTTTCTCCAGTCAAATTGTTTATTAATATAATGCAAATTCAAGCAATAAAGTTTTGCTTCATGTTTTGTTTTGTTAAATATCCTCTACAAAACAAAAATAAACTAAATCAAAGAATCATTTATGAAAGATGATGTTTGCTATAAATTTTACCTCCTTTGCAAATGCTATTTAATAAGAACAGCATTATATCACAATTTCTAATGAAAATTTTCACAAATAACGAACTTTTATTTTTTTCACAGAAAAAAAAAATGTTTAGAATCACACTTGTTCAGAAATAATTTTTTTTTTAAAATGTTACTATTTAAATTTTATTGCATCCTTTAAAAGAATATTAAAGAAGAGAAAAATTAAAATAATCAGACATTTCCATCTCTTATAATCTACTTTTAAAAAAGTAATATATTCATATTACATAATCATTTCTTGTGTTTACTTTTGTTTTTGCGCAAACATAAAAGTTCATTGTTTTTCTGAAGGTTTGTGATGATGGTGTTCTAGCTGTATTTTTATATTGGACTATTTCCATCATCTAATATGTGTGTTGAATGTCTTTAGAAAAGTTTAATTTTTAGTTAAATATTCCAAATGCATTCAACTGTTAGTAATATCACAGCAAACAGATTAGTATATGCACCAACTGTTAGTAATATCACAGCAAACAAATGTTAATAATATCACAGCAAACAGGTTAGTATATGCACTAACTGTTAGTAATATCACAGCAAACAGGTTAGTATATGCACAACGTTTCGAGAGGTATTTTTCCTCCTCTTCTCAAGCATAGCCTGACTCAGTGACAGTATTAGCATGGATCTGAACCTGGTCCAGATTTGATTATTGAAATTTAAGGTAACGCTCTAACCAACTGATGGCTCAGTTGGTTAGAGCATTACCTTAAATTTCAATAATCAAGAATCTAAGGACCCAAGTTCGAATCCCATGCTAGTACTGTCACTGGTCAGGCCAGCAACACCTGAAGAAGAGGGGAGAAAAATACCTCTCGAAACGTTGTGCATATACTAACCTGTTTGCTGTGATATTACTAACAGTTAGTGCATATACTAACCTGTTTGCTGTGATATTATTAACATTTGTTTGCTGTGATATTACTAACAGTTGGTGCATATACTAACCTGTTTGCTGTGATATTACTAACAGTTGAATGCATTTGGAATATTTAACTAAAAATTAAACTTTTCTAAAGACATTCAACACACATATTAGATGATGGAAATAGTCCAATATAAAAATACAGATAAAAGTTCATTGTTTGTTCATATATTTATGGATTTTTTTCAGTAAGGACTACTTTCAGAATAATAATAATATTGTATTTATTAAGTACCATTTGCAAATGTGATAAAATTTACAGAAAACTAATTTGTTTCATATTTAAATGTTTGTTCCAATTTAGTTTATTTTCGATTACAGAAATTTAACTTTTGTGAAAAAGTTTGTAAATAGTTATAAAAAGATTTAATAAAATAAAATGAATTCATAAACAAACCTACATTCTATAAAATATTTATTTTCTTTAAAAAAAATTAATTAACAACTTGAAAATAAAAATAGGTGACCATTAGATGTGGACTTGGGGCATGATGATGAAGGTTAAAATGGTTATCAATATTTAAAAAATTTTACTTTATAATTTTATTAGAAATAGACTTCAGCTAAGTTTATATAATGCAAAGAAGTAAAATTATCTGTTTTTTCCAAACAATATTTTCAGTAATATCAACTTTTGCCCCAAGCTCTGCAAAATTGTAGGGATAACTCTAATTTTATGGGGTTTTTTTAATTGAATATGAGGTATTATAATATCTGAATTCAAAAGTATTCCAATTTTAAATTTCAACAATGTACCAAACTTTAAAATAATGATGATTCACATATGCACATGAAACAAATGATGATGCACTAAAATCTAGCTATAAACAATATCAAAAATGGAATAAATTGTCTTTTTTCTTCACCAATAAAATTGTAATTATAACAATTCACAACAGATTCTTCATTCTTAAAGCTATGAGTATAGGATTTTAATACTTAATCGCGAAAGCGTTAAGCTAGTATATTAAATCTCAAATTATAATTATAGCTTCACTAACGTATGCAAAAAAATCTCACAATTACAAAAATGGAAGTAGAACCATGCATATTAAAGTTCATCATAATAACAGACTGTGATTTCAAATATTTTCTAGAAGGGAGAATTTGAAAATGCATTTTATAAGCTTCCAATCATCAATATCCTTCTGTATGAACTGAAGTTTCAATATTTTATAAATATTGAAAGATTAATAAGTTAGTCACATCTTTTTAAAACATTCATGTCACCATTTAGCCCAGTGATAAAAAGCTAAAAAACCACTTGGATTTTAGAGCTCAAATATCTAAGACTTCTTAAATAACAAATTCATCCAATTACTTTAATGTCTTCCTTTTCAATTCATTTCTAAGCACTGCACAATTTAATGCAGTGCAACAAGATTATATTTGATACTCAAATGTCAAGACTTCTTGGAAAATAATAAGCCATTCAATTATTTCAATGCAATGCTGTTTATAGGCAGTTCCTAAGTGAGCACAATGTAGTCTTACATATATATAAACTCATTAATTTAATTACTCGTGGTAAACAATAATCTTTTTCTTTTTTACGGTAAACAAGTTTTTTTTATTATTATTATTAAGTAATAAAATATAAAGAAGCTCAATATTTTTCTTGATAAAGATATTTAGCTTTAAAACTTGCTTATTAGCAGAACAAAAGACGTTAAAAGAAAATAAAGATAAAAATAACTATCATAAAAGAATTTATTTTTATAAGATTTGAGATATTTTTCTTTTTGATTCTTTTAACTACTTACTGATGATATAACTTAGATTGTCGAATGTCTATAAAGGAATTATAAGAACTAAGAAATAATGCGATAATCTTAAAATGTCATTTATAATTCAAAATCAAACCAAACAAAAACAAGATATAGATATAAAGAACGTTTAAATGCCAATCTACTTAAAAATGTAATTTGAAATATATAAAAATACTGATTACTATCAAAATCTAGTAATCATATCATTATTTGTAACCACATCAGAATGCAGATTGCCATCTCCAACTATTTTCATCATATCCTCACATTCCCATCTCTCATAATTTCTCTATTTCACAAGTGCTCAGTCAAGTCCTAATTATCTCAACAAACATTTTCAACTTATCAGTTTCTGTCTAAATTCCCATGTCTACACCTGCCCCAATATTTTATTCTCACTTTCCCTAATTGTCCTTACTTCTGTCTTATAAAAAGTTATATTCTAACAATACATTTAACAGACCTCCTTCTTACATTTAATTTCAATGAAGCATGGAAAAATCATGATATTTCTAAAAACTTATTTAGATACTGTAATTCTTATTTCTTTATTATTATTTCTATCATCAGTTAATCAATTTTCCAAATACATTTTTTTAAAAACCCTAACCTGCTGTATAATTTGTGACCAAATACTGATTTTCAATATTTTTTTCCCATCACCCATTTTTACTGCTTTAGTTTTTTTATTTATATTCATATCAAATTTTTGACAAAGTTCTAAATAAAAAAATAAGCAAATAGAATATTGTTTGGGATTCAAAAAGAAGTTCTGGAACTGAATAACAGGTCTGCCATTCTAGCACTGCACTAAACCGTACAGAGTAAGATCTAAAACTCTTCAACTCATCTTCATATATGAATACTATGATATCACCAGAAAATCTAATATGATGAATCTTTCTATCCCAATGTTAATTCCATCTTTACCAAAATATCACTCATTAACAATTCTGTTTATTATATATTTTAAATACAATAGGGAATTTAAAAATGTAACGTCTTGTCTTTAACTCTTTTATAATTATTTTTTCATTAGAACTATCAATGTCTTCTTCTAATCTATAATTTTATTTTTCAATATATGCAATAAAGTAAACCAATCCACTTTAATCAAATGTGTTTTCAAAGGCACTAAACAAATACTAACCATCTTTTATATTTATTTTTCAACAAAATTTATCAATCCAATTACATCTCATCTCTCTATTTTTTCTGAATCCAACATTCCGATATAAAAAAAAACCTTTCAAAGTCAAATAAAATTAAAGGTTTTTTTCTAGTGGAATCAATAGTTGAAAACAAAAATCTAATGGCTGCTTTTTAGAGTCAGAAATTATATATATATATCAATTCTTTTTTTTTTAATAGTCCATTTCAAGAAATGAGTCTTTCTCAACTCATGAAGAAAGAATAAAAGTGAATTTACCTTTACTACCATTACATTAAATTTCAAATATTTTTTTTTTTTTTATAAAAAAAAAAACCTTTAACTTGTTTTTAAGTTAAAGAAAAATGTATTTCAACTTTCCTTGATGTATAGTTTGCCTTTCGTGGCTTGATGCAGTAGTAACGTGATTATGGAGTTCAGCTGACAGGTTCTGTTAATTCCAGTGCTCTAATTTCTTATTACTTTCTAGGCAATTAACCATTTGATTATTTACTTATTTAATGCATATTTTCCATTTTTGCTTTTAAAAATGTAATTATACAAACATAAATATTTCTTATGATAATTCTCTGGAAAGGAGGGTGTTGTACTTTACAAAAATAATCTAAAATTTTATATTACAATATATATTAACATGCTTAATTTTTTAGAAAAAAACATTTTGTGTTACATAACAGATATTCCAGTTCTTGGAATAATTTTTGTTCCACTCAGAACAAAAATGTATGTATTTATATCGCTTATTTTAAAGTATAACGTTCATTTATTACATTTTAAAAATTTAAATTTAAAAAAAACCCAACTGAACGAATATATACATATGTAATAAAAGTAATTAATTGTGATATAATTTTTTAAGCTGAATCCTGTTTTATCTTGATATAGTTATATATATAAAAATACACGTTAAAATCTTTTTTTTTCTATGCACATTTCGAATATATGAATAAAGACATTAATAATTTTTATTAGTCATTCATTTGACTAGAGATTATCCAATAATAAATACTATTTCTGAAATGTAATTTTACTACACATTCTAACACAAGATAGGAACTGGTTTCTATCCACTTTTAACAATTTGTGGAGGGATGTAATCATACACATATGACCAACAACATGAAAAAGTTCTGTTCCCCAAGATGTAAATTTCATGCTTAACCAGCACTTTTTAGTTGGGCCAAAACACAATCTCTTATACATACCTTTATCATTGTTCAGATCTGACCCAACTAATGAGTGTTGCATGAAATGTACATCTTGGTAATCATAGATCTTTTTCACATGTCTTTGGTCATATGTTTATGATTACATTCCTTCACAAGGTTTTAAAAGTGGATAGAAACCATTTCCTACCTTGCGTGAGAGTGGTGTAATAAAAATTACACCACAGAAATATTATTCATTATATGAATAAAAACATCTTTAAAAAGACAAATTACATTAAGATCTTTTTACAAAGGCAGCTTGAATTAACTAGACTTCAGAGAATTATGACCAATCAATAATATTTGACCATCATTTGACAATAATCACTACTGTAGAGTAAAATACAAAATTTCATAATTTAAAATAGCTATTCTACTTGTAATAAATAATGATTAGCAATGATATATATAAAACTTAACACTTTAGACGTTTATAATAACTTATGAAAATTCAAAAATAAAATTCACCCCACAAATGCTGCAGGCAATGTAACGAAGTTGCAGATAGCTACAAAAATATTAAAAAGAGTTAAGATTTTGCCCCTTGTTTTGATTTTGCTAAGAAAAGAGAGATTTGGGATGGATTAAACAGAAGTAGCATCTTAATCCCCACAGAAGACAAAATCATTATTTTTATGTTAGGGAAATGCTACATACTAAAACCAGTGAGAGAGGTATTGAACATGTAATTGTTATGATGTTTCTTAAGATCGAAATGCAGAACGGAAATAATTTGTATTTCTTTATCTTTTTTTACCCAACTGACAGGTGACCTCTAAATTGGCAAAGCTCATCCTTTTAATTAAAAAAAAGTATCAGTGGAATCATATAAGTTGATTTTAATCAGGAAATCTAAATGTTTACTCTACATTCCATTGTTTGAATTTTTTATTACCTGTGCATTGGAAAGACAAAGAATTAAATTAGATGCATTATCTGAAGGTTATATGTATCCCAATATTTAATTTTTCCCTGAAAACAATGAAAAAAAATATTACTGCTTTAAATTATTAAGAATACATCCATGATTTACAGATAATTCTCACAGAATTTGTGAAGAATATGATTGATTTCTGAATTTAGGATAGCTAACTAGAATATAATGGTAGATCCTTTTTTTTTCAGCACGATCGAAACTACAATGTTTCAAACTAATTTAACAAAAATGAATATATGAAGATATTGTAAAATTTACTGTATAATCTTATTTTAGAAAATATTAATATATTGGGCATGAAAATGTTGGCATATAGAGAGATGTAAGATTTATAAAGAGCACTTGTTTTCATTTGTGCATTGCTCATCTCAACTCTACCAGAAAACAAAAAAAAATCTTTTAAAATTCACCTGATGAACAAAGAAGGTTTGAGAAATACATATACACTGAGAGAGGAATGTCTGCTTTCTATATTGGTGGATGATTGTGATGTGATAGAGGTGAGATGCCTGATAACCCCCTCCTCAAAAATATTTTCAATACAAGGTAATGGAGAGAGTTGCTATTGCGTAAAGATAATAGCAGAGATTTATTATTAAATTTTAATAATTTTGCACAAAGGTGGATTCTGAAAACAAAAAATTTAGAAGGAAATCCAGTAAATATGGAAGAAATGCATTTATCCAATATTATTTGAATGACTTAATTGATTACAATAAAGACTATTAATAATGCGCTAATACATTGAAGGTGAAACTATTCCATATAATTTATTTAGTCTAAATGCTTTCAGTTTCGTTACTTCATAATCATAGCCTTGTAGATTATCAACGTTATTATAAAGACTATGTTAATTGCAAGTACTTTCTCATTTAGTATGTTTTTGTTTAGTAAAATATAGCCAGGAGAATATTCCTTCTTATTAATAATTATTAAGCAGAGTCACTAATACATATATAAATTGTTGGATATGTCTGATTATATTTGCATATGTATTCATAAAAATGGATGCACAGATAGAGAATATTTAAATGTAAAAAATTCATATGCAAATATATATATGTGTGTGTGTGTTGTATTTGATATAAGAGAATGTATATATATGAATGATTTTAATACATTGACATCAGACATGCATAGATTTGACAGTAAACAATTTATCAACTATTGTCAACAAGAACTTCAAATTAGGTCAGTAAAAGAATACATTTTCTTTGTTGATTAATACAAGTAAATTGTACAGTATATCTATTCTCTGAGGGCATATATAGTTTTTCATTATACTACTTGAAGTGTTTACTATTTAACTACACAATAATAAACAATTAAGATCAAATACTTATTATAATCTAAATCTTGAATATAATAAGAGGTTTTTAAGATAAAAACAAAAACTCTAATAAACTTTACCTAAGAAATTTTAAAAAAGACATTAAGCCTTCAGTTTAGTTCATAGATGTCATAACTATTTAAAGTTTTGATTAAATGAAAAATTACAATAAAATTGTATTCAGAATTTAAAAACAAAAAATTTACAAACACATGCATTATTAAAAAAAAAAATGCATTGAAAAATAAATTTTCTTCAGTTTTCACAAATAAAATCATGGAGAAATCATATTTAGAAATTCATAAGTCAAATTCCCAAACAATCACATATACTGCAAATAAAGTATGAACAACACAATTAATGACTGACAAATTTATGGCTAAAATCATAGAATTGAAGGGCTTAATAAAGCCACGGTTGATTCTATTTGCTAGTCAGAATCTCTACAGATTCTTTCTTGATATTTTGTTAATAGTTAAACTGCCAAAAAAAAAATTCCATATAAATACATTTTAAGGCTGAATATGTTCATTTGGTCTTTACTAATAGTATTTAGTATCACAGAAAAAAAATGGAATATATCATTTTCTTTATATACCACACAGTATTGCATTAATTTATTTTCAAAAATAATTTTATTTTCATATAATGATTATATAGAGTATATTATGTTATTATTGTGAATACTTGAAAATCAATTAATTTCCTCGAAAATTGTTGATGACTGAATTTGTTATTATACATAACATATAATGAATATAAAAAAAAAGAGATGTTTTGTTGACTAATAAATAAATATTTATGTGAACATTTGTGAATCTTTACCATGCTGTTTTTGCATAAGATTGTATTATATGATTCTAATAGTTATTCACATTCCTACTTTATATTTAAAATAATTATGTTTTGTTTTGTGTCTAAATTTTGCTTAAATAATTTATTTAAATTTTTTTAAAAAAAAATGATTTCATACTCTTATTATAGAAAGACAGAGGTACCATAAAATAAAATGATAATTAAAATTTTAATTTGCACCATATGAACTCTTAAGATTCTTAAATTATTGTTTCAAATATGTTAACTGTGGTCAGTGATGTAAATATCAAAAAGCAAGCTAAAGCAATATGGATATGGATATTAGGAGCACTTTTGTTATATATTTAAAATATTAGAGTCCTTTTTTAAAAAATTTGCATAGCAGACCAAAAACTCTAATCATATTATTGCTATTGTAATATTATTACAATCAATATGCTTTATGGAAGCCACAAATCTCTTTACCATCAATTTAAATGTTGCAACTTTTCCCAGCAGGCTATAGTTACTATTGAAGTCTGCTATTAATAGCTGGAATCTGTTTTCAATTGCTGGTGGTAGAAATTTTATTTAAAAAGAAGTTTTTATGAATTTTTCGTTCCTACTATAATTTCTACCACTAGAAATTGAAAACAGATTCCAGTATTAATAGCAAACATTGAAGATTTCAATGCTACCTATAGCCTGCTGGAGAAAGGTGCAACATTAAAAATGATGGTAAAGAGATTTATGGCTTCCATAGAGCATATTGATTGTAATAATATTACTATAGCAATGATATGGCTAGAGTTTTTGGGCTTCTATGCAATTTTTTTTAAAAGGATTCTTTTTACTATTTTAAATATATAACAAAAGTGCTTCTAATATCCATCGAGCTATATATATATATTGCTTTAGCTTGCTTTTTGATAGTTACATCACTGACAACAGTTAATAAATTTGAAACAATAATTTAAGAATATTAAAACAAAAGAGTTCATATGATAACTTTCTATAATAAGAGTATGAAATCATTTTTTTTTTGAAAAAAAATTTAAATAAATTATTGAAACAAAAGTCAGATACGGAACAAAACCAATGAAAACTTAAAGGTAAAGTCTACTTATATAGTGAAGTGAAAGGAAGCTAGTGTGCACTTAAGTTAAAAAGGCTTTTGCATGTAACAAAAAAATAAAACAATTTTGGAGATAATCTATTAGTCTTTTTTATTACTATTATTCATTTTACTATGTGATATTTAACATTTGGATTTTGATAAATTTTAGTGACTTTTTAGTAAAAAATTAATGAAGTAAAATGTGTTGATGTCAGAGGCAAAAAAAAATGGAAATGCCTCTGCTCAAAACCATTTGTCAAAACTTAAAGTCAAATTTAATATTTTAAAGAGAATTCTTATTATATAAATTTATGCTTTTTTAAGTTTTGTAATTATTCATTCAAAAACATTTTTATTGCCTATAGCTTTTTGTTTTTTAGTTTTTTGACAATTTATTTCTGTTATTTCTTTTTATTAATTTTTTTCTTATTTGCAAAGTTAATAATTTTATTTTTTAAACTAATTTCATTTATTGAATTCATGTCAGCAATGAAAACTGTAAAAACTGGAGGATGAAAATAAAAAATAAGAATTCATTTGAAGAATAAAATCATAAAAAAATCTAAAAAAAAATAATAATAGTGAATACATTGTTTTTATGTATCATTTAAGACATTAAAGACAATTAGTGAACAATAAAACAAGTATCATCACTATGCTAGTAAAATGGACAGTGGTAAGATTTGGGGGATTTTCTTTTGTTGA
This sequence comes from Epiperipatus broadwayi, assembly GCA_028023455.1. Lineage (NCBI taxonomy): Eukaryota > Metazoa > Onychophora > Udeonychophora > Euonychophora > Peripatidae > Epiperipatus > Epiperipatus broadwayi. The sequence continues at coordinate 4,650,663 of JAQFVV010006236.1, forward strand.
TTCTTAGTTCTTATATTTTCTTTTCACAGAAAAAATGATTATGATTTTATTTTATATCATTTAATAATTTCAAAGACTTTTAGGAGTTGTAATAATGCAAAAAGCAGTTTAAAACATGTTGACATTGTTTGATAGACAGTAAAATCATATCATGTGCCAAAAAGATAAAGATAAAAGTCTTTAAATAAGCCTATAAATGCCAAAACTTTTTTAACAACCTTTAAAAAAATACACTGACTGGGAAGACAATATTTACTGTATTAGTAGAATTAAAATGGTGAGAGTTTCATTATTTTTTTCTTCTTTGTCTATCTTAGGTTCTTCTTATTTTTTAAAGGATGAATTCAATTCCAAAGCTATTAAATTATTCTTATTTTTTAAAGGATGAATTCAATTCCAAGGCCATTAAATTATAATTGAAATTTATATCAAATTCCAAGATGCACACAAATACTCTTAAAACTATATTCTTAAACCAACTGAGTATCAAAACAACTAATATGCGGCTCGAGTGCTAATGAGGGTTAGATCCTTTCCTGATGCGACATCCTGGCCTTTATGGAATTCCTAAATTCCTACTGCTACATCTGCATGCCTTCACAATCCCAACTGTCATGATAATGGTCAATTTTTTGGCTGGTGGCAGTCGAGTGGTGGCCGGACTCTGCTCGATCACAATGTGTCCTCTCATCAAAAGACCTGAGAGTCCTTGTGATCTAGAGAACCTTTATCCAATCTCCATGGTTCCGCTGCTGATCACGGCAGTAGATGGCCTCATCAAAGAGGACATCCAAGACAACATCATTGCACAGCTATCCCCTTATCAGTTCGCCAAATGATTCGCCTTCTGTTGTATCATGTGTGCATGAAAAGGATGTCTTGGCCAGTTGCAATCCAACTCAACTTTGCCGTGCATTTGACTGTGTCCGGATCAATGTGCTCACTAGTGTTCAGGAGGGGCTCCAAGTGCCATCAGCATACTTCAAGATGATTGAGAACCTTCTAAAAAATCGTGGGTGTTTCTCTCACTGGAGGGAAGTCTCTCCCTAGGATTTCAGCGCTGTGTCTCAATCCCTCTGAGCTCGCCACTAAGTACACTCTTCTTCACAGCCTATATAAACCCATTGCTGCTATGCATTGAGGCTGTTCTTTCAGAAATCGCTAACCTTTTTTGCTGGGAGAAAGCATATGCCATGTCTGCTATATGGATGATATGGTGGTGTTTTCTCTCATCTCAGGACAAGTTTACTAGGCTCGAAGAACTCATAGACCAGTTCACTCGCAAATTCAGTCTGAGAGTCAATGGAAGGAAATTGGCTATGTGGTCCATCTTAGCAGGAAGCAAATTGTGGATAGATTTACAGCTCCCCTCAGAAGTTCCTTGGCTTTCACCTTGCCTCCCTCCCCCCATCAGTAATGAGAAAAGATTTAGAGAGCTCTCTTCTAACAAAAATTTGAAAACACCATCAATTCCCTATCCAGGATCTACCTTTCCTTGTTGAGAAAGGTGGCCCTCCTGAATGCCTTTATTCTGCCAAAGATCATATATTACCTTGCAGGGTTTTCTCCCCTACCAGCATCTTATCAGGAAGGTTGAAACCCTTGGCAGAAAATTTTGCTGGGGGCGAGCTCCTGTCATCATGCTGAATCTACTCCAAAAGCCCAAATCCCTTAATGGATTGGGACTTCGCTCTATCAAAGTGTTTCTTACACAGCACACACATAATATCCTTCTGAAGATTTTCAGAAACAACCTGAACATGCAAAGTCCTCTTCCCATAGAGGGAGTCGAGTCTACAGATAGGCTGCATCCTAGAGGAAAATCCTTTGGATACAGCGCAAAATAATGCTGGTCCTCAACTCAATTAAAACCTCCAGCTCATTATTTCAAGAGAAGATGACCTACTGGAACTCTTACTGGCTGCACAACATTGGACAGTCCAAATCAAAACATTCTTCCAGTTGGGATCCCTTGCCTTACCTGGTTGACCAAGTTCCTCAAAATGAAACCAAATGGAGACTTCCTTTTGAAGATCAACCTTGCTGCCCTACTCACCAGTATGTTCCTTTGCTTCCAAAGGAGATACAAAATAGATCCCATCTGCCCCTTATGTTGAAAGCATGTCGAGTCAATGACTCACATCCTTAGTCAATGTGAAGTGTGGCCTCGCCTTCGCAACACTGCCCAAATAAAAATGACAATGCCTGATCTGATCTCAAGTTCACCTAATTCCCACTATCAAAAAAGGATCATTTGACTCTATTGAATTAGCTACTCATTAACTTTCATAATCTGGGCAATTAGATGCCAGATACTGTTCGAAAAGGACCTGGACTGTTTGATGGACATGCTATTCCTCAGGTTATTGTGGAAATTGATGGACAAAGACAAGAAAACTTGTATGCCATGACTCATAGATCAAACCTGGAGCTCAGTGAGGTTTTAGTTCCCTTTGTTTTCTAAATTTCATGTCCCCCCAAACATATGCACTTGAATTTTATTTTGTCTTACTGAGCTTCGATACGGATTTCATCTTTATTTAGTCTGGCTGAACTTTCAAAACCCACCTTGCTTTCATCACTTTACACGTTGACTTACTTTTTGCCCTATTGCTTAACATACTACCGTATAATCAGGATGCCTAAACATTTTTCACATATCCGAAACCTTATTTAACAACCTATTAGAAGGTAAATTCACACTTGTATTACATTTTCATTTTGTAACCCCTCTTATAATTTGTTTTCCGCTAATCATTAGTGTTTTATCAGATCTAGTATTATGTAATTGAGTGCTAACATTTATGTGAATTCTGCTATACTTAATGTAAACCTTCTCACCTTCTTGTTTATATGTATAATTCCTTTTATTCAATTAACTGTTTGTATCTCTGATCCACCACTTGTCAGTTGTCTAATGAGACCGTGGATATGGATCAACCTAATGTATTTTCCCTTTGAGTGCAAATAAAGTTTTTTTTCAAATGTAATCTAAATCTACTCCTATCTCTTAGATATTTCTAAGAGCATCTCATTATTATTTTTTAATCATGCATTCAGTATTATCATTATCAGTATGAAAAATTATCAATTCAATTTTATGTGTTAGTTAATTAAATTTACTAAGATTTAATAATAATATTTTTTAAATACTGACTATTAGAGTAAAATAGTAAAGACATATCTTATCCAGATTCGATTACATCACTGTTATTAACTACAAGCAAAGTTACTATGGTTATTACTTGACAGGGGATAGGATGTTATTGAAACTTAATCAACTAATATTGGAGAATCAATCTTGTAATCTTTTTCAGTTAATTTCAATTTCTATTCTTCATTAATGTTGTCAAAGATTGTATTATATACCTGAATAATTAAAAATTTTCTTGCAATTGATAATGTACAACCATGGAAGTATTATTTAAGAATCCATCTCTTGTTCCTGTATCAATACCTTCACTCATTTTGGGAAGCAAGTTCTTATCAATCTTTCCAAATTCTGTATTCTCTCTGTTTTACAAAGTTCTGCAATATCTAATCTTTCTTTTCATCTTTTCTCAATTGTACGTAGTCCTAGTATTGCTGTACCAACTTGTACATACTCCCTTTTAATTCCAATGATTTTAAATATGGGCAGACATAATTGTTTTGTTTTGCTCAATCTTGGAAATGCATATTTTCAACAGAATAGTTTTCCATTTGCTGCCTCCCACAACCTCAATTATAACTATAACTCCAATGTTACACAAAATCCAAATAATATCTTCCTTTTTTTATATATATATTTTTAATCTAACTACCACTTACACAATTAAAATTCTCAAAACAAATTATAAAAAATTTAAAACATGTATATAGAAGTTAAATTTATATCCATGTATATTTCAGGGCCATAGTAGAGGGATAGAGTCAATGCTAAAGCTTCAGAACCTATTTTTAATTTGAGTAATGTAAATAAAAAGTAGTTCAAATTAATTGAATGAAATTGTTAAATATATAAAAATGCTATTAAAGTATTTAACATTAAATTTATTTACTAGTGCAGTAATCATATATAATTTTTAATTAAGGGATTTATATCTATGAACATCCATTGTGTTATTGTTGTTTTGTTTTTTTCAATATCTCAACAATGTTGAGTACAGAGAATACTCTCAAACCAAAGCACAAGTTTTGTAACAAAACGGGTGGCTATCTTATCTTTTGTACTTAAATTCATTTATATGCCAATCTAAAGCGTTTTGGTTTGAGAATATAAAAATGTTTCTTTAATTCATCCATCAGTTTTATTCCATATACTAACATTTACAAAAATTTTCAATTTACTGCTTGTTTTTAATATTTCAAGTGGTAGTAAACAAATCAAACATTATATAGTTTTTAATATTTCGAAAATATTAACAAGCAGTAAATTGAAAAATTTTGTGAATGTTAGTATATACATTAAAACTAATGGATGCAAAGAGATTAAAGAAACATCACATTCTCAAACCAAGACACTTTATAATTAGTATATGGCATACTCAATAATAATTCACAGACAATATCACATGACTTTAACTTTTCTAGCCAAAGAAAAGAAAAGGGTATGTTATTAGCATAAGACAAAGAACATTAAAATATATAGATACTAACATCATCATCATTATCAACCATTATCAATCCACTGCAGGATGAAGGTCTCTCCAAGTTTAATTCATCTTCTTCGATCTTTAGCTTCTCTTCTCCACATCACCCCTACACATTTTCTTATTTCATCCATCCATCTTACATGTGGTCTCCTTCTGGGTCTTTTACAATCTCTTGGAATCCAGTTTAAAATTTCAATTGTCCATCTATTATCATCTCTTCTAGTAATATGTCCAGCCCAACTCCACTTCAATCTTTTAATTTTTTCAATGAGGTCAGTAACACCTGTTTGTTCTCTTACCCATACATTGCGTTTTCGATCTCTTCTTGTTACTCCTAACATACATGTCTCCATACTTCTTTGAGTGGTCTGAAGTCTCTGTATTGATCTTCTATTAAGTGTCCAAGTCTCAGATTCATAAGTAAGAACTGGTAAAACACATTTGTTAAAAACCTTTCTTTTCAAACACATAGGCATATTTCCTTTTAATATCAAGTTATTTCTACCAAAAGCACTCCAACCAAGTTTAATTCTATGATTAATTTCCTCTATTATGTTTCCATCTGTATTAATAATCTGACCAAGGTATTTGCAACTCTTAACTTCTTCTAATTCATCATAATCAATCTTTATTTTCATATTTTGAGCAAATCGATTAAACATTACTTTAGTCTTTTTAACATTTATCTTTAGTCCTACTTTCCTACTTTCATCTGATAACTCCTGCAACATTTCCTGCAGCTCGGAAGCATTATTTGCAAAAACAACTACATCATCTGCGAAATCTAAATGATTTAAATAATCTCCATTTACTTTCACTCCTTTAGTTTCCCATTTTAATCCACAAAATACTTCTTGCAGCACTGCTGTAAAAAGTTTTGGAGATATGGAGTCACCTTGTCTTACACCTTTCTCAATGTTGACTTTCCCAGTATCATTATGTAATCTAATTGTTGCTGTTGCATTTTTATAAATATTCTTTAAAATATGACAATATCCTGGATCTATACCTTGATGATGTAATCTAATTGTTGCTGTTGCATTTTTATAAATATTCTTTAAAATATGACAATATCCTGGATCTATACCTTGATGATCCAATGCTTTAATCACTGAAGAAATGTTTATAGAATCAAATGCCTTTTCATAATCTACAAATCCAAAACATAATGACAACTCATATTCATTTGTCCTTTCTATAACTTCTCTCAATACTTGAATATGATCTACTGTACTAAAACCACTTTTAAATCCAGCTTGTTCTCTTGGTTGGTGAAAATCCAAGGTTCTCTGTAGACGAGTTGTAATTATCTTGGTAAAAAATTTTATATAAAACTGATAAAAGGCTGATAGGTCTGTAATTTCTAATATCTTCTTTATCATCTTTTTTAAATATTAATATTATTACTGCATTCTTCCAATCATCCGGTACATCTTTATCATTTAGACTAACTTTGCTAATATTTTTTCTGTTTCTTCACCTGCTTCTTTTAATATATCAATTATAATTCCATCATTACCTGGAGCCTTTCCTTTTTTCATACATTTAATTGCATTTCTCACTTCTTCATTTAAAATTCTGGGCAATTCGGAAGATGTAATAGATATAGGAGGTACTTGTTCTTTATTACTATATAATTCTTGATAAAAATCTTCTACCAATTTCATAATGTCATCCCTCTTTTTAGTAATAATTCCATCTTTTTTCCTTATTGAAGATATAAATTTCCTAACATAGTAACAGATAAATATAGCTATAAAAGATAGTTTCTAGATTCAAGAGTTTAAGATTTTTTTTTTTTAAATTTCAGACTACTAACTTGATAATAAAAATGACTGCTAGATGCATATGTGCAACTAGTTACAATAGTTTCCATTGATGAAGATTTCAGTCAAATACCAGTGTCAGGATAGAAATAATAAAGCACTATACCATCTGATGTTCACGGATTACTCAAGGTTATAATTGATAACTTGAGAACAGAATGAAAAGAAAATTGGTCTTTGAAGTCAATAAATATATCTTCTTGTTTATTAATAATAAATCTTGTGCATCCCTTACATCTTTTTTGTCTTATTGATTATGACAAACTTCAGTTTAACTTACTATGTCCTACAATATCTTTTTTTCTTTCAATTCCTCTTCTAATTCAAGACAGAATGACAAATATAAGTTGCCACATTCAGTAAATAAATAAAAAAAGACTCACATGACATTTTAAAATTTGTATTGAGATAGACATTATTTATCTGTACTATTAAAATATTGATGTTGATAAAATAGTAAGTGAATGAAAAAAGCAGCATGACTTTTTAGAACATATATATTCCTTGCTACATTGACCAAATGTAGATTAATTGTTTAAGACAAAAAATATATATTTTTAGATTAATAAAAATATTTATGATAGCAATTTACACTTAAATGTTATATCAATTATAATAAAAATGTTAATGATAATAATAGAGAGAAAAAAGACAACTTAAAACAAAATTTATCTCATCCCTTTCTAAAATTAGAACTGTAAATATAAACTTACCTAATGCAGATGGCATAGACCATGAGGGATCATATCCTAAAAAGAAAAAAAAAGTATAAACATATGTACAGAACACATCTAGGAGATAAAATTTTAAATCTTTTAAAGAATAAAGCATACTAGAATATCAATAAATAAAAATATTAAAATAAAAATATAGAAAGCAAATTAGTTCAAACAGGTTTGACAGTGCATTCTCCAACATCACCGATACCTGGCTGCCTAAGTCAAACAAAGCATATACTTTCACGTATTAATTGCATAGGGATTTTGAGGCAACTCTACTGATAATTTTGTTCCCCTTTCATCCCATTCACAAATTAAATTATTTACTTCTTTCATTGTGTTCTAGCTTCCTCTATTATTCCTCTGTTTCATCCTAGGCCTTAGCTTTATTTTGGTTTGCTTCCCACCTGACGATAATGATTGCTTGCAATTCTCATTTCTTGTTATATTTAAAAGCTCCTCATTCAATGAATCATCTATGTTCTTTCCACCCTGCCTATGGATTTTATCCACTTTTGCTTATACCCTATCAATGAATCATCTATGTTCTTTCCACCCTGGCTATGGATTTTATCCACTTTTGCTTATACCATAGGGTATATGATTCTTCTTTTTCAACCTAATCTCAAGACATTTACGTGGTGTTCGTTCCTTTTAGACTGAAATTTACTGAAGGGTTTAATTCCAGCCTCATTACTGCCAGCTTTATTACTGTCTAAGGTACTGAGCAAGTTACCATTTTCTCAATGGTTTTACACCCAGTACCTATCAATAAATGTTCCACAAGATTTGGAAATTCCATCTTACTATTTTAATAATATGGCTTTTGGAGTTCAGCTATCTATCTCACACATATGGTTGATTCATTTAGTATTTTTCTTGAGACACTTGATGCTTTATGCCTCTTGATGGTCTTTGTTCAACAACCCCTCATCAAGACCTGCTTATATTGTATAAAGTTATCTGGTTTTTCAAACAAAGCTTGTGGTGCTCCTTGCAAATGGTTGATAGGTACTGCTAGTTTAACCTCCTTGGTGATAGGGTTGATTTCAAAATACCTATCCAAAGCATTCAGATGTTCTACATATGATTCTCCCATATGACCATAGAAAACTTATTTTTAAAAACTGATTTACCATGCTGGGTGAGCATTCTTGGCTTTTCTGTATTTATTTTTATATTTACTCTCCTCTTAAGTCTTCAATTTTAATCCTTCAATCTGCTGTGCTAAGCTGTTAATTTCTGCTTGCACCTTAGCAATCGTACATTTATGTTCACAACACACTAAGTCCATGTCTTTTTTTATTTGCTTCTCCATACTTTGAATTATTTCCTTATTTTTTCGTTCAATTGCATTAATCTCTGTTTTCATCTGTTAAATTTTCCTATTAAGATTGCTTATTTTCTGGTCATCCTTTGACCTACTTCTTTGACTATCTTTTCCATTCTTTCCTCGAACTATTCATCTTTTTTATTTCTCTAGCCATTTTCCTACTTTCATATTTTTTCCATTTATTAAACATTTCAACCATGATTTCTCTCATAATTTTTTCAATTTTAGACTATTTTTTCCATTTATTAAACATTTCGACCATGAATTCTCTCGCCACCCTTTGATATACTAGCCTTAATTATTCTTGCTACTACTCAATTTCATATATATACTATATTTATTTTCTTTACAGTGCATTGCTTTTTGATCTTTAAAAGTCAATTTTACATTCTCCAGCTCTATTTTTAACTATATTGAAGGCTGCCCTCTTTTTTTTTCTTTTTATGAATTAATATTTACCAATTAGTATTATTATTCTCAATGACCCCCCTTCCCCTGCCCCCTACTGCCTCCTTTGCTCTTTGATCATTTAATTTTGCTGTTTATCTGTCTATATCAATCCCTGCTTATTTACTTCTATTCCCTTAGCAAGTGCTAAGACAAATCAATTAATATATTTCAATTGATATTCAATAATGACAAAAAAAATGAATAAATTTTACAAATATGTCCTATTTGACAAGCTTTGCCATATTTTAATTTGATACAATACAATTATTAAAAATTATTTTCACAATTATTCTTTGTTGAAAATACATAAACTTCATTTTTGTAGTAAGTTCTAATCTATTGATTAGTTTTATTTTATATATATTTTTTTCTATCAAGTTACGGTTAGATAAAAGTTCTTTAAATTTAAAATGTCTCTTTTTCTTTCACAGTCTAAAACAGGATAGTCAGTGAATTATTCTTGACTCTTAATTATAATTCAAGCAATTACCATTTGTGTTTCAAGTTATATTTTATTAATGTAATTTTTTTAAGGAACTACTAAAAACAATTTCTGTAAAAACATATATATCGAATTGTCTTTGGGTTGATTCTTTCTTTTAGATGTTTGACTCAAGCAAATTATTACTTGTTTTATTTTAAGTTATAGATTCAAATGTCATTTTAAACCACCAAAGAAATTATTTAAAATTTCGTTATTATATATAATGCTATCATGGGTTGCATTTAACTAATTCTTTAAATTAAATATTTGAAATTTAAAACTGTCTTTTAAATGAATTATTTTAAAATAAATCACCAACTATATATGTTTTCTGTGCTTCTCTGCATATAGCTGAAATAGCAACCATATAATTAATTTTTCATACACTGATGGTTTCTCTTGGGAAAGCTGGTTTTTTGGTCCACATTGAGGGTATAGTTCCGGTAATTTGGTCTGCAATGATTTCCCTTCGCTAATTGATCCAATTTTGAACTTGACCCAGTCTTCAAGTGAATCAAAACTCCAGTATATAGAACTAGGAGACTGCTCACTGCTGGATCTACTGACTTGACTTCAGCTACATCTTCATGGGAGCTATTTTTTTCCAACTCCCTGCTACAGCCAATAACAAATTGCAGCTATCTATTTTAGTCAGATAATTGCTGCCACTTGCTCAAAAAATTTTACTAGTCAAACTGTTCTGGCCAGCTCTTACAAAAAATACAATCCAGATTTTGCAGCTGACCAATTTGGCCAGCTACTTGCTAACAGCTCTTACAAAAACTAAAAGAATACTGAAATAATCTTTTTACCTGACCCTTTTATAAACTTGGATTGAGGTGACAATAATACACTAATTTAAAAACTTTTTTTTCTTATCTGAGGTGACAATAACACACTAATTTAAAAACTTTTTTCTTATCTCTTGATTGGAAACAATTTTAATCCTTCCAAAAGGACTTTTAATTAAAATTACATTTGGAAATCTTATCAAAGATTTTTTAAAAATTAGATAATAGAAATGAATACAAGTTTTAATTAAAAGATTTCAAAAATAAACTCTGCTTGTTTTTAAATTTCAAAATCAGAATATTATTTATTTAGACCTTTTTAAATGTTTTACTTTAAAATAAAATTCTGTTTTGAATAACCCTTTACAGTCATTATTATTCCAAGTGAAATGTAGAAAATATCTACAAAAATTAATGTCTGTGTTTATTTCTACTTTTCCTTTACTTTATATATATGTGCACATACACAACTATGCTGCTGTGTGCCATGCAACACAAATGGTTACAATATTATATATGCATTATGAAATAAAAAAATTTAATATATATATATTTTTTATTAATCTCTAATTTTTTCATATGTTATATATTTTTTTAAATCATCAATAACTGAAAATACAGATATGAATGTCATGGAGGATCGAAGTTACAATAGACATATATTTTCAAAAAAACAATTTTAAACACTGATTAAAAATAAATGAAGTCATTTATCTTATAATGCAGTCCCATGTTACATTTAATCTATTAAAGGTTCACTAATGGATAAGTGATGCAATAATATTCAAACCTAAGAATCTTTTTTTTTAATATGCAAATCAAATGAAGTCATGCATATTTTCATATATAAATATTCACTATAAATACATATATGTCTGAATGACTGTTAATATAAAATGATTCTAAGATTTTTTTTTCCTCAACTGCAAAATAAGCAACTACATCATAGTCATTTTATTCTTTGTTTAAGACTTCCTGATTTATCTATCATCTGCATCATCTCTTTTCTGTCTGTTTTGCCAATGCATTTTTAATAATGTAGTACCAAATGATCAGTGATTTTCTTCCTCCTCATTGTTCTATTTCTCTATTATTTTTTGTATTCTTGAATCAATCATCTTTTGGTTATATCCTATTTCTCTAGCAATTTTGTAATCTTACATCATTTTATCTTATATATGTATATTATTTCTTTATCAATTTTGATATCCTTATATTATTTATCTTTTGAATATAATTATATATCTCAATATCACTCTTGTATAAATTCATCTATCACTAAATTCTTTTCTACATTCATTATTCTTATTAATGCTGTGTGATTTAATGCAGTGATATATTGAAAAATTTGTAGCTCAAAGTCCTTAGATCCAGCTCCAATCCACAATTTCTAGTTCCTGAGCTTCTTACAAACTCCCAAGTGATAAATCATTTCATTATTCTTATTTTACTCTTTGTATTTGCTTATCTTTATTTTATTACTGATCAATATTAGAAATTCATTTTAACAATAAACAATCTATGACTGTTTCTTGTTTACTATCCATTCTAATGAGAATATTTCTGCCCTACAATAATGGTCCCATATAAATAACATTCCTTGTCATTCTAATTCACTTTATTTTTCTATTAATTTTCTAAAATTATCCAAACTACCAAAATTGCTACTCTCCATATCCTTTCTCCATCAATAAACACTGTCATAAATCATTTGATAGTTATTCTATCTTAAATTTTATTTTAAGGTCATATTTCCATTATTCAGCTAATTTCTCATAATACAAATAATAAGAATTCTATTTATTCTGAGTGTTTGCATATATATATATAAGTATGTTTATTTATATGTACATATATTTTGCTGTTGTTTTGGTTAGCAAAATGCTTGTAAAACAAACATTACTTTTCACATCATTACTAAAAATAAATACATTATTAATTGTTGTTGTTGCTGCTACTTTATTTTAATTTTTTTAAGCAATGTTTAAATATTAAAAAGGAAATATTGTATAGTTGCTTCTAAGATAACAAAACAATAAAGCTTTGTCATGCGTTGGTGGCCTAGCGGTTAGCATAGCTGCATTCCAAGCAGCTGGCCCTGGTTCGCTTAACAATAAAGCTTTTATTTCCCCCTCATAATTTATAGAAAATAACTTTTATTCACTTCTTAAAAGAGTTATTTGCTATTTTCTATTAAAACTATTTCCAGTGAATTCTCTACAAACATAATAATTATAGCCATGTTAATTTTTATATATAATATTTATTTTATATCGTTCAGTACTTTTACCTAATTTATAATGTCAATTTTTAGAACTTTTTTTTTTTAAAAAAAATACATTATGGAAGAACTACTTGCATTGAGAGAGAACAGTACAGTATTCGTATTCTAATGGAAAAAAAAAATATGCAAATAAATATACAGTGATGTACCTCCAATGTTTTGCAAAATTTGAGTTTATTTTATGAATTAGTATATATAATAATTCTTAGTTACATATATATTAAATATTTCTTCTTTTCAATATTTTAAACATAAAAATGATAGTACAATAACTTAATCCATTTTTATTTAAAGAGCAAAACAATAATTAATAGATGACAGAATATATATTAAAATGAATAATAAATTAATCATATTTATTTATATGATACGATAACAGAAAGGAGAAGAGTAAAAAACAAGATATGATAATGGCATATATCTGATTTTTGATTGTATTTGTAGATTATATACAAACTATATATTTTAAAATTATGCAAAAAATCATAATATTCGTATAATTTGAAGAAACAATCTGATGCTGAGTAAAAATAACATCTTCAAGAACAAAGCAATAAATTAATTTTGTAGTAAAGAACAAAGAGGAAAAGAAAGACTATCAGATATATGAATATAAGACTATAAATTATATTTTAATTTTGAAGCTTTATAGAATTGAATAAAGTCAAAATAAAGGATATTATTAAATATTAATCTTATAAAATATAGAGAACAATCAGATTTCAAGAGTCTGATTAACAAGAAATTAGATTTAAATGGCTTGGTGATCTGATATTGTATTGAGGGTTGTGTAATGATATATTTGAGAGCTGATCTGAAATAATTGCATCAAGAGTTAATGTTGCATAAAAATTTAATATTTCCGTTTTTTCTTCGTAGAGTCAGAGAATATGAAAATTGTTATTAAAAATTATTATATAAAGAGTATCTGGCAAGGAGAGATTGAATTTTGTGGATATCTCTATTTATATCAGATTCCAAATAATTGAACCAAATTCTAAGATGTGGAAAATTAAAGAGAGAATATAGTGAACTGGCTAAATATTTTACCTTGCCTAAGAATAGCTGACATTATTTTGAAAGCCCTATTTATTGTGGTATCAATATGAAGATAAAAAAATGTATTGCTAAAAAAAGTAATTCCTAGAATGAGAATAAAAAATAAACTAACTTTTATAAATTATCTGATCACATTTACTTTATTCACTATAAAATCTGCTTCTATACAGGTAAATTACAACTAATTTGAAATCTCTGGTTCTAGAACCTTTTTTGGATTTGAAAATTTTTTTTTATTTCAATAATAAACCTTTCTCTTTTGCATTATAAATACTTAACTCGGATGAAAATTTAAATAAACACTAATTTTGCTATCTGTAGTTTATCTATGTTGAAATATAACACTAAAATACAAAACATGCTTATATTTATATAAGCATAAAATTTTTGTACAGAAGCCAAACAATACTTAATAATTTTGTCCAGGTAACAGAAAATTATAAATTGATTGTAATGAATTAACATTAATCTATCTGTATCTTTCTATATCTCAAAATACTAGGTAAACAAAAAAATTAAATTTCATTGATCAATATTTAAATTAAATAAATTATTTTAAAATCTGCCGTTCTTTACATTTAAAATAGTCTATTTATTTACAACTGACCTGGGACAACTGATGAGTGCTGGTTCAGCATGAAATGCATCTTGTGGATCATTTGTCCTTTAATGTATCTTTATTTACATGAATTTAAAAAGAAATGAGGAAGTATGGAGGTTGTTTAATATATCTATTTATTTATTATATATACTATGATTTAATTCAATAGACAATTTGCTTTATAATTTATTTATTTTTTTACTTTATGAATCAATGGTAAACATATATATTTCCTCATAAGTTCCTCTAATGTTTCAATCAGTTTTTTTTATATCATTTTCAAGGTTCTTTTCTTTATCACAATAATGCTAAAGCTATATCAAATCAGTATATAATAAATTCAAAAGCTATTTATTTCACTCCAGCTCTGCCATTTATTTATGTAAGCTGATGCAGATAGTATTTATTAAATCCTTACCCAGGGCTAATCTATTCATAACCCAGACTAGTTTTTGACTTAATGCCTTTATCAGTAAAACGTTTGAATCTAGATTAGTGTATTAAGATTTTTTTGGATCTCATGCAGAAGTCATCTTTTACTCTTTTTTGTGTTATCAAGTGACTGGACTGAAATTCAAATTTAAGAGTTTGAATTGAAACAAATTTTTTGTTATACAAATCAGACATCAATTCAGTATCTATATATTTGATATTCAACCATTATTTAATAACTGTAAGCACTTTGAATAGGACAAATAATAATAATAATAATAATAATGGTATTGAAGAATTGTTTACTCCCACTCTTTCTCCAATAATAAATATCAAATAATCAGTAAACATTAAATATAGTGCTTACTAAATTCCTATCTACTGTTGTCCATATCCCCAGTCTAGTCCCTACTTAAGGTCTTCATTATTTTCATACCTATAATTGACAATTCTGTGTGGCTTAATAGACTGGTGGCTTTAAGAATTCAATCTGTAACTTCCGACATTCAAACAGTTGGCTAGGTGTCTATATACAAACATATAAGCAAATTTAATACAATAAACATCACATGATCACCATTTCTTATGCTTGCTTATAACTTATTAAAACAGGCAAAATTCTCTATACGTATCGCCATTCAGTGCAAGCCAGAGTAATCAATGGTTGCCAGAAGGCGCATGCACACTTATCCAATATCCCCAGACTAGTTTCTGGGTTGTGGCCTTCATCAGTGAGGAGCCTTGGATCTGACAGCACTGTACCTAGATCTTAGGATCTAATGCAACCCTTTAACAGTCACCTTTTATCTCTACTTAACTACAAAACTATGAGTCTTAAATTGAAAACACTATATTATTTTCAATCCAAGCTCATTAGCTTATATAGTCATAAAGGTCTGAACTCAGTTCAGTACCTATACCTTTTGGTGACTTTGGTTCTTTAATAACCATAACCACCATTATCCTATTAGGCAGAATTGGTTTTAAGCCAATAAACATCACATGATCACCATTTCTCATGTTTGCTTACAACTGTTATTAAAACAGGCAAAACAATCTATATGTATTGCCACTCAGTGCAAGCCAGAGTAATCAATGGATGCCTGAAGGCTTGTGCACAAAATCCCCATCTGGTGCAATATCGCTAAACTAGTTTCTGGCTTGTGGCCGTCATCAGTGAGGAGCCTTGGATCTGAGAGCACTGCACTTAGATCTAATCATATATGTGCTAATAAAATATTGGCAGCAGTACCTAGGAATTTATATGAAGTAAAATATCTGTATAGCATTTCTCTGTACTTAAAAAAAAAGATATTCAGAATTGGAAAACAAGGCCTTCAGCAAATCATTTATCACACTCTTACAGTAAGTTTCTTTTTAATCAAATTACTAATAATATGATTGTTATCAAAAAAAACAGTCAGGATTAAAAAAACCTGAGATCTTTGAATTGAGAAATGGTCTTAAATGAAGTTGTGTACTTGCTGTAATTTTGTTTTCAATTTATGCTTGCTTATAACTCATTAAAACAGACAAAACTCTCTATGCATTGCTACTCAGTGCAACTAGAATAATAAATGGATGCTAGAAGGCTTGTGCATAAAATCCCCATCTAGTGCCTATTCATCCAATATCCCCAAACTAATTTCTGGCCTGTGACCTTCATCACTGAGGAGCCTTGTATCTGAGAGCACTGCACCTAAATCTTAGGATCTACTGCAACCCTCTAGCAGCCACCTTTTGCCTCTACTTAACTACAAAACTATGACTAGATCCTAAGATCTAGGTACAGTGCTCTCAGATCCAAGGCTCCTCACTGACGAAGCCACAAACCAGAAACTAGTCTGGGGATATTGGATAAGTAGGCACTAGATGGGGATTTATGCACAAGCTTTCTGGCATCCATTGATTACTCTGGCTTGCACTGAGTAGCAACACTATAGAGAGTTTTACCTGTTTCTAATTTGATACACCCATCAATTAAAACATTTTCTTCTTATTAAATAAAGTTTAAAATTATTATTAAGAACACCCACCCATGGACACACAATAAATTATAAATATAACATATTCCTTTAAACCTATGAATTTCAAACAGGTTTGATTTTGTATTTATTAACTTCTCTGCCAGGATGGCTGGTTGAACTGTTAAATCAATTAAATACTGATTAATTAATTATATGTAATGAAACAGATATTACTGTCCTTCTATCTGTTTCACCTTTGTGTCTCCATAGACACATCTATGCCGGTTTTAAACACTCTTTAGTACACATGTATATGTATCCACTCAGTGTTATATGCCTTTACACAGCTGTATATATATGTTTATACAGTTGTATATATCCACACAGCGATATTCATTTATACAGTTGTATATGTAGTCACAGTTTGATATGTATTCAAACAATTATGTTTATTGTCACACATACAAGCACCTGTAAATGATAATGATATTAAATTTTGTATAGATATATTGCAGCATTTATATAAATAATATATTGTATAAGGGTTATTTTGTTTAGAAAATGTGGCTAAATATCCTTTAATAAGTTTGGTTTAAGTAAATTATAAATCACATGCGAATTCACAGATTGGTAATAAGATTTTTATTTAGAATAATTTGCAGGTGTGATCAGATAGTCCTTGGGTTATTGACATTGTTTTAAAGCTCATTCATTACGATTGTAGTGAATTTCTTTTCCAGATCAAACCAGTAAAAAATTGGCAACAAGATAAAAAAAAGAGAGATTAGAATCAAAAAAAAGATGATTGCTGTAAAACTTAGAAGTTTGAATAGTGTTTTAAAACAGATAGTCACTGGCTTTTGATCTAGGGAATATAGATATCGCAGATTTTTATTTAGAATAAATTGCAGGTGTGATCAGAGAGTCCTTAGGTTATTGACATTGTTTTAGATTCATTCATTACGATTGTAATGAATTTCTTTTCCCAGATCAAACCAGTAAAAGTTTGGGCAATAAGATAAAAAAAAGATAAGAATCAAAAGAGACCTAAGGCTAAAACTTAGAAGTCTGAATTGTAGTTTTAAAATAGATGGTCGCTGGCTTTTGATCTAGGGAATATAAATATTGCAGATTTTTTTTTGAAATTCACTCTCTTTAGCTTTTTTTTCTGAAAATTGTTGTGGAGACCAAAATCCAAAATGATCGAGTAGAATAATATATTTACTGGCTCGGAAGCCAGATGGTTTCTCTCAATTCCTCTAAACATTCCTTTGAATAGACTTTCCAGCAACCTGCATGGAGAATATGAAGAAATTTAACCTATCTGAAAGGCCACTGAAGATTATGACGCTGTCAGACGCCCTATTCCAACCACTATCATTGATATACGCTTCAAGTCCACTCAAGGAGGCAGAGAGAGATGGTAATCATTTTTAAAAGGAGCTGCGGTATGAACTTTAATCTATAAATTCTTATAACATTTTAAAAAGAATGTTCTATCTAAATTATAAAAACTCTTTCAATTTTACCCTCTTATAAAAAGATCGGTCTGTGACTGTATATATAATGTAAAAGAAAAAAAATCACTTACTTTAATTTTCTAAACTGCTGAAATCTTTTATGAATTAAAAGATTTCATATTTTTTTTTATACTCATTAAATGTCCGAAATTTATTCTCTTCAATTCTTACAAACTAACGGTCTGCCTAATTTCAGTAATTTTAATATTTTGTTTAAATGCATTTTGTTATGTTTGATATGTGATAATATGCTCAGATTTCGAAACAATGAAACCAAGTAAGTAATTTATAAAGGAGATAATTGTAATCTTCGCTTAGACATTTTAAAAGCCTTTTTTATTTTATTAATTCATTGTTTCGAAATTATAATATTGGTAATAAACGAATGCGCTAACCACTCGTTGTTATCATAGTTATATATATATTGTAAAATCGTATTTTTTTAAGATTTGCTTAACCGATCTTATATTATAACCTTTGATATTTATTAGTTGGAAGGGGATATATATATATTGTCTAGAGATGATAAAGTATATTTGCAAATGTTTGTATTAAGTCCCATCGAATATACTTTCCCTCCTTAATTAAGAATATTTATATGCAGATTCAGGATCTTAACTTGATTATTTTTATGTAGTTTAAGCCATTTTATTAGATACTTATAATGCTAATTTTAAGAACTGTTTTGAATTAGCTTGACAGATAAAAGCTATTGTTTTAGGCAATTAATTATATGATACTTATTGCTTTTATATATATATTGGTGCATTGGGGTGTGTTTTTATATAGTACACTTATATGTGTTACATTTTGCTGCCTCTGACAAGGGTTCACGGTAACAAACCGCCCCTTTTATTTAGTTCGGGTTATGGCTATCTTCATTAGAACTGGGGGCATGAGGACCCAGATTATTTTTCCATAAAGCCAATCCGACTTCCTGAACTTTATGTTCATATATCAATAGCAGCAAACCGTCGGTCTCAGAGCAAACCGAGCATTTGATGCTGAAACTCTGGAAGAATCACACACTCGACTGCAAGTTTATTTCTTTAATATTTGTATAGGCCATAGGCATATATTGGACCTAATGGTAACCAGTTCTTTTTCCCATATTAATTAATCATTCAGCTTTAGACTGAAGTTTGAATCTGGTTATCAGTTTGAATCTGCATGGTTCTGAGTTTATTTAGTTGCTCAGTTAATTAGTATATATAACAGTCTTTAAAACTAGCTGTACTCATCATCATCTCTACTAAAGTATCAACTTCTAACTTAAGCAAGTCAAGTTCCTCAGATGAGCATATTAAATAATTAGGCATGACCTCTATAACTCACACACACACGTGTATTGTAATATGTTTAAAAGGGAACAGATGTACTTGATAACAGTTCCAACTATTGTAACATGCTTGCCTGTGTTGAATACCTTGTGAAGATTATACAATCCCTGCCATTATGATATTTTGTGTTAGATCATTTGTTATTGTTTTAATAAATCTTTTTTAAATATAAACTGCTGTATATCTTTCTTGCTCAGACTCTAGATCAAACCAAACCACAGTATCTTATCCAATCCATAGTATTTTATTCCATCCACAGTATATTATTAAATGTCACAGTTCATTACTCCAATTTCTTAATGAGTTTAGATGCTATATGTGTATGTCTAGTATTTAATATTAATAGAGTGTCAAGTGTTATATATATCACTTATTTAGTTAGGTTAGTAATGACCTTAAGTCTCGTGTTTCTCCCTGTTCTATGTCGGCTCGCGGTTAAATGAGAACTGAGTGTAGCCCCAGGAATGTCACTCGTAAGGTGTTGAATTTGGAGTACTGGCAGATGAGTTGGAGTTTGGTCGGATTAGAGGTCTCAACCACCTCACTACGGTCAGCTTTGGTATATTTTGCTTGGGCTCTGAATTTTGTTGCATGAGTGTACAAATCTGACTGTTACAGTAATCATCATCAGTGGTAGATATCATTGCTAATTCTTGACACTTGTGTTCAGAGTTATAAGAAAATTCTATACGTGATTACTGATTGTTTGGTTGATAGATTTAAAAACTATTTGTATGATTTAGTTAACAGTAGCTTTCTCAAACCTTCCATAGATTTACCTAACAGCTGTTTAAGAAAATTTCATATTAAAAAAGAGATAATAAACTGAAATAAGAAGCATCATTTGTTATTTCGAATAATCTACATTTGACATCAACTGGAGTGAAATCTGACATAGCAGTCTTCCTCTAGGGTCAGTGAAGAGGATTATATTTCATGTTCTTTTTTCTAAACTTAATGTGGTGGTAATAAATAATTTCTTTAGGCTCTTTTTTTTTTTATCAATAACATCCCACAAATGACTAAAAAATTCTTATTTAATATAACTCTTGAGAAAACTGGTTCATTTTAGTAACTTTAAAAAGGATGGTTGTTATAAAAATACACAAATATATAGAGAGAAAAAAAGGAAAAGTGAGATAACTATTAAGTTATTAGTTTTCAGACATTAAATTTATTATTAACTCCCATTTGGAATAAATGTCTGAAATATTTAAGTATTTTAGTGTTATAAACACAAAAAATAATTTACTATTAATAAAAAATATTTTTAAAAAAGATCGTATTTTTCATCAAAGGTTTTCAACTTTTTTTAATATATATATGTCCATAATATATAATTTAAAAATAAAGAAGTCTGGGTGATAACATATTTTGATAATAACCAAATTAATTATTTATTACTTCTCATTAATTTTCATACCGTCTTTGTTTATTTGTTCAAACATTTATTTCTTCTGAGAAAGCTGTCATATTTTTCTATTAAAATTCCAAGCTGTTTTTTTTCATGACAAATTTTTTTTATTGTTGACAGTTAATTTTGAATAATACAAGCTTGTTTTCACATTTACCTTTGACTACATTTTTTTTTTTTTTAATCTTTATTTGAAAAGCTTTTTTATTACAAGAATAACATTTTATCAATTTCTATATAATAACACAATATATAAAACTGTTTTCAATATATTGCAATACTGTTGTACTTATATCTACTACTATTTACTTTCAATCCTATCCAGGTAATCTTAAAATTATGGATAATAGCAAACACTACATATTTCTAAATATAATTTATTTTTTAAAATGGCACATCAACCATATCTAAGTCAATTCTAAAATCCTTTGGAATGATGCTGTCAAATTGTATCAGTCAGTCAAGCTTTGGTGGTCGAGGAGAGCACAGCTGCCTTACAAGCAGTTGTCCCGGGTTAGCGGGTTCGCTTCCTGGCCGATGCAATGGCACATGAAAAAAAATTGTATCAGTCATGAAATTACTCATAATAGCATAAAATGTGAATGATCTCTGTACCTGTACTTGTGTTCTCAAATATCTCCAAAAGAATAGCAATGAATCTATTGTAACAATCTGGATAAGGTAGACTTAAAGTATCTGCACTACAGGGCGCCATCTAGGCATTTGAACCTAGAAAAATTTATAGATTAGGCAGATACGTAAGTAAAAAAAAAATAAATTTTATTTTGCATCCAGTCGTTAGCCCATGTCACTAGCTCAGTGGAATAGCAGAGATTTAATAATATAATATCTTATCTACTTATATTTAAAAAAAAAAAAAATAAGCCACTGCCAGTAATTAACATACAAACATTTATTAACGCACATATATATAAGATTGAAATTGTTTTAGTATCAGTTTACATTTTAACATTTAACATTATTTTTAACTTTACTTTAGGTTTTAATTTACATTTTAATATCTATTATATTATAAGTTTACATTTTAATTAAGTTCGCACAGATGGAATTATAAAAATTTGTTTTAATCATGTTGAGTAGAGATCGGTTACATAGATTACAATGGTTAAAAACATTTCAAAATAAACATAAATGATCAAAATATAAAATCATTGATACTGACAATTGCAGAGGGAAATTTATAAGTAACCCAATAGTATTCACCATAAGATACTTGCATTGTCACCAATAACTTAAAAGACATCCGAATAAATACATTTTAGATACTCACAGTAAGGTATCATTATTTATCGAATGTCTATATATTTTGATCAAATATGAAAACCCAAAACATACTTAACCGATAACCAATCCATGCAAGTGTCTATAAACAACTTAAATTTAATGCATTTTTATTTAGTGTCGAGTATGAATAGACTACATAGATTTGCATTTGAAAGAAAATATTCTATCCTTATTTAACCTTAGGCCAAAAGTTTGCAGTCGAACTAACGCCAATTCATCTGATATATCGATGTATTCAATGTAATACGAAATACGGCAGCACAAAAAGTTAAGAGAAGAAATTGCCTCTCGTCAGATAGGAATACATACATCTATCTGACAAGAAGAGCAATAAAAAAAACTCCATAGAAAGGAACTGCGGTCTCCGACTTATAATTCCTTCCATAGGCAAACGGGTGAGTGTGGCGTATACAAACGATTCTGCCTGTAGCGAATCTTGCATTACATCTACTAACTACACCAATATATCCAATCCATTGACCCAATTTAACTACGAAACAAATAACCTAAGATTACCCTCCCCTAATATAACTTTACAAATCTATATAGCCATTCACGCCCGACTTAAGTTTAATATTTATATAACTAGTTTAATGAAAAACAGAAATCATAATAAAACTTATAAAGAACAAAAAAAAAATGGAAATGATTTAAAATAAAAAAAAAAAACATCAAATAACAATATTAATAAAGAATTTAGTTTGGTCAGATAGGATTCTATTGCATTATTTACTAAAAAGGTTTTAAAATTTAGAGTTCTTATTTTTTCAAGTGAATATAAAGTTCTTACGATTTTTAAAACGTCCAGCTTTATCCTTTACAGTTGCTTGCCATTGTTGGTAATTTTGAATGGGAATTCCCACGCCGTACTGAAGATATTGGTATCCCGTTAGCCGTTGTTTTTATTTATTCGGAGTCTTTACTTGAGCTGGTCCTTAACGTAGAAAACGATATTGGTATCCCGTTAGCCGTTGTTTTTATTTATTCGGAGGTCTTTACTTGAGCTGGTCCTTAATGTAGAAAACGATCTTTTTTTTTTTTTAACAACTGAAGGAATTGAAAAGTGCGTCTTTTCAATCCCTTCTCCTTCAACTCCGCACTAACACATATAGTCACATCGTAATAACTAATTAATTAAACAAAATCAAACTTGTCCTTTTATATTAATTTGAAGGATCCAATGGATGTTATGTCATGATGATGATATGGTCCTTTCGCTGAGGTCCGATTCCATTGTTTTTCATTCATTGGCTATTTGTTTCTATTGTTTTCCTATCTGACCGATGTTTTTACATTTAAATGCCCAAGGCTAGTTTATATTTAACTAATTAAAACAATCATTTCCATTTCTGATTAATTAATGTGTTTTCAAACTTAAAGATATATTTTTATCTTTAAATCTCTACTGAAAATTTAGTTTTAAAACACTTTTTTTTAAATAAAGTTTTCGTTTAATAATTTTTTTTTTTTCTGTGCGATTTATATATACGAGTTTAAGATGATATTTAATTTTAATTTTTAATTCTTAAAGAAAATTTTTAAATGCGAACTTTTTATTTTAATTTCATGTTTAATAATAAAAACACAATGTAACGTCGTCTGAGCTCGTTACACTATATTTTAATTTTTGTTCTGGCTGTTAGATGTTATCAAACAGATACAAAAAAAGTTCAATAGTTTAAAGGTCAACTTGCAGAGATTAAAGTCACACTAACTTGTTCACATTATTTTTGCAGAGATAGGGATTATTTCTAAAGACATTTTTTTTTTATCTTAAATAATATTTTTATATAATATATTTTATTATTAAATTATATTTTTAGAATAATTTAAATTTGCATCATGGAAAAAAAAAGAAAAACAAATTACATTATTCTAACTAATATAAAAAATAAGCAAGAAATGCTTTTTAGTGAGATCTGTTAAATAAATTATGCGCTCATTCTCTTAAGTGTTGAATGGTTAATTCCACTTATATAGATCTCATATTTTTTTAGTGGACAGCAGATGCAATCACAAAAAAAAATCAAAAATTTCCTGCTTTCAGCAGAATATCATATAGCTTAGATAAGGCTATCATTTTCTACTGAGCATTTGCAAAAGAAAAAATGTTTTCATATTTTCTTTTTTTCAACAATATGCTTAAATATGAAAAATGAATTCTTCACAATGAAATAGTATAACAGAAAGTTATTATAAATTTTTATAAAATATTTTATACATTGAAATATTTCAATACAACGGGCTTTACAGCTAATGAATTCTTCACAATGAAATAGTGTAACAGAAAATTATTATTAATTTTTATAAAATATTTTATACATTGAAATATTTCAATACAACAGGCTTTACAGCTTCAATATTTTATATTTCTTGTATTGAAACAGCTGAAGAATCTAGGCTTTTGATATTGCTACCATATAATACTTTTTATGGTTTTGGTTTTATAATATATATCGTACACTTCCTATTTTATAATTTTGTACAATGAAAAATTTGCTTTCAAATGCATGATCCCAATTTTGTTAAGTCAAAAATTTTACATTACTTACACTGAAAAATTTCAAAATGATAGGCTTTCAATATTATTATATACAAGCAGTTACTGAAAAGTAACCGGAATTTTATAATAATTTTTTTTTATTTATCTTTAAGTGTTATAAATTTACTTTCCTTCAAAGTATTGCCTATTTAATGCAATACACCAGTCTAAACATGTTTTTCACTTTTCAAAATAATCTGGAAACACAAAGTGAAGCCTTTTAATACCTGTGGAGTTTGTTTCTCACCACTTCTAGGTCAGCAAAAAAAGGTAATTTTTTCATTCGAGAGAATAAAATGAAGTTAGAGATAGAATAATATGACATATATAATGCTGGATCATTGTTGAATTTAATGAAATATTGTTTCACCTTCAAGACTTCTCATAGAGGAATTGTTGTAGTGAGGCTTGCATTCCCCGCTTTGCCACAAAATGAAATGTTTACATTTTACCATCTCACATAAATGTTTCAGAACTTTAGATAAAATGTCTAACCATTAGAAACTAATTTTGAGAGAAAAATGCTTTTGCATAAAATATATATATATATATCAGCATTATATCTTGATATTGGACTTCACTTGCCATTCTTTTTTGGGACATAATGAATTTGACAATTTCATTAATTAATTCATAAACTTGTGTTTTCCCCAGAACAACCCTCATATAATCTTCAAACCTTACAACTGTTTTCCATACCATTTTCCCTAAAAGAAAACAGAATTTCATATTATTCCAACTTTTCTACCATTATAAAAAATGACAAAATACATGAAAGGCACTTTATTAAAAAAAACATGGCCCACAATTTCTCACGTTAACAATTTGTCACGTTGATGCAAAAGGGTCTCTGCAAGAGGTATGTAACAGCAGAATCATGTTCGACAACAGGTGTACTTAGCAGAAAACAATTCTGGTTATTTTTGGATAACCCCTCATATTAACAATAATTGCCAGGTAATTGGTGTTAATTATAGCACATGTGAAGAGTGCTTGCTTCCACAATATTACAGATATTATATATATTACATAGCATATTGATATTTTTTTAATGTATATGTTTTAGAATTTTCTCTTTTATACTTAATTTAAATGATTTTAGATTTTCTATTTTAAATATGTTAGACTGCATACATACAATACCTTTTTTCATTAGTAAAAAAATCCATTTTTTTTAAAATTCTATAATCATACAAAAATGCAGAATGAAAAAGTAGGCTGTAAGTAGAATAGGGACTTTTAAGTTTAGAGGGCATTAATTTCCTTAATTTTCTTGACAAAGCACTTTGTGTGAGAGTTAATTCAACAAGAAAAAAATTAGTAAATATAAATTAATAGATTTAATTACAATGAGTTGTCTGCCCCCCTCCCCCATCCTAGCAGCACTGGTTTAAATGGGGGGAGGGGTCCAAAAAATTCATAAATCCAAAAAAAGCCCAGTAACAAGGATTTTGAATTAATAATATTTTGTCTGAGCACGAAAAATATTTATTGGCTACAAAAACTATACTAGATTGATTTCTATATCATATCACCTGGATCGTCTAAATACTTAAGACTAATTTTATAATCAAATGCTAAAAGCATTTTTGTTATCATCTAAAGCAAAATTTCAAATCTGCATTCAAATTAAACAATTTGTGAGTTTTTCCTTTTTTAAAAAAAAAAAAAATCTAAAGGTGTTAAAACTAAACACCTGTAGAAATACAACTCCTGTCATGACGAATTTTCAGTTAGCATAAATTTCCAACTATTGCACAGATCTTACAAGTAAAAACATTCAATATTGCCATTAAAAAGTTTAATCAATATTCAAATAGTGACTTGTAATTATTATAATTACTTGAGTATATATATATGCACATATAATTATGACATCATCAAACTTTTTAATTAAGCATACACACAGAATATATTTTAGTAATAATTCATTAAATATATTCTTATCTCTTTCACTCTCTGCAAACAGTCGGTTTATTTCTATTTCAGTGATATTAATATTACGTTCTACTATTTTTGTTGAAATACTTTTTTGCTTACATTTAAAATAATATGCACTGAAATTAAGTGTTTTTCTCTAATTGTTATTTATTTCCTGTGTACGTTTCAACCTTTTTATTCATAGGACATCTTCAGAATGTTGTATATATAAATCTTTATTTAGCACTGCCAACTGCCAAATTATAGCAATATATTTTGAATAATTTGGCAGTTGGCATTGCTAAACAGAGAGTATATATATACTGAAGTTTAGCCTACATATAAAAAGGCCAAATTGTATACTGGAAGTAAATCGCAGCTAGAAAAACGGTGATTTTCAATGTATTTATTTTAAAAACAGAAGTAAAAAAATGTGCAGCAACAGAAATTAAATAATATATAATATATATATTTATATATAGGGTATATGAGCACAGACTTTCACATGACCCACCACTGTCCACTCTATCTTATAATACTGATACACTTGAACACATATATGTCAAAAAGATAAATAATCACCAATATTTGTATTTCATGCTAAACCAGCAATCATCAGTTGGTCCAGACTATCATCTTTACACACATATATAGTATAAGTGCTCAGATATATAATAAGATAGTCAATTTTCATACTTTAATGGACAGGTTTCAATCTACTCCTCACTTCAACTCTTCAACCGTCCATCCAATTGAAAATCTGATGATGAAACGCTCAAAGGCCACCATGAGGCCAAGATTCTCTTCACACCCAAGTTGACCTAAAGTCAATCTGACCCCTCATGTACAGGATATAATCCATTTAATACATAAACGAGGGATGGGCAGACATCTTTACTATGTAATAACTGAAATACAGGCTTATTATATACCTGTATCACTATATGTAAAATATAGGGTATATGAGCACAGACTTTCACATGACCCACCACCCTCCACTCTATCTCATAACACTGATCACATTCATGTTGACCTAAAATCAATCTGATCCCATATGTACAGGACATAGTATTAAATAGATTATGTCCTGTGCATGAGGTGTCAGATTGAATTTAGGTCAACATGGGTGTGATGAGAATCTCAGCCTCAGGGTGGCCTTTGAGTGTTCCATCATCAGGTTTTTAATTGAATAGACGGTTGAAGAATTGGAGTATGTGGAGTGGATTGAAGCCTGTTCATTAAAGAAATGAAGACTGGCTATCTCGATATATTTCTGAGTGCTTATTGCATATATGTGTGAAGATGATAATCTGGATCAACTGATCATTGCTGGTTTAGCATGAAATATGAATATTGATTATTTATCTTTTTGACATATATGTGTTTAAGTGTATCCATGCTATGAGATAGAGTAGAGAGTGGTGGGTCGTGTGAAAATCGGTGCTTATATATCCTATATATTACATATATTGATACAGGTACATAATAAGCCTGTATTTCAGCTATATAAATATAGTATTTTTCCATACAAGAACAATAGGATCTAATAATTTTTTAACCAACACTCCCTTATCAATTAAAAAAAATTGTATAATCACTAAAATATCTGAAAAATTTTAACAAGCAAAATAATATTCTGCAAAACATATACATATTTCTAATAATGAATATATTTTATTAAATTTTAAACTTATAAAATTTTAGATGCACAATGCACAAAAATGAGTTGTAATACTTTTGCTACTATTGGCATTATTAAAAGGATATCTGCTTAAAGTACAAAGCATTATAACAAGTTTAAAAAAAAAAAAAGATTAAACAGCCATTTAAAAAATAAATATCCCACTGAAAAGCTTTTCCAACAACCTCTCATATAGGAACAGAGAAAGAGAACGCAATATTCACTAGGTTTCCAAATGCCAGGTGATGATAGTTTGAGTATTTTTCATCATTGTATACTTTAAAAATAAACGAATACCCATTTGCCAATCAACAATAATCAATAGCTGAGTTTGGCTATGGGACAGCTTGAGAAAAAATTCTTAAGTTTCTTGAAAAAAATTTTTCACTTGGTCTGAATTCCAAGCCTGGATTGGAGCCATAAAAATCTGCTTTTGCATCATAAAACTCTTTATGACACTGAAGTAATACTAAATAAATAAATGTATTATAACACACAGTGGAAGAATATCAGGCTCAAGAGCTAAAGCTTCAGAACTGATCTACCTATCATTCTTTTCTTTTTTTAACTTATTGTTTCGAAATTAAATGATATAAGGATTGATCTCACAATTCCATTCAATGAATTAAAATAAAAATTTCTTTTATTTCCTTGTCAGAGAATCAATTTAAAACTCAGGTTCTTCAAGCAACCATTCCCTGTATTAACTTAACTGTAATAAAATATATTAGAAACAAATTAGATCCTTTATTAGTTTTAGTCACATATTTTGTGAATGGTGAATGTATATTCAATAAACCAATAAAATGAAACAACATAATAAAAGTTGTAATACCAACAATAAAATATATGCCTGCTATGTCCATGTCCTGGGTTTGAATCTAATCCAATTTTATTTTAAAAATTTCCAAAATATTCAGTATTTTTCCTCAGGTAGCTGACTCATAGTTAATCTAGATAATCACTAGTATTGCTCAGTAATTGAATATCTTGCTATTCATAGTTAAGAAATTAAATGCAAATGAAAAACAATTCAATCCACAACCATCTGGCTTACTTGTATTGTTTTCCCCTTCGTTGTTCTCCCTATATAGACCTGGTAGAAAAGTTTTCCTTTACAGTTAGCTATTTTCAGAAAAATTTCCTAATGAACAGATTGTTCATCTAAATAAATAAAAAAAATCCAAAATGTCTTCTTGATATTATTGATACAGAAAAACATTTTCTACAGACATATATATAATGCTCTCACTTTCTACCCTAATTTTATCTCACATTCAATACACATATTAGATGATGGAAAAAGTACAATATAAAAATACAAATGTAAGGTTTCTTTCAATGAAAAAATATATGTTGAAAACAAATTTTTTTTTTCTTATTTTAGAACTGTTGTACATCTTTTTAATTTTTTTATTTTATTTTAAAAAGTTGTTTTCTTTTTACTTAAAATAAAAATTAAAAAAAATTAATCAACTAAATTTAATTAGAATGCATTCTATGTTTGTTAGTTTTTGTAAATATACAATAACATTTTTATTTAACTATTCCCATGATAAATGAAATGAAAATTAATTAAAACTGCTTTTGCTTACTTGAAATTATTATTATATTCATGCATATAAAAAGCTATGTAAAGACTATTTTACTGGACATATACATATGGAAGGCTATTTTGATAAGTAAGATTCTCTAATTTACTGATACCAAAAAGAATTTTATATGGGGGTGCTTATTAGATTTATTATAGATAACAAATTCACTATCAATTCAGACAATATGAGTGAATGTAGCTGTGGTACCAAAATGACAATTGAATCTAAAAGAGAAGATGCAAATGTGACACTAGTATTTTATAGTCACAAAAAAAGATTCCACATACTGAAATGCATTAAATGCCAAAGACATTATTGTATGACATCAATATAATGGAGGTAAGAATTTATTGAACTTTTTAAAATCAAAGAATGATCACACTTTGAGATAATTTATTAATAAATACTGTGCAACACTACTATTAATGTCTCAGTAGATTTAATGCTATTTGAAAAAGTAATGATGACTTAATAAATTATTTATCTTATAAATTAATGTTTTAGCAGATATTTATGCCTCATGATATTCTTCTTAGGTTCAAAGCTATCTCCTTATTGCTTTCTTTATGTGCTTCCTATAAAGCCTGTAAAGCACTTATTATTGTATCCAATTGTTTTAGCTTATAAATTAACTCACACAAAATCTATTATACTTTGGTTACAGTTTTGGTCAATAGATAAATCTTCTTATATATATTAAAAAAATACAATTGTACAAAAGCAAAAAGTAATATATGTAAGAAGACAACAAGTTCATAAGATATCATTAGTGAAACTAAAACAAGTTTAAAAGCTAAATAATTTTTATCTAAATTTATATATATATAACAATAAATAAATAATATATTTAATTTAAACTGTATTTACTTGTAATTTGAGAAGGGAAATATGCAACAATAGCATTACTTTATTCAGACATAGATTTATATTTTTTTAACCAGTAAAATTCTAATAATATTTATCACTTTTTCTTTCATTATTTATGACATTTAAAAACTATTTTCTTAAAAAATAATAATAATATTGTTTCCTATGTAAATATATAAATTTGAAATAAAATATTTATCACTTTTTCTTTCATTATTTATGACATTTAAAAACTATTTTCTTAAAAAATAATAATAATATTGTTTCCTATGTAAATATATAAATTTGAAATAAAATATTGGTGCTGATCTCATCATCTATCTACATTCCATTTTCTCTTTGTTTCTTTAAAACACTGTTTGGAACATCATAAAAGAATATTTGAAGACTCTTTCGATTTGGAAAAGGTATTTATCATAATACTATATAAAAATTTATAAATTCAAAATGGAATTTAAAACCTATTACTTTTCATTGATAGAACTTTTTGGGGAACTTTTAGTATTGCTTGTCTTTTTAATTTCTTCTTTGGTTTTAAAAAAATAAGAAAGAGGGAGAAGGGGGGGGATACGGTCAATTCTATGTTTTCAATGGTTTTTTTTTTTAATTTCTTGTCATAATATTGACTTACAAATTAATTGATGTATAATTTTAAACAATCTCTTTTAGTAATTGTAATTGACACATTTGTTTTGGAAATTTTCATTCTTATTATTTGTCTTTAAAAATTTTTAATTTCTTTTTTCACATTTAGGAGAAGGAAGGAAGATGATGATTTCTAGAAGTGTTGCTGACTTTTAAGAAAACAATAATTATCAGCTACATTCACTACAAAGTACAAGTCAAACCAGCAATCCAAATAAAAATGAACTGGCTGGCTTTGAAACGACAACAAATTAACAAAAAAAAAAAAACTTAAAAAATGAAATTTATTTTTTATTGACCTGGATTTCCTTGCTTGCCCAATAGTTGTTTATTTTTTGACTTGACAAAAATACAAAAACATAAAAAAGTATAATTGTCTCATTCGTTTTGAACAGAGTAATTTATTGGCAGTATGAATGCCAATGCAAATTTGGCTCTAAAGTCCCCTTACTTTTCTTTTCTCCATCATGGACACCTGAAGACATCTAAATAAAGAATGTAATGATGTTCATTTTTATTTTTTCAATTAAAAACTAAATAAATAAATAAGAAATCAATATAAATGAACATGTCCAAATCTAATGCTTCCAGTTGCTTTTCAAATAAAAACATTTTAACAATATAATCAACAAAAAACACAAAGTTGATTTTTAAATTAATTTCTAACAAATTAAAAAAAAAAAATGTTATTACAACACATGGTGGGGAGAGTATTGTTTTCTTTTTATCTTTTATTTTTCTGTTGCATTTTAATTATCTCACAATTATTTGATGGCATAGATGCAATATTTTAAAGAAACAAAGAAAAAATGGAAGGTAGATATGAACTAGATCAGTAAGAAAATATTTTTTTACAAATAAACACAAATAGATTACTTTATTTTTAAAAAAACACAAAAACTTTTTTAAATAACAAAAAAAATTAAAGTCACATTAAGATATGATTGAACACAACATTTATGTGAAATATCTAGATATCCATCTTACTTCACTGAGAGGTTTAAAATAATGTCAATTTCTGAATGTTAGTTAATTCTTTAAGTTTTTCAATTCTTGAAGATGAACTACTAAATATTTTACATATTTTCCTTAAGAGGATTTCAATATTCTTAAAAAATAAAACCTGTTTCCATGCATCATCTATTCGAAGATCTTTCCTGTGAGACACAGTATTGTTGAACTACATGTAGAATATTGTCTCATAGACAAATGGCCACACCATTTGTTTTTTCTAACATTACAAATGCTCTTTCAGAAGTAAATATAACAATTTTCTGCAAATCAAAGTTATTTTCATTGTAAAACTTTTTGTACCTTTTATTACAATAGAATAACTATCACACTGATTCTCAAAGCATATTCTGCGGAACATGGGTGATCCATGAAATTGTTTCATATGTTCCACAAAAAAAAAATGTAGAAATAATAATAGATAACTCTGCACTATTGTAGCCATGCATTTTTTGTGTGATCAGCTGTATCTATGGTGACCTTTATGCAATGTGGTCAGTTTCTGTGTAACCTGGATGCAACACACATATGGTTCTGTTCCGAATGACCTGAATTTATAGTCTATGTGTTATTTTCAAATGGTCAAGACATAATAATTGAACTGTTTGTTAGTGTTCTGCATGAAAAATATTAAGTGAAATGTGTTCTGCAATTCTACAAAGATTGAGAACCATTGGACTATCACATGCAATAAGTTTAATAATGCCTAATATATTCAAATTTTGATCTCTATTTTATATATATATTTTTTTTTCTACTGAAATATCCATATTCATCAACTATCAAACAATGAAATGAAGATATTTAAACTTCATCAGCAATCTCCTTATGTATTATTAAATTTATACTCTAAAAATTCGAAAGAATTGGTAATGTTTAGATATTTTCCTACATGATACATATAGATTGCGCAGAAAGCTTCAATGAACTGTTGCTAGAGCAATATCTATTAGAACTTTAATCATATTTTCCCCCATTTTCTTGCATTCAGTGTTTTATAGTCTGAGATTGTTATCTTCCAGTGTTTCAGCTAAAATTCTCAAAATTCCTCCATTGTTTTTATTTTGGATGGCAATAACGGAATCAATATGAACTTTTTGACTTAAATGTCACTTTAAATAGTCTATCCATTTGACTCATTTTTTATTGTTAGTAAATCCATTTTTTGAATTTGACTGACTGCAAATTTTACAAATCATATCACCTGTATTGTTTCAATAACTAAAAATGTACCCAAGTTTAATAATTATAATTTTTAATGTCAATGCCATTTCAGTTTCAATTGATTGGAAGATTCATTTAAGTTTAAATTTGTTTTTCTTATTTTAGGTTGACTTGAGAAGAATTAGGAGTGATTTGAAGTTTCAACATTTTTAGGAGCTAAAAAAAAATATTTCTAAATGGGATAATTTTTTTAAAAATTACTATAGTAAAAAAAAAATCCCAATTATGTCCAATATTCTGCCACAACAACAGCCAGCAGAGGAAAAACAGTGCTCAATCAGCACTGTTGTATATAGGTTAAAATTATTGCGGAAGCTAATGGATACCTTCCAGCAAGCTATATACAAACTCTCTGAAATTATCACTTATTGGTGGTTAGTTTACATTTAGTTCAACAGGGGTTTTTAGTAGCTTTCATATTAAGTATTGGATCTATTTTTATTTTAGCTGTGGGACACACTATTAAACTGAAGTTCCCATAGGAATATCTCTGTCACATAGACAGATCAATTCTATTCCTTAATGCTTTTTATCAAAATTATTCATCTGGATTCAAATTTATGTGTTTAAAAATGAATGAATAATGTGAGTATAGGAAAATCCGGAATGTACAAAAATGACGGAGTTATGTGCAGGTTTTCAAAATTGATGCACAATTATGTATTTTGCAACTTAAGAAGGAACATTGCTATTTACATTTATCACTGGATTTAAAGGCGAACAAATATTTCTGATAAATTTTTACTGAATCCTTCTCTTTCTGCCCACTATAGTGACCTGCTTTTTTTTTGTTGATATTAAATTAAAGAGTGAATGTAAATTAGAAGTAAGAAGCATTTTAATGATGAAGTATACTGATAAAGAGATCTAATTTGTTAAAAATAACCTGTTTTCATATTATAATGCTAATTCCTAAAAGAAATGCTGTACGTTAGAATAATAATTTGAAAGTTTAAAAAAAAAAAATCAATAATCTTGGAAAATGCATTGAAGAACAAAGTAATTTGTTATCTTTTTTTTTTTTTAAAGTTCTAATCAATTTTCATTTAAAAATTAATTAATTTATGTAATCTACAAATTATCTTTCAAAAATAGTTGATATAATTTTTTTTGACAAGACTTTCTGATAAACAGTAAACAAATACAATAATTTATTGATTAAATTATAATTTCAGTTTAAAAATTGAAATAAACGGTTCCAAAAGAATGAAAATATATATATATACATGAACATAAGTCGAAAAACACATATGCTGTCCAAATATTGTATATGGCATTATGTCATAAAAAATGTTGTTACGACTCTAATTACATATATCCTTTTGCAAATTCATTTCCATTTATTTTATATAACTTACTTAGTTTCAATAACATACAAACATAAAATAAGCAACTAAATCTATATATAACAGTTCTATAATTCTAGAAAATAATTTTCTATTTGACACTTAAGTCCTAAGATAAGTAAAAATAAATAATTAAATGATATATCACTTGAATTTTATAAGGAATTTGAGTACTGAACTGCTACTTAAGAACCTTGAATAACAATCTATTGCTTTATTACTGTATAACACACAGGATAATAGTAGGGTAAAAAAGGTAATTGAATAGGCCACTGAACAACAAAACTCTAATAGCTCCTTAGAGTGGAAAAATGAAAATTACTCACCAAGGTTTCTAATTGCCAGGAGGTGGCACTGAAAAAATTTGATTTCAGAATGCTTTAGATGTCTGAAAATATGAGAGAAAATATGTAGACTTTTGAAAGCGCTCGAATAAATGGATAAAAAGTTTGTCATTGGTTTTATTTATGGTGATTATATATATTTAAGTTATACGTGTGTATTTTCATATTAACACAAATATTAGAGTTTACAAATATTTTTCGAACACATAGTTGAACGTTTAAATATTAAAATCATTAGTATAATATTTATCTACTTTGTCCTTTGATTTATACATTATGTATTATAATTAAAATTACCACAAATCCAAAATTCAACCAGACCAGCAAAAAATAATATTAAAACACAACCAAAGGTTTCACTACTACAAGCAGACTTCTCAAGTGTAAAGAACTACAAAAACTACACAATATATATAATATTAAACATTACCCACAAATCCATTTACTTCCCATAACCCTTAATATTAAAAGAACTCTTAAATAAGTTAATTGCTTCAGAATAATACATTTTCAATAATACAGATTCTTTAATTCTTCTTTTGATTTCATTTCTCTCAAAGAAGACAACCTTAGCTCCATCAAAATTAATAGTGTGGCCTGTATCTTTTTCATGGACATACAAAGCAGAACTAAGATATCTATTTTTTGTATTATATATGTTTTATATACATGCTATCACACATGAAGACATTCTCAAACTTATGTCAAAATAAATTCATATCTATATAAATCAAAATCTAAAAAAGTATTTAATTTTGAAATTATAGTTATAATAAATAATGATTTAATGAAAGATGAATAAAAGTTATGATCTTAATTCGCTAATAAATAATAACATTTATAATTAAATTAATTATCACTGCATTTATTCCTTCTCCATTTTTTTTATCTTTAATCATTTCAATTAATTCCGAAATTATGTCATCTTTCTGTAGAAAAATCAAGAACAATGAAATTGGGTATTTGTAAAACTACGTTTCCATCCCTTTATTATATGCAAATAATTCTGACTGATTTTTTTTTTCTTTACTTATTTTCTTTTTGACATTCTATCTTTGCTTTTTTCCCTTTTAGAATTACAGTAATATATTCCTTTCTAAGTAGTTGCTAATGATTATAATTCATCACTATTATATACACTCTATAGTTTGTTTTTTATATGTTCTTTAGAAATAATTTATTTTAGTTCATTTAATTGTTTTAACAGGTTACATATAACGTTGCTTTATCAGATATTCATTTTTGATTTTAATGGTGATGATCGCATGGATATATATATATTTGTTTTATAAAAGCTATTTTAAAAAACATGGAAAATTCACTTATAAACACTTTACAAAAAAAAAAAAAAATTACTTTCCAGGCTAAGTATTAAAAATTATATATATATATAATACTAATAATTTATATTATAGTAATAATATTGAGGTGGTAAAAAAGTTTGCTGTTAATGGAAAGAAGACCCTTGATTCCTCTTGAAGGTCTTAAAAAAAATCAAACAGAGCAAATTTCCTAAAGTCCACTCCATATGTTCTTCTTGTTGTAGCTGTTATTACAATATGATTATTCAGATAATATATGAACGTGGATGGGCTGCTTATGAACATGCTTTATCCAGCATAGTGACTTTAGCAGTTATAAGACTCTGAGTTAAAGATCAAGAAAACCATGGTCTTTCTTTTCAATTGCCTGATAACTCTTAACTAAAATATAAGTTGAGTTTTCTTGAATGTGTAAATGTATAAATTTTCTTTTCTATTTACAATCATGACAGTTAAAAATAAATCATGGACTTATTCATAGGATGCTGTAAAGTCAAACAGTTGGTGGTCAAAATTGGAGGATGCTAATAATCTCCTGACTGCAGACCATTTATTTACATACTTTCAACTGTAGATCACTTTCAAATAAAGGAAGATTACAAAAATTTGAACTGTCTAATATTAAATGAGACTTTATTGAATTCTTGTGAAATTAAAAGAAAAGTTGAAGAGACAATTGGTTTAAAAAAAAGTACAACGGCCGAATAATAGAAGTACAAATGG
Source organism: Epiperipatus broadwayi (assembly GCA_028023455.1). Taxonomy (NCBI): domain Eukaryota; kingdom Metazoa; phylum Onychophora; class Udeonychophora; order Euonychophora; family Peripatidae; genus Epiperipatus; species Epiperipatus broadwayi. Next base: position 4,688,042 of record JAQFVV010006236.1, read on the forward strand.
AATAGGATAAATAGTGTATCAGACAGAGTGGCAAAATTAGTTATTCATCTTAATAACAGATATCAAATGCATATAATTCAGGTTTATGCCCTAACAAGTTCTCATTGTAATGAAGAAGCAGATAATTTTTAAATGGATGCGCAAAAGACTTTGGATCAGACAAAACAACATTTTTAAATTGTCCTGTGTGGCTTTAATACTAGAACTGGGAAATAATTGAAAGATGAAAGTGCTATAGATAAATTTGGTTATAGTAATAAATATGAGAGAGAACATAGACTTTTGGTGTTTGCAGAAAAATAAAAAAACTTGATATTATGAATTCTTTTTTGAGAAAAATATTAAATGGAAATAGACATGAAAGTATCCAAATGAAGGTACAGCAGAATTGTATTACATTTTGACTAATAGAAAATATATATTTCGAGGTTGTAATGTTCTTAAGAAATTCAACACAGAAAGTGATCATCAATTAATGGAAAACTAGACAGACAAAAATTATTAAGAAAAACAATATTCACAGTTGTCTTCCTAATCTTCAGAAACATTCCAAAGAAATCAAATTAGAACCTGCAAATCATTTTCAAATATGAAATCAGAAGGAAAACAATTGACACACTTTTAAAAACTGCAACAAAATTAACTGATACAAAAAGCAGCAATTGACCAGTAAAATTACTACTGAAACAAGACAATTTATGAAGAAAAGAAGTAATATGAAAATAAATAAAAATGATGCATTAAAAGATTGAATATCTCAAATTTTGTAAAATGATGTGTAAAAAAGAGTTGATAATGATATAAAAAAGTAAAATTGTGTGAACTAGCAAGGAAAGCTATAGAAATGAATAAAAATCTCAGGAGTGTAAAACAACATCTTGGTATATTGGTAGAAATTTATTTATGCGGTAAGAAAAAAAAAATAGTACTATTATTAAAAAAGCAAGATGATATCAAAAAATATGTAGAAGAGTTCTATCAAAAATTATATAGCAATAAAGAATGAAGGAAAATATCACCTACAACTTTTATATCTTCTGAATAGTCAGTGTGACATGCAATTAAATTTATGAAGATGGGAAAAGCTCCAGATAATGAAAAAGCAAATGAAGAAATAGAAAATTGTATGGCAAAGTTATATACCAAATGTCTAAATGATGAAAATGTACCAGATTATTGATAAAACACAATTAAGATTAATAATTAAAAAAAACTTTATAAAGAAAATATTTGAAATTACAAACCTATCTATATTTTATCAGTTCTATACAATTTTTTTACCCAGAAAATTACAACTTGTTTACAGCTAACTTTGGATTCTAACTAATCAAAAGTGCAGGCTGGATTTAAAAATGGTTTTAGCACAGCGAATCACATCTAGGACAAGGTATAGAAAGAATAATGAATATGACTTCCATTATGCTTTGGATTTATATTATGAAAAAGCATTTGATTCTATAAGCATTTCTTCAGTAATTAAAGCATTGGATCATGAAGTGTAGACTCAGGATATTATCATATTCTGAAGAATATTTATAAAAATCCAACAGCAACAATTAGATTACATAATGATACAAGGAATATTAGCATTGAGATAGGGATATAACAGAGTAATTCCATATCTCCAAAACATTTTGTGAATTAAAATGGGAAGTTAAGGGAGTAAAAGTAAATGAAGACTATTTAAGTTGTCTAGATTTTGCAGATAATGTAGTTGTTTTTATAAATAATACTCTAGAGCTTCAAAAAATGTTGTAAGAGTTATCAGATGAAAGTAAGAAAGTAGGGCTAAAGGTAAATGTTAAAAAGATTACAGTAATGCTCAATGAATTTTCTCAAAAGAAAATAAAGATTGATTATGATGAGTTAGAAGAAGTTAACAACTACAAATACCTTGATCACATTATTACTACAGATGGAAACATAATGGCTGAAATTAATCATAAAATTAAACTTGGTTGGAGTGCTTTTAATAGAAATAATTTAATATTAAAAGGAAGTATGCTTATGTATTTTAAAAGAAAGTTTTTTAATAAATGTGTTTTACCAGTTGTTATCTACAAATCTGAGATTTGGACAATTAACAGAAGAGCAATATATGTTAGAAGTTACCAGAAGAGATCAAAAATGAAGTACATGAATGAGAGAACAATCAGGTGTTATTGATATGTTAAAATAATTAAAAAATTGAAGTGGAGTTGGATATATCACTAAAAGAGATAATAGATGGACAGCAGAAATATTAAACTGGATTCCAAAATTGTAAAAGGTCTGAAAGAAACCATATGTGTAATGAATAGATGAAAGAATTGGAGTGATGTCAAGAATAGGCTAGAAACAAATGAAATGAATTTGGAGAGACCATCCTGCAGTGAATCGATAATGGATGAAAATGATGATGATGAATATTGAACTATCTAGTTAAATTATTATTTTATATTCCCCTTCCAAAATATAATTACTTATTATATTAAAAAAAATTAAATGTACCTAATATCTATGAATTCAAGTGGTTATATATAACATCTTTTATGTATATATTGCACAAATGCAATTATAAATGTAATTGATCTATTACTAATTTTCTTCTTTTCTGAGCCAACATAATATCTGGTAATTAATGAATATACAAAAAAGGTAGTTTTTATAATATTTAGCTTTATTACTGTATATATTCTTATGTGCACTTCCTTATTATAATTCATCAATTTTATTTTTTAATAAATATTTCAGAAGAAATTATTATATAATTTACAACTTATTTTGTTAGAAAAAAAAGAGTCCCCTAAAGTATAACTCCATAATGCATTAAAATGATATATCAATCCATTTTCATTTTTTGAAAAGCAGCAGAGATGTCATTTTCATTAGAATTTTATGAGGAATATCATAACTCTATAGAAAAAGCTTGTTTCAAAATTTATATATCAAAATTCACAATTTATAAATAAATTTGAAATGAAAAATTTTATAATTTTTTATTTTATGATAATTATTTTTTCTCAACTTCATTTTATTTTTTCTGGTATCTTAACTTTGTGGACGATATGTTAATTTTTCTCTAGAAATCATCACAATATAGCAATTACAATGAATGGTACTATTATCTTTTTCCCACTACATTTTTTAACAGCAAAAAGTAATTTAAAAAATGCCAAGTTATTTTTGCGAGTTATTAAAAATTCAGATTTTAGTTCCAATTATATTCCATAGATGCCACTATTTTTATTGAAAATTAACCAAAAATGTGCTCTTTTTAATCAAAAACAAAACAAATATTGTGCATGCCCAACATTATCTTTTATTAGATTATAAAAGAATTTATAGTTTAATTTCTTCACATATTTATTTATTTTAATTATTACTGTTTGCTTTTCTTCAGCTATTTTATATTATAATGTAATAATTTTTCCATAAATTATTCAAATAAATATGGTATCAAACTAAAATCACCCCCTAATAAACAATTTTTTTGTTTGCCACTAACATAAAACTGTTCTTTGGTGTATTGTTTTCATTTTTTTTTTATTTATACAAAACTGACATTTTAGATTACATTCATTTTTTTAGAAACTATTAAAAAAACTGTTACAATGTAAAATAATTTTTATATTCTTTGAAAACAAAATAGAAAGAAAAACAATGGCTTTCCTCTAGTGATAAAAAAAAGTGAAAGATGGGTTAACTGATGAAAACTGGAATTATAATAAACAGTAAGTACATCTTCACCTAAATATATAACAGGGGTCCCCAACCCTATGCCCGCGGGCACCATTGCGCCCGCAGATCATTTTACATGTGCCCGCCGCTATCGGAACACTATAAAAAATTATTTATCTGATACAAATAAATTTAATTTTTAAATTTTCTTATAAATTATTGTATTATATTGTAATCAAATTGTAGGGCATACTATACTTTTACGGCGTAAAAATATAAATGCTAATTATATGTTAAAATTTTATTTTTGAAATAAATATTTTTTTGTACATTATGTGTATTATTAACAATATCCAACTATAAAATTACATTGAAAAAATAAATGGTGCCCGCCATCTGGTTGAAAAAAATAAATAGTGCCCGCCACCTGGCCGGTATTATAGAATGTACTCTTAAGTGCAAAAAGGTTGGAGACCCCTGATATATAAGAATTCAATTTGGCGTATTTTGCTAATAAGTTAAAATAAAAGTGTCTACATATAAGGAACATAAGTTTTATTTCATAATTATGAGTCAAGTTTTAACCTTTCGACAGAGTGCCAGATTTAGTAGAATTATTTTTTTATAATGAATTCACAAATATAATATTTTTGATTGATTCAACTTTCATTTACACATTTATAAAAAAAAAATTTCTAATTAATGCAGTTATAAAAAAAGATATTGAGAAGTGAATCTCTAATGTGATTATAAATACATTTTCCTATAATGATTTCCATATTTTTTTATTACTTATAATTAGAAAGGAGTTTGCCATTAACTGAAAGGAGACCCTTTGATTCCTCTTGGAGACCTTAAAGGAACCGAGCAGGGCAAATTCCTAATGTCCACTCCATACGTTCTTGTCATTGCAACTGTTATTACTATGTGATTATTCATATAGTATACGAACATGGATGGGCTGCTCACCAACACGCATTAGCCAGCGTGGTGAGTTTATTGGCTTTTTACCTCCGAGTTTAAGAATATTTTTTCAATATATACAATCATGACAGACAAAAATAAATCATGGCCCTTATTCCCAGGAGGCTGTAAAGTCACCAACCAAGGCAGCGGTTGGTGGCCGAAGGCGGAGGGTGCTAAGAATCCCCTGATTGCGGACGCAGGCTGCCATTTGATGACAACTTTTTATTTAGGTACTTACAACTGCAGATCACTTTCAAGTGAAGGAAGATTGCAAGAATTAGAAGAAGAACTCTCTTATATTAAATGGGACATTATTGGACTTTGTGAAGTTAGAAGAAAAGGTGAAGAAACAATTGATTTAAAAAGTGGACATATATTCTACTATAAAGGCACAAATATTGGAAATACAAGTGGAGTAGGATTCATTATAAATAAAAAATGGAAGAATAACATTGTGGAGATTGATGGTGTATCAGACAGAGTGGCAAGATTAGTTTTACAACTTAATAGCAGATACCAAATGCAGATAATTCAGGTATATGCCCCAACAAGTTCTCATAGTGATGAAGTTATAGAAGATTTTTATATGGATGTACAAAAGGCTTTTGATCAGAGTAAACAACATTTTAAAATTGTTATGGGAGACTTTAATGCTAGAATTGGTAAACAAATGAAAGATGAAAATGTTGTAGGTAATTTTGGTTATGGTAATAGAAATGAGAGAGGACATAGACTTGTGGAGTTTGCAGAAAAAGAAAAACTTTATATTATGAATTCTTTTTTTTTTTTGAGAAAAATGTTAAAAGGAAATGGACATGGAAGCATCCAAATGAAGGTACAGCAGAATTGGATTATATTTTGACTAACCGAAAATACATATTTCAAGATTGTAATGTTCTTAATAAATTTAACACAGGAAGTGATCACCGATTAGTAAGATGTAAGATACATGTTAATGCAAAAGTAGAGAAACAAAAATTATTAAAAAAAACGATATTTACAGTTGATATTTCTAATCTTCAGAAACATTCTAATGAATTTAAATTAGAACTTACAAATCGGTTTCAAGTATTAGTAGATTTTGAACATGATTCAGATTTGAATGACATTAATAGAAAAATAAGCCATACACTTTTAAAAACTGCAACAAAGATAGCTGGTAGGAAAAAGCAGCAATTGACTAGTAAAATTTCTACTGAGGCTAGAGAATTTATGAAGAAAAGAAGGAATATGAGAATATACAACAATGATGCATTAAAAAGGATTGAATATCTTGAATTTTGTAAAATGGTGCGGAAAAGAGTTGAAAATGATATATAATTGTGAACTAGCAAAGAAAGCTGTAGAAGAGAATAAAAGTCTAAAGAGTGTAAAACAACATTTTGGTATTGGTAGGAAATTTATATCTGCAATAAGAAAAAAAGATGGCATTATTACTAAAAAGAGAGATGACATCATAAAATGTGTAGAAGACTTCTATCAAGAATTATATAGTAATAAAGAACAAGTGCCTCCTATACATATTATATCTTCTGAATTGCCCAGAATTTTGAATGAGGAAGTGAGACATGCAATTAAATTTATGAAGAAAGGGAAGGCTCCAGGTAATGATGGAATTGTAATTGATATATTAAAAGATGCAGGTGAAGAAATAGAAATTTTTTTAGCAAAGTTATATACCAAATGTCTAAATGATAAAGATGTACCAGATGATTGGAAGAATGCAGTATTAATATTAATATTTAAAAAAGGTGATAAAGAAGATATTAAAAATTACAGACCTATCAGTCTTTTATCAGTTTTATATAAAAAAATTTTACTAAGATAATTACAACTCGTCTACAGAAAACACTGGATTTCCACCAACCAAGAGAACAAGCTGGATTTAGAAGTGGTTTTAGTACAGTAGATCATATCCAGGTATTGAGAGAAATTATAGAAAGGACAAATGAATATGAGTTGCCATTATGCTTAGGATTTGTAGACTATGAAAAGGCATTTGATTCTATAAACATTTCTTCAGTGATTAAAGCATTGGATCATCAAGGTGTAGATCCAGGATATTGTCATATTTTGAAGAATATTTATAAAAATGCAACAGCAACAATTAGATTACATAATGATAGTAGGAAAATCAACATTGAAAAGGGTGTAAGACAGGGTGACTCCATATCTCCAAAACTTTTTACAGCGGTGCTGCAAGAAGTATTTTGTGGATTAAAATGGGAAGCTAAAGGAGTGAAAGTAAATGGAGATTATTTAAGTCATTTAGATTTTGCAGATGATGTAGTTGTTTTTGCAAATAATGCTTTAGAGCTACAGGAAATGTTGCAGGAGTTCTCAGATGAAAGTAGGAAAGTATGACTAAAGATAAATGTTAAAAAGACTAAAGTAATGTTTAATAGATTTTCTCAAAATATGAAAATAAAGATTGATTATGATGAGTTAGAAGAAGTTAACAGTTACAAATACCTTGGTCAGATTATTAATACAGATGGAAATATAATGGATGAAATTAATCATAGAATTAAACTTGGTTGGAGTGCTTTTGGTAGAAATAACTTGATACTAAAAGGAAATATGCCTATGTGTTTGAAAAGGAAGGTTTTTAATAAATGTGTTTTGCCAGTTCTTACTTATGGATCTGAGACTTGGACACTTAATAGAAGAGCAATACAGAGACTTCAGACCACTCAAAGAAGTATGGAGAGATGCATGTTGGGAGTAACAAGAAGGGATCAAAAATGCAATGTATGGGTAAGAGAACAAACAGGTGTTACTGACCTCATTGAAAAATTAAAAGACTGAAGTGGAGTTGGGCTGGACATATTGTTAGAAGAGATGATAACAGATGGACAATTGAAATTTTAAAATGGATTCCAAGAGATTGTAAAAGACCCAGAAAGAGACAACATGTGAGATGGATGGATGAAATAAGAAAGTGTGCAGGGATGATGTGGAGAAGAGAAGCTAAAGATAGGAAAAGATGGATTGAACTTTGAGAGACCTTCATCCTGCAGTGGATTGATAATGGTTGATGATGATGATGATGATGATGAATTAGATCTAATTTTGTATATGTCTTTCATTCATTTTTTCAGTAACAATATTCAGTTTATCTTTATTATAGTTAAATTATTTAAAAATTACAAAATTGAAGCCCAAATTGATCAACTGGATATATACATAGAGGTGCTGATCATGTTCCATTTTTGTGGTTAGACTTATTTACTTCATTAAGAATATATATAAATTTCTTCCCATTTTTACACTTTTCCTCTAACTCTACAACTCCTCTCTCCTTGACATGTGCATAATGTCTCTATATGCAAAAATATGTTCAATCTGATTAATTTTAAAATTTCTTCAATAAATGTTCTTCTCCCACCTTTTTATTTTTCACAACCAAACTATTCTTTAAGTGAAAAATACATCATTCCAATTTATTTAAAATGCATATTTTTCAATATCTGCCCAACAATATTCAGAAATATGTGAAATTGTTCTAAAAAAGTTTCACACTTTAAAAATATATCCTCTAACAGATCACATATGTTGACAAACAATGCACTAATCATCATCAGCAGCTAATTCTCTCTCACACCTTTTACTACAAGTCTTTAGTATTTCAAATGGATTCTCTTCATTCATCTGAGCTTTCACAAATTTTATTTCAAATGTTGCTTTTATATCTTCTTTCATTATCACTTAACTTAATTTCAACCTTTTTTATGAAAAATGACCACAAAAAAATGTTTGCCATGTCTATTATATACAAATCACTTTTCAATATATTTTCCCCATCATTATCAAACTATTATTCTTTTCAATAAAATATTCCTGTGTGACTAACAATCCCTATTTCTTCCACAACTTTTACACTTTTTCAGTTTACTTTTCTTACCAAAATCTTTTACTTGAAACATATTTTAATCAAATACTCATTCTTTGTAATTTTTCTATTGTTTTACATTACTGATCTAAATATATTTGCCCAATTTCATTAGCATCATGCGTCAATTGATTTTAAGTTTCTTATAAATAGTTTTATCTTTAAAAAAAAATATTATTATTTAACACATAACACTCATAAAAATAATAAAGTAAACTGAAATAACAATAAAACACTAGCAAAACTAAAAAAAATTATTGGAGAGAATTGTGGAAAAGACATGCCACATGCAAAGTATCAAAAAAAAAAAAGATTATGTATACGATACAATGTGAAATGCTTAAATATCCAATCCAATGCCAAACAAATTATTAAGAATACCAAAATTAGATATTAATAACGGGATGTTGATATATATATACTCTCCACATTACTACACGATTCATCTAATTTATAACTGAAATTATCTAAATTTTTTATTGTTCTTATTATAAGTATTTTAACTTTTGCAAAATAAATGTTAATGAGAGAAATTGTTATTACTAAAGATGGTAAACCAGAGGCATTTAAATATTTGTTTCAACATTGTTTTCAATTTCTATGACAATAGTCTTTGAAGTTGTTTATACAGATTTGATATAGAATTTTTAATTTAAATGGATTAAAAGCATAAACAAAAATTTCATCTTCTTAGGTTCTTGATTTATAGTATGCTTATGATTGTACTATGTACTTAATATTCTGAATCAACATTTAAACATTTTGGTTTAATACTTAATGTTTAAAAAACACATTATAATGTTAGAGAAGCAAAATCCTCAGCAACATTTAGCTTAAATGGTTATCAACTTCAAAATTTAAACTAATTTTAACATCTTAGTAGTTTTGTAAGTAGAAAAATTTTGAACAGATTCCAATGTGCTGCTGTTACTTTTAACATGTTAAAAGATATAATATTTCATCATAGAAAAATAACTACTGCAATTAAGTTAGTTGTTTATAGAGCTATTATTTTACCTAATTTAATGTATGGAAGTGAGATTTGGACATACTATAAAAGTATTATAAATGCTTCATTTAAGGATGGTCTGTAAAATGTTAAAAATTCAATGCCAAAATTGCAAAACCAATCAATATATTCTTCAATTTGTTGGATGTGATACTATAGAATCCACAGACTCTATCCATATTATAAAGATTTTCTCAAAGATATTTTTAAAAAGTATAATGTCAATTGTTTCTATTGGAAAGATATGGCAGAGAATAGAATACATTAGAAAACTATAATTAGCCATGGTATTGAAGTACTTCAGAAAGAAAAGATTTATGTTGAAGAAATGCAGAATATCAAATAAACAGTAAATGGACAAACATGTCCTACACGTGAATATAATTATGAATCACTGATTGATTTGTATAATCATTGCAAATGTAATTTTTATACCAATTTTTTTTTTCCTTTCTTTTATTTCATTGAAGTAGAATGGTTACATTCATTTACAAATTGCTGTTATATATGTGTGTATGTTAATAACACTTAGTTGGGATATTAGCACAGTAAAACTACTATCCCCACTTTGATATATGTAAAAAACATAGAAGCTGAAGTTTTCCATAACAAAAATTATCTTATACACACGATACCAGCAACCCTTATTTCATCCATCTATATCACATATGATCTCTTATAACCTCTTGCAATCCAGTTTAAGATTTCAACTGTCCATTTATTATCATCTCTTCTAGAAATATGTCCAGTCCAGCTCCATTTCAATCTTATTTTATTGATGATGTCAGTGATACCTATTTATTCTCTCATTTATGTATTTCATTTTCAATCGCTTATTATTTCTAATATACATCTCTCTATACTTCATTGAGTAAGTCTCTATAAGAGTATTTATAAAAATGCAACAATTAGATTACATAATGATACTAGCAAAATTAACAAAGAAAAGGATGTATGACAGGGTTACTCCATATCTCCAAAACTTTTTACAACATTGCTGCAAGAAGTATTTTGTGGATTAAAATGGAAAGCTAATAGTAAAAGTAAATGGAGATTATTTAAGTCATTTAGATTTCACAAATGATGTAGTTGTTTTTACAAATAGTGCTTCAGAACTTCAGGAAATATTGCAAGAATTATCAAATGAAAGTAAAAAAAAGTAGGTCTAATGGTAATGTTAAAAAGACTAAAATAATGTTTAATGGATTTTCTCAAAAGATGAAAATAAGGATTGATAATGATGAGTTAGAAAAAGTTAACAACTACAAATATCTTGGTCAAATTATTACTACAGATGGAAACATAATGTAAGAAATTAACCATAGAATTAAACTTGGGTGGAGTGGTTTATGTATTTGAAAAGGAAGCTCTTTAATAAATATGTTTTACCAATTCTTATTTATGGACCTGAGTCTTGGACACTTAATAGAAGAATAATATAGAGACTTCAGATCACTCAAAGAAATATGGAAAAATGCATGTTAGGAGTAACAAGAAGAGATTGAAAATGCAACACATAGTAATTCTTGAACAAACAAGTTTTAGTGACAACATTGAAAGAATTAAAAGACTGAAGTGGAGTTGGTCTGTCTGGAAATATTGCTAGAAGAGATGATAATAAATAGACTGCTGAAATATTAAACCGGATTGCAAAAGACCCAGAAAGAGATCACATGTGAGATAGATGGATGAAATAAGGAAATGTGCTGGAGTGTTGTGAAGAGACTAGCGATCAAAGAAGATGGATTGAATTTGGTAAGACAATCATCCTGGAGTGGATTGATAACGGTTGACAATGATGATTTTTTTGTTGTTAAATGTCCAAATCTCAGATCCATAAGAAAAAAATAGTAAAATGTATCTATTAAAATGCTTTATCACAGGATATGAATTCAAAATACAATTTATTTATTTTTAAAAATGTTGATTAATTTTTTTGCTCATGACATTCTTATATACTTATGTATAATCCTGTAACCAAAAACCTGCCAAAATTTTATTAACTATCCATTTTCAGGGGCCGCCAATATGACTGCTAGAAGTTGTCATATTTAACATTTCCTTGTATTTTTTTTTAATATTATTCTAAAATTAAAAAATTACACCAAAGTACGAGAATTAATTGTAATTAAAATAAATTCAATATAATTTAAAGTGTAGCAAACAAAATAAAAAATATGGGGAAACAAAGTACAAACAGAGGTTATTCATGTTGGCAGACAGAAATCTCTAATAGCCTACAACATTGCCACAAATGCAATTTCTTCTTCATGCAGTCCCTGACACTAACTTCCACAAAATAGGAATCCATGTATCATTGCACAGTTCCTCAATGCACGTTCTGTCAATGGAAGATCACAAATTTTAATCATTTTGACAAAATGTTACAAAAAAAACCCCAGTCACCAACAATTTTATGATAAACATAAAAAATATATGACAATGTTATGCAACCTGTTAACATCAATGTTTCTATGTTATAATCTATATAAAAATAATAATTAATTACTAAGAATAGAATTTATGAGATTTATTTATAAAAATTAATTTATCAAGAATTATATGATTTCTTAATATTTTTTGATCTTAATAACTGACATGTTTGGTAATGTGCTATTATACCAACAGTTGAATATATTTGGAATATTTAAATAACGTTAATTTTTTTCTAAAGTCATTCAATATGCATATTAGATGATGGAAATAGTCCAATATAAGAACACGATCATCACAAATCTTCAGGAAAACATACACAAATGGTTTGACACCTTGAAAAGTAACAATTAAAACAAAAACCTTTTGAAACAGGATTATCCATAAATACTCATTTTTACCATCAAATGTGGAAATGTATTTAGAAAATAAGTTCTTTTCTTTAGAACTAAAATTTGATGGTAACAATTTTACATTCAAATCTACACATACTTAGAAAGTAAACATTGCACAGAAATTTTATATTTAAATTTGGAAGCAGCTATGAAAGTGAGCAATCATGGTTAATTAATGACTTTTGCATTATGTTTCTAAATATCTGAGAATATAGATTTGTTAATATTTTTCTATATTCATTTTTAAAACCAAATAATAGTTTCTTTTGTATCATGCACCTCTAAGTAAAGGTAGAAAATCTTTAACATTTTAAAAATGAAAGTACTGTACTTCTTTTTTTTTAAAAAAAATTAGCATAGAACAGCTTTTGTCGTATTGACATTAAAATTGCTTTATATCAAAATCTGTCTCACCAATTAAAAGCTTATTTCATCTGAGTAACTGTAATAAAAAATTTATTTGTGTTACATTTGCTACTTGAATCATTATCCTACTTATGACTCAGTTTCTTTGTGATAATTTTCACTTTCACATTTAAGTTACAGATACAGTGTTTTTACTTAATTTAAAAAATATCTATGATATATAAAATGAAATACTCTTTCATTCTTTATTGCACTGATTATAATAAATAAATCTTGTTTAAAAAAATCACTTTTATTGCACTTTTATCTGATAGTTTCGACTATCTAGCAGTCTTCTTCAAAACTGCAAAATACATATTTAATGTATTAAAAAAATTATTAAATAAAATATATATTTAAAATAATAATAATAGAAAATGTGTAGTTGTGTATGTTAGTATTTATAAAAAAATTAAAAATAATATTGTGTGTTTGTATAAATAAACTAGAAATAACATAATCCAATTGTTTTATAGATTTGGAAAAAACTGCTAAATAGTTGAAATGCCTCAGATAGTTAAATAAAAACATTGTAGACAGTGCAAAGAAATGATGTTTTACAGATTTATATAAAATAAACTGAAATGTTTGTCTATAAATGTTTAATATAATGTTACTGTAAATAGTTATTGTATTTTTTAATTTAACAACTGCTTTAGTTTTTGTTTTGTTTTTTTGTCTGTATGCGAGAGCTTTGCACTGTAAAACTGTTTTATTTCTTGATCTTCTAGCCCATGAAGTGTGATACTGCAATTTCTCTATCACATTGTTCTAACACACATATTTTATTCTAACAACTTTGAGGCATTTAAAAATTCCATATATTGTAAATCAAAGATAAACATAAATCTAAAGCAAAAAATCTAAATTGATTAATAGCAAAATTAAGTTGCAAAATATTTAATTACCTAATTCATAAACAGCAATTTCTAATAGCTTTTGAATAATTTAAAGTATTATCCCCTAAAAATACAGATATTTATTATAAATTATATTAAGTTAAATATTAAAATATGAATGTATCTTAATTACATACTAACATTAAATTGAAGCCCCAACTATTTTTTACTTGACAGAAAAATATAGTGAAATATAAGCCATTCACTTCAGGAGGCCTAGACACATATTAAATCTCAAATATCTCAAGACATTTACTTTATATATCTAGATAAATTTGCATCTATTAAATTATAAGTATCATTCTTTGAAATGACAAATATAATGTAATAAAAAAACATGAAATTGACAAAGTAAACTTAAATAATGAGTTATAACATATGAAATATTAAATTTTATAAAGTGTGATAAATAACTTTAATTTTACAGATTAAGCACATTCATAATTTACTCTTACCAATTCTTAATTACCTAACAAAATTAAGTACCTTAGCCAAATAATATTGTTACTTAAAACCTGCCAAGCCCTTTCCCATTTATGAGTGATAATGATGATGATAGTCTCTCTTTACAACATTTTATTTTTGAATCAAACTAAAAATTAAAAAAAATGCCTTAAAGATTAAAAGAACTGTCAAATAAAGTTAATGATTTCTTTTTTAAATTCCTCACATGAATCCCTTGCAATGAGAATACAGTATTTAGATTTTAGTAAAACATGCTTATGTATGCATTTGCTTAATTTTTCTAGAATTTTAAATCAGCACAACAGATCATAAAACACAAGACATGAAGGTTATTTTTCAATATTAATTTCTCTTCTGCTTGTTAAATTAAGATCTAGACCTTTCTACAACTTGTTGTAAACAAGCTTATCCATCAATAACTGACATGTTAGAAACTATCCCTCTCACCTTGCAAATAACCAACTGCTGCCCAACACTTACTCAACATTGTAAATTTCAATTAATGTTGTCATGACAACTTAAGCAAAATACCAATCAAATTCATAAATTCCTGAAGAGAGAAAGTGATCTTATTAATATTCTCTATAGAAAACAATTAAAAAGAGGGGGGGGGAGGCAGGAGTAAAACATTAATGCTGAAACTGTCAAATATGGTAAATTAAATATCAAACAAGATCATACACATTAATTACCATAAACAAGTAAGAGTAAATTAAATTAGGTAATATTTAAAAAATGTCATAGCTTCAAAAAGATATTCTTCTCCATAAAAATGCAAATATTTTTAAAATATGTATAAAATTATATTTGAATTAAAATAAGAAGAATTAATACATTGTAGTATACAATAAATATTAGAACATATATAGCTGTACTTAATAATGTGGCATTTTGGTGTGTTTATGTATTTACAATTCTGAGGAAAGATTAGGCTGTTGAAACTCTTATGCTTTAATAGGGTGTTGAATAAAAAAACTGCTGGTGCACATTTGAAGTGATTTACATGATTCATCTTTATATTTTAAAATAGATACTTAAACTATTATTTATAGCAATAAGTCTCACCAATGAATTACAATATTCTAAAAAAAAAAAAAAAATCTTATATATCAACATATTTGACACAGATGGAAAATATATTTGATAATTTTTAAAATAATGATCAAGAATTATAATGGCATGTTTTAATGACTCATTCGTTTTATGTAATAATTTTAAATCCAGACAAAGGATTTGAACAAAAAATATCTAACTAAGTGAAGTAAAAAAACAGCTTTTTGTAATCATGAAAAGGAAAGTTTCCAAATCATTATTACACCTGGAGATATTTTAAATGAATTTTTTTCTAAATATACAACTCATGGAGTTATGCCAACTAATCTTAAGGGTACCTTATTTGTTACAATTTTTAAATATAAAGGGAATAGACAAAAATAGAGTAATTAACATGGAATATTATTGTTATTTATTACAGCAAAAATATTTTCAAGGATTTTATTGAAAGATTACTTTCTGGTCACAAATAAATAATTATCAGACATTCAAAGTGGTTTTAAAAAATCAAGAAACACTTGCTAATCTGGAAATGGTGTTTGATTAATTAATTGAATAGGATCATGTCATTGTTGGAAAGTGTTTGGTTGTCCACCATGTAAAATACAGGTGAAAAGTATGAGACACTTGAAATGAAAACTGGTTTTAAACAAAAAAGTGTTCTTATTCTGAAATTTGTTTTCAATTTTTATTGTATGGTTTTTGTAACTATTTATACATAGTTTCATTAATTAAAAATCAAGATATAATATGAGTTAATTAAAAGCAAAAACAAGAACTTAGTTTCCAAATTTAGCAAATGCAAATGACTATACTATCCTTGATAATTGGGAAGATAAGCTACTGAATGTATTTATTACAACATAAAAAAAGTCTGGCTTAGTAATTAATATTTTTAAAAAAAAAATCAAGCCCTTTATCAACCACTGATGAAAAACAAATTTTCAAAAACTTTTAGCTTAGACAATAGAATGTAAGTCAATTTAAATGTCTTTGTGGCTTATAAATAAATATAGATTATTGCGATTTAAGTCCACTTATGGCATTAATTGCTTGCAAAAATAATGAAATGTAACTTCACTGGGCTGATAATTTTTTGCTTTCTGTTCTCTGACAATTTTTAAAAGTATTTTTAAAAAATTTATGAACCAACATTATTTTCTAAATTATATTTTTTAATTACATTATATATTTCAGTTTGTAGCGAGGGCTTCCGATGGTTTTGACGATCCAAAGGATCAGCCAATACATGCACTACTCTGAGCAAATCAAGCTTTCAGCGCATAGCACTGGAATATCTGGGGGCCCCTGATGGTTTTGATGATCTGAAGGATCGGCCAATACATGCACTATTCTGATGGAAACCAAGCTGTGTGGAGGAGTGTCCAATGGTTTTAAAACAATATACAAGAACAGCCATTTCATTATTCTCATAGCTGTTCTCCCACAAACATGCCTTTTTTGTGTGACTTATGTGAAATGGTTCTGAGACATACCCATTTGTAATTGTTTTCACCTTCCAAGATGTGTAAGGAAATGCACGATGGGCATACAATTATTAGTAAGTAATAATATGTCAGGTAAGGTGTAAGATAGTTACTTCCAATGCACATATAAACACTTATGGGCAGTTGAATTCCATACACCCTCAAATCTTATGGTAGCAATCTATGAAGTGTGCGCTATTTCCATAGGGATGTGAAGCATAGTGTGCAATGCCATCTAGGCCTGCTAATAGCTAATATGAACAGAACTGTTCTATAGACTTAAGTTGGGCCATGTAAACGGCAAATTTCTGTGCTTTTGTAGAAAATAATGCCATCAAGCAGCCACATTGAGCATAATCACAAGTACCTAAAAATATGCATTTAGATATTGAAGTTTAATACAGATTTCAACAAGCTAAAAGATAGGCTTATTGCATAGCAGTGATATAACTACTACAATTAAATTAATTATATAGCGAGCTGTTATTTTACGTAATTTATTGTGTGAAAGAGAAATGTGATTCCCTTATTGATATAATATAAAACTATTTGAAAATTTTCATTCAAGGATATTCTATAAAAAATTTAAAATATAGTGGTAAAATCATCTTTTCATTGAATTAAACATGTGAAACAAAAAGAACGATTTCTACAAAAAAATATTTTATATTGAACTTGAGCACAGTTTTCATGAAAGAAATAAATCCCAATTATATTATATAGGTATTATATTTTCTGCATTTCATCAGTAAGTAAATTATTTGGTGCCATTATTTTAAAATGAATCTTTTGCAAAAATCTTCATTTGGACAATGGTTTTTGGTGCAATGTTTGAAGGAACATTCTTTCTGCTAATAACTTTCATCCACAAGATCAATGCTCTTTCAATTTTCACTAAATAATGGAGTTTCAGAAACACAAGAAAATATTAGTTTAAATTTTCTAACAGCAATATAACAAGTGAAAATAACTGAGCAACAGTATAC
>JAQFVV010006236.1:4708191-5020733 GCA_028023455.1 Epiperipatus broadwayi
CAAATTTTCTTCTTTCCACCTTTTCTTCTGTATCCAATATTTTTGTATTTTCCCAATTGAACATATGTTCATTGGCACATACATGGTCTGCTACCTTAGATACATCTGTTTTCTTTCTTCTAATCATCAGCTTGGGTTCTTGCAAGTGCTTTTCAATGGGACAACTGATCTCACCAATATATGTTCTTCCACATAGACATGGTATTTCATAGATGCAGTTTTCTCTTTTCAGCATTTCAAGTTTATGCTTTATAAATGTTAGAATTCCTAATAGGGTAGTATGGCTCTGGAAAGCTGTTCTCATGTTATACTGATTGCAGATTTTCTTTAATTTGTCTGCTATTTTTGGAATATATAGGTACACTACAGCACCAATAATTGTCTTTTCTCTTGGTTCTTTTTGTTGTCTATTTAACATTTTCTTAATAAGAGCTGATGGATAACCATTTTTCATAAAAGTTTGTTCAATATAGATCTTTTCTTTTTCCAAATTGCTGGTTTCTGAACAAACTTCTTTTGCTCTGTTCCATAGTGATAGTATAACTCCATGTTTTGTGTTTCTGGTGTGATTGGATATATAGGCTAGGTATTTTTCTGTATGTGCAGGTTTTCAGTAAAATATAGTTTTGATTTTGCAATGAGGGAGTCTTGGCACAAGAACATCCAAGAATGCCAATTTTTGTTCTTGTTCTGATTCTGTTATGAATTTAATTGAAAGGGATATATTGTTGATGTGTTTTGAGAAAGTTTGCAGCAGTGCTTCATTATGTGGCCATAGGAACAAATGTATCATCCACATAGCGAGGCCAAACTTTAAATGAATATGGAGTAGTTTTTATGACTAAGGTTTCAAGTTCTTCCATATACACATAGCAAGGTCAAACTTTAGGTGAATAGGGAGTAGTTTTTATGACTAAGGTTTCAAGTTCTTCCATATAAATATGTGGATGATACATTTGTAGTATGGCCACATAATGAAGCACTGCTGCAAACTTTCTCAAAACACATCAACAATATATTCCTTTCAATTAAATTCATAACAGAATCAGAACAAGAACAAAAATTGGCATTCTTAGATGTTCTTGTGACAAGACTCCCTCATGGCAAAATCAAAGCTACAGTTTATTAAAAACCTACACATACAAGAAAATACCTAGTCTATACTGCCAATCACACCAGAAACACAAAACATAGAATTATACTATCACTATGGAACAGAGCAAAAGAAGTTTGTTCAAAAACCATCGATTTAGAAAAAGAAATGATCTATATAGAACCAACTCTTATGGAAATGGTTATTCATCAGGCCACCAAGAGAAAAAAAAAATTATTGGTATTGTAATGTACCCATAAATTCCCAAAAATAGCAGACAAATTAATGAAAATCTGTAATCAGTATACATCAGAACAGCTTTCCAGAGCTATACTACCCTGTGAGGAATTCTAACATCTACAAAGCCTAAACTTGAAATGCTGAAAAGAAAAAACTGCACCCATGAATTACCATGTGAATGTGAAAGAACATATACTGATGAGACCAGTGATCCCATTGAAAACTGCTTGCAAGAATACAAAAAAAAAGAAAACAGATGTGTCTAAGGCAGCAGACTATGTATATGTCAATGAACATATGTCCAACTGAGAAAATACAAAAATATTGGATAAAGAACAAAAGGTACAAAGAAGAAAATTGAAAAAAGCTGCTCACATGACAATGGCAAAAAATCCCATCGGCCAACCTAGTGTGACTATACATAATGTATGGAAACCACTAATCAACTTTGCTCTTAGGAAAAAGTGTAGAAATCAGGAGGAACTTCATAATATATGAAATTATTATAGACTGTTAACTTTGTCAGGATGGCTCAATTAGTTAGAGTGCTACCTTAAAATTCAATACTCAAGAATCTGAATCCAGATTCAAATCCCATGCTAGTACTGTCACTGGTCAGGCCAGGAACAACTGAAGAAGAGGGGAGAATAATACCTCTTTGAAGATTGTGAATATACTAACCTGTTTGATGTGCTATTACTAACAGTTGAATGTATTTGAAATATATAAATAAAGTTAAATTTTTCTAAAGACATTCAATACACATATTAGATGATGGAAATAGTCCAATATAAATATACAGCTACTTAAGTCTAATTGAGTTTCATCTATATCTTAAGTCTAATTGAGTTTCATCTATATTTAACCAAGCTGACTTTTACTCCTAACTTAACATTAAAAATGAATAGTATAAAGATACGAAACTACTCCAAAGAAAGGAAACCATTTAAGTAGGCATGGGATGATAGCAATTATAAAATTTGTGCATTTTAAATATACTTTAAATAGGTTTAATAACTATTTGTACAATTCACCCTACTACTCAATAGTATTCACATGACATATACGTTTATAAATATGGAAATTAAATACAAACATTCTAGTATCAAATACAAAATTGTAAGCATATATAAAGTTACAGAGATGAATAAACTTATATAAAAATATTAAGACTGAATTAATGGAGAAAATATGTATCTAAGTTAAAGACATCTTTCCATGGTGAAAGTCTATTGTAAAAGAGTTCAAATGTAGATTTCCTTTCTCTAGAAGTGTTTTTCTTGGTTTAAGAATCATTTTTCAACTATTTTCTAATCGAGCTTTGCAAGCATTTCTGAGTTTGTAGAGCTTTGTTGTTTTCAATTATTTTTCAGAAATTTATTGTGTCATTGGACTGGATTTGTAGAATACAGAATCACTTATTCATTTAGTTCACAATTGGAAGAATAATTATAACAGATAAGTTTCATGATAAGTTTTGCAAGGACATGATGACAGGTTTCTTATTTCTTTTGCATTAGCTAAGGCAGGTATTTTCATTTATATGGCAACAAATGATTTTATTAGTGGCAACTGCTCTTGTGGACTTCACATTAAAATGCTAGCTCACACTTGCCTCAGTGGAGCAGATTAACTGCTCTCTACCTCTCCATTTGTGGCATTCCTCTTCTGAGGTTCTTGCATAGCTTCCAGTGGCAATGGGTTGTGACAACATGGTATGAAGATCTAGAAAACACATTTTACCAAGATTTTATATGATTTTTTTTAAACAAAAGATTTTCAGATTAACTTATAATCCATTTTGCTAATAATGACTCAATCTGGTCATCTACAATTTTCCTAAAATTTCTTTTTTGCTAATGGAATATATTCATAAGTTTCTAGATACTTGTTGTTTATGCGCTGTTTCAATAATTTTTGAGTAGTTTTGTAAAACTTTTATTTTAATTACAAATTTTTGCCAGAAAGATACAAAGGAGTGTGTTTTACCAACAAGTTTAAAAGCTTTTAGTTCAAAGTAAAACAGAAAAATATCTCACTTTTAGTGAAATATAGATTATTTACTGTATCTTTTAGCAACTCAGTAACAGAAATTTTATTTAATTGGATAATTCTTCCAATTCTCCTTGTGATATATTTATATTCTTGAATTTCTTTTTATTTTCTGGACAGGTTAATTGATGCAGTCATCTACAAACTCCCTTTCAAAAAATGGTTTCTAAGTTTCTGCTGTTGTTTTTTAAATAATGTAATTTGTCCTCATCAAATATTCTGATTTGATTGGACTTATTACGACACATGGCAACTACTTGATGAAGTTCCTTTCAAGTTTTCGGTTTTAACATTTATTTCTTTACCAACTATTTTGTTGTTATTAAAATGCTTTGGTAAATGATGTATTTTAATATTGTGTTTTATTACTGAAATACTTTCCAGACATATTGAGCACATTGATTTATTTTTTTTATTGAAATATATAATTTTCTTTATCAGTTTTTTTATCTTACTTTTGTGTAGCCATCTTAATAAAAAAAATGCATCCATCATCATCATCATCATCATCATTATTATTATAAAGTGCACTTTTATTTTTGTGAATATATATCAGTCTGTAAAAAACCAAACAAAATGCCTTCAGCATCATAGATTAAATCTGTACTCAGATAGTCTAAACAATATAGATAATCAGTTGAAATATTGTATTCCTGATAGAATGAACTAGAACCATAATGTCAAGCATCGTTAGTCAAGAGTTCAGCGAGTTCGCTTCCCGGCTGATGCTATGACACATGAGAAAAAAAAACTAGAACTATAATAAAGATTGGATGTAGCTGAGAAAATAAATATTTTATTTTACTTAACTCTTAATTCAATATTTGAACTATGCACATGTTTAAACAAAAGTTTTATAGAGGGTCTTTTTATATATGTTTTTGATTCCAGCGCCAGAGATTCCCTGCCCCTACTCTAGATGATAATAAAAATCATATTTCCTAATAGCAAATTATCTATATCTTTTTTGTACAAGATCACTCTATCTTTTTTTTATATATATTAAAAGATACTATTTGCCAGCACAAAAAGAAAATAAACATATATATATTTATAAGAATTTATTTTGCAAAATAATTTTATTTATGAACAATAAAATAATATATAATATGTTGTTTTTATCCTTTTCTTTCTTATAACCAATTTGAAAAAATGTGTAAAATGAAGGGAAGGTCTAATGATTTAGATTAATTGCTGAAAAAAAATACCTGGCTTCTTAGTGAAATAACAGTAAAAATAATAATGTCTAATATTAACTTTTTTACATTTGTATTTAACAAATGAAGCATTATGAATATTAATCAAAGAATCAGAATTACATATTATAGTATGATTAATAATAAATCAGTCAAAAAAATAAATATGCTTTTTTTTTCCAAATATGATTCTTAATTTCAATATATAAATAATCCTACATAAACCCATTTTCTTTATATATATTGTTTTATTTTAAGAATCAAGTTTCTTTTTCATATCTGTAATATACTTGATTAATTATATTTCTCCACTTATATTTCAACAATCTCCTATAAGCATTTTCATGATCTATTTTTTTGCCCAATCACAGTAATTCCATTTTATTTTATTTTTTTATAGAATTGTGAAAATAATTGGACAAAGAAATACATTCTGAAAATAGTCACAGAAGACGATTGAAACATAGCTGGAGATGTATAATAATATGTTGTATATATGCATGGATAAAATTAAACAAAATTTGTAAAGAAAATTAATACATGGAGAATTATTTACAGTTTGAAATGGTACTGTTCAATAATAAATGATTTCACTTACTCTCTTTGCAAAAGATTATTTTAAAATATTTTTTAAAAGGTACATAATATTTACAAATGACTTTAAACAAAATTTAAGCGATAACATATATAACACTAAATGTAAATATAACTAAAAGTTATGTGTAAATTATTAAAACTAATATTAATATTCGCCTTTGTAAATATATATATATTGCACTAGCTTTTCATAAATAATTTTAGAATGTTTTTAAATATAATTCCAATAAATATAAAAATCTTAAATTACTTTTTTAAAAACAATTACTGACATAACGTTTTCCTTTTTCAAACTGATCTCTCAGAAATATTCAAAATGATTTTATTTTTACCCTAAGAATTGTTATTGAAGAAAATAAATTCTCAAGTTTGTTTGCAGAGTAAATAATATGATTTTGAAATATTGATTTGCAGTGAAGAAAAATAAAATGATAAACATTACAAGTTTTTATATTAGCTTTATATTTTCTTTTTCTAAAACTGATAATTTATTGTGTGTGTACGTTAATAACAAATTATGCTGTAGTTGGTTTATTATATATATATGGTTAAACTTGCATTAATTTAATTAGTAAATGGATATATATATGAATTATTTCCTTGTAAACAGTCTATGAAAGGCAGAAGATTATCACTATAAGCTATCTCCTAATTAACATTTAACCTACTTGAGAAAATACTAAACCCCCCCCCTCCAGTTGCAAAGTTTTTTAGGTGTAGAAAACAAATCCAGAAGAGAGACCAACTCCTAGCATCGTCAAAAACATTTGAGGATACTTGGACATTATACAATATACCAAACTAACAATCAGATAACAAATATGTGAAAGATCTAATGTTCACACCATATTGCACAACATAGACTCATCAGAACCCAAATGGAAATAACAAGATAGTAAGAACAACAATGTAAACCTCAATTGTATGGTTACACATCACTGTATACATTAGAAATAATAAATTGTTATTGAAACTAGTGAAAAAAAAAAATGTTTTTATTATCTCCTCACCTCCAGGCATTACATAGAATTTAAACTTCCCAAACAAATTAACAAATAATGATAATAATAAAAAAACAATATTTTGGGAATTATGAAATGATAAAAAATAAAAGTATCATTATATACAAAATCTTATTTTGTCTGTTAACTGAATGTTTGTTCTTACCACTGTCAAGTGTTAAATTCACAACCAATTAAAACAACTATCATGTTTGTCCATAACACTGTTGAAGGAAGTAATTCCACCTGATATAGACAGTAATGTTTTTTTTATAAAGCATTGTATGTAAAGAAAGTAATTCTTTCCTTATATTTAAGAGGCTTAATTTGATTATGAGCATTTTATTTAAAGCAAGTAATTCCACAAAGCAAAAAAAAATTATTAAAGCAACCAATTAAAAAAAAAACTATTACAAAAAGCATGGCCTTCCCATCACCTGGTACATTTGCCAGCAAGTAATTCCATGCAGCAAAAAAAAAAAAAATTGTTAAAGCAACCAATTAAAAAAACTATTGACAGTCTTTCTATAGGTGAATACATTTCTGGATTCTAAAAAAAATATAGTATTTTACAAAAGACATATGGAATAAAAAATTTTGAAGGAAAAACATTTGGAAAAAAAATCAGTACATGTGCTTTTAACTACAGTACAAAACTAAAGAGGTATAGTATTTAAATCAAAATAAGATGCCCTTTCCATACACCAGCTAAAAATTTATATATTTTAGATAATCAACTTTAAAAAGCAAATCAAAATTTGTAATGCAGTATTTACAAATTGAAAACATTTCATTTCTTAAACAAAATGGTTTTTTTTATTTCATGCTAATAATAAAAATCTGACATAAAATTATACAAAATGTAAATGCCTTCCTTACTTGCAATTTTATTTATAATAAAAAAATAATTTCAAAAGAAAAATTTGTCCAATTAGTTTTTTGTAACATAGATTAATATTAGTCAAAATGCCACTAATTCAAAAAATATTATAATGTATTGTTTTGATTTACATTTTAATTTTGTGCTTGTAGAAATATCACACTCTGTATTTTAACCATTATTAATAAGAAAAAATCTATTTAACTCATTTAAAAAAATAGATATATATATTTTTCAGAATATACAAACTATAGATAATAACTTGTAGATTTATGACTTTACGCTTGTCCAAATTATGATAATATTAAATAGTGCTATCACACTTATAACGTAAAGCTGTATAATTAATATCAATTAGTCAATTAAAATGGCTAAGCGCTTTCGAGAACTGTACTTCTCATAATAAAATTAATGTTCTTTTCAATTTTCAGTAGAGTTTGAATATAAGCTCTTGATTCAAGGATTTTAAATTAATAATAATCTACTTCTGTACAAATTTCCACTCCCATCCAGAAATATTTCAATATTAACTTAACCCTTAAATTATACATTTTTAAAATAAAAAAGATTTATATATAAATAATTATTTCACAATTTTAAAAAAAAGAATTACAATTCTAAATTCTTAAAAATTATTGCACTCACACTTGCAAAAAACTGAAGCATTAAAAATATATTAAGAGAAATAATATAAATATAAAAAGAACTTTCCACTCACGTAACAATGAAATAATCCAATTCAACTGCAATAACATTGCAAAACTGATATATATTGTAACCTTCTCCCTGGTCTATCTGGTCATCAACGAATCATGCCATATGTTTTAATGACTAAATTCTTCTATGCAACCTATCATACTCTCATTATCAAGAATATAAGCATGAAGAAACAAAAATGTAAAACTAACGAAATGATTCCTGTATTGAATAAAACTAGCATGAAACTGTAGATCTAAAGAAGATCACAAGGTGATTAATACAACTTCTGGTCAAACCCGCTTTGAAATCCACACAAACAACATGTGATGAGTTAAATTTGATGTTCAGCAAACTAACCAATAACTATTAATTATAACTCTGGAATGATTATGAAATTAAACTTATAAATGAAATGATAAGTAAATTATGATGTAGATGACTAAATGTATGATGGAAAGAAGTAATAATTAAATGGTGGAATGAAATGAGTCTAAGAATGAAAAGAAAAGAACGAAGATGTATGAGAATAATGAATGATTAAGATGATGATAGAATCAGAGTTAATGAATAGTTAAGATGATAAAAAAATAAAAGTTAATGTATGATTAATCAATTATGATAATGAATTAATGTCAAATGAGAATGAATAGCTAAAAGAATGATCAAGATGAAATTGAAGAACAAGGTTAATGATGGAGACTGAAATCTTAAACTATAAACTAATATAGTATTAAATGGTAAAAAGATAAGCTAAATAAAATAAAAAATAGGGATTTCAAGCTTGACCCAACCAGAATATTTATCATGAAGTTAAAACAAACTATACATTTTATAACAAAAGAAGTAATTTCTATCTTAAACTTTGGTTGACTTTCATAAAACAGTGAAAGTAATCTACTTCAAGTCCAACAATAATAATTAACTAGATATAAAATTTATTACAAATTTAAATTCTATCTTGAAACTTAACAACTAATTCTTCTCAGGGTTCAAACACTAAAAATGGTTATACAACATATATTTGGGTCAGTGAGAGGGATTTTACCACTATCCAAACATAATGCACAAAACAGCTCTCAATATAAACTCAAATTAAGAACTATATTTAGCAGTTACACATAAACTTTATGAGCTCAATAACTCTTATTACTTTAATATTTAAAAAATAGTCAAGTGCTGTTAGCCGAGAGGTCATCGCGGCCGCCTTGCAAGCAAGTATTTGGTTGCAGACGGTTGTGGGTTCGCGTCCCGGTCGGTGCTATGACATATGAAAAAAAACTATTTAAAAAATAGAAATAATTTTTTAATCAATAAACACAATAACTTACCAAATTCCTTTTCTCAAATAATTATAAACCATGTGATCAAGATCAGTGAATGATAGCTCTGCAGATTTAACTAAATCAATTAAGTCAATATTATATTTATCTTTTAATCTATTACTTAAAACAATCTGTACTATAAGTTATTAACATTTTGATTATTGTGTGATAATGCATTAGCTGTACTAACAAATTATAAGACTTAACAAAATTATTATGATATAGTATAATATAGTCAATAGTACTATATTGGTCAATGATGATTTAAACTTATATAATCTTCTGATAGGTCGATAGCAATAACAATAATAGTGTATATATGTGGTAATTAGCAATAAGAGTACAGGCAACTAAATAAATTTTTAAATACAACAAACTTTATTTACAATATTTACAAATTTTAATTCAAAGACATGGCATGAAATAAAATCAATACATTTAAGTAAAAGAACTTATGGATGGGAAAATACTTAGTATCCCATTAATCATACTTTTAGTCAATGCGACTAACTTAGACAATTATCTTAAGAGTATCACTTACTACTATTTAATTTCTCTTGAAAAAAAATGAAATAATGACACTTCTTCAAGGTGAACTAGCACTTGAATTACAACTAACAGTATATTTAGAACTTTAGGATATGCACCAAGTTTAAATTTAGAATTAAAATTTATCAAGGGTTGCATTATACTGAAACGATTTCTTTTGGAGAGAGTATGATAAGGGCAATTATCATATTCTGTGCAATTAATAACTGATTAAAATTTGAGATGAATAGGTTTGGTACATTAAAGTAAGAATAAACATCAAAAGTCAAATACACATAGATCTCATTACAACATTACCTATGTCCACAACTTAATTATTGAATACTTCTGATCTTACCAACCCATTGTCAAATCATTATTTGATGAAGATGAATCCACACTGCCAATGTGCATCTCTTGCTTTTACATCTATAAGTTCTTCAATTACAAATAGATTTTGGTTTGGTCTGTCTATAACTGATAATGATCCTACAACATAATAAAACACTATAACAATTACGCTAACACTACAGATAAATCAGTGTTCTTAAATCTAACATTATTTTATACTTGCTATATGATCTTTGAACTACTATACTTCACCATACACGGTGGAAAAACTAACTCTATATCATCATGAGGGTTTAACACTAAAAAGGGAGACTCTATAAAACAACATGACAGTTGTATAATAAAATGGCTAATTCTACTACCTCTCTATGCCTCATCACAGAAAAAAATAGAATTCAGACCATGGATATCTTTCCTTTTAGGATTATTTATGCTGAAAAGCATTAATTATTACTTAGCCTCTACCAATCTTTCCTCTCATGGGATCAGCAATAGGTGATTCTCCATCAGCCCATGCTCAATATTAATATTAATCTATTGGAACATCCTATCAGCTAAAAACTGTCACTAATCATTCTCAATATTATAGCAAGGTAAAACAATATGTTAAATGATTGTTAATTATTTTAAAATGACAAATATACTTTTGTTAAAGAGAGCACAATGTATTTAAGCAATAAAGATCAAACCTGCATTTGTATTCAAAGTGGACAAGTTCATTTCTATACAAAATTACGAAAGGAAAAAGGTTTATATCAAATTTTATTTTATATAAGAAAATAATCTGGCCATTCTAGTATCTTTGACAAAATGTTTGTTTGTTTACCTTTAATAAAATACATTAAAATCTGTTTTAAAATATGAGAGATCTCTCCCAACTCTCTCTAGATAAACAATATATATATAATCTCATGTTTTTCCCCTAACTAAAAAAAAAAAAAAATACATGTAATAGATGTATATATTTTACACATTTTCTTCTTTAACTCAATGTATATATTGTACTGAGACAAAGTCGGTACAGGTATATACGCACACACACGAGCAATGTAAACACTATATTTTTTTCTCTTCTTTCACTTTCAACTTATGATAAAAAATAAATGTAGTTTTCTTTCAATGCATTATAAAATACACTGTAAAATAAAAAGTTAATATTTCTGATTAAATAGTTAAGGCTTTCATATAATCTATTATAATAATATTCTCTAAAAAAAAAAAACAAAGGGAAAAAATAATAAAATATAAAGTACTATTAATATGCCATTTTAAATCTCAATAAGTGATTTCTACTTGTATATGCGGCGGGGGTAATTAAAGGGGTTTGTTTTAGATTATAACTGTAGTGAAAGTTAAAAGCTCATAGAAGTGATTTTGAGACAGATTAAATGCTCGACTTTTAAACTAATGTAAGTTAAATTGTTCTCTTAAAACACGCACACATGTATGCATAAAAGGTGTGAATAAGTATGAATTTTTTCTGAGATTGTAATATGAGATTGCATAAACCTAAGATTGCCTCAAGCATATGGATTGAGTGGACATTACGTAGGACACGGACCCCAATGACAACTCAAAGAATATTGAACTCTGGGTGGAGATTCGATCCTCAGATAATAACCAACCCATATAAATATGAATCTAAATCTAAAGAAAGGGTTCTTTTACATTTTCTTTTTTTACACTTTTTTCTGCTTATAGTTTTTTTTAAATTCCTCCGGAAGCTACAACTAGAACTTTTCTTTTTTTTTGCTATCCGGTTTATCCAATATGATCACTGTGAAATTAACATTTAGAGCGTCGATCGTCATGATGGGCTAGAAAACCCTTCAGTGATTGACTGACGCTCCGCCGCCAGAACATCTCCACAGCTATGAATGATCAACAACAATACCGTCCGAACATAGTGCTCCAATCAGTCTAAGGACGTTGTTCCGTTTAATATACAAGAATCGTCCAAACATACTACGCTGAACTTATGTGAAATGAATAACCATGTATTATGGAAACCTCATCTATCAGGTTCGAACCCTCACCAAATTAGAAGCAGCAGAAGACTAAGCAAAATCCTAGGTAAACATTTTTTTTATATAATGCTTCCATTCATTCTTTACGTAAACTTAAAAGGCAATCTCATAATTAATTAAATTCGACTTTCGTAAGTCAAATATAAAATGATCCGTAATCTCTCATATATTAAATATTATTATTTTTAATCTCAACTTTCGTAAATAAAAAATATCAGATGCTACATAGTCCATCATATTTAAATCTTAGGACTTTTCCAGTTATGAACTTTGATCCGAATTATTATTTTCTTTCGCAGATAAACTATAACACACACCTACTTTCAAAATGTAATAAGAGGAAATATATTTTATCAGCCATGTTTATTATGCATAATATGTTCTTTTCTGTGCGAGTGCGAGAATGTCCGTATGTGCGTGCAAATAAAGCTATTAATCAATGTTTCATTTTTTATAATCAATAAATTTTTTATTTATTTAAACTAGTCGAGCATTCCTCAAATCATTTTCTATAATTAAATTTTTTTTTTTTTTTGAAGTTATTATTATTGTTAGCATTTATTCATGCAATTAATTATTTTACTTTTAAATTTGTCTTTCTTATTTTTTTTTGTTTTTTTTTTTATCTCTTTTAAGTTTCATTCATAAACATCGTGCCGTAAGTCACGATGTTTGCTTATTATGTAGTTAACATAGGTTTAAGAGTTGGGAGGGCCTATTATTAATAAATATAAGTAAATGTCAATAGAGCTAGTATAAATAATTCTATTGGATTGTATGATAAAGGGGGGGATAATGTTATAAGCGTCTAGTTGTTTATTCTAATGATGCCTCAACCGAACATTCGTATTAGTTATAAGTAACCAATGATCCCGTCCAATGCTTGGACTGATCTGTTAATCAACTGATCTTCTTATCCATTGGTTAATATTGTGTCATTTGCCAGAATAATAGTCTTGAAGGCAATCACATCGCGACCCTGAGTGACCCCTATTGGTCCATGCTGGGAGTTTGAGCTTATGGGCAGGTATTAGACTTCAAAATCGTTTTGATATGAAGTAAGGTGATGCGAGAAATTAAATTATGAATCAAATCATCGTATCTGGCGCCCTCTTGTGTTGATAAAGAACAACTATTGATATAAGAAAAATAAATAAATCTTTACGCTGTATCATGTTTGTTTTGGAGCTCACAATCCCTTTTAGGAAGGGTTTAATAGGGAGCCGATGCAAAGGGGATATAAGAAACGGTAGATAAATGGCACCCAACGTGGGGCTAATATAAATATTGTTTCGGAGAGAAGCAAATCAAGACATTAGCCAAAAGCGGCCGAACCTCGTGAAAGACGCAAAACTGAAAAGAGGAAGGAATCTTTTTTTTTTCCACGTAAACAAAAGTTTGGACGAATAGAAAGGGAAGGAAAAGGGAGAAAAGGAAAATAACAAACGGAACAAAATACAGCGATTCACAATATCGCAAATCTTTTAATAAAACACTTGGAGCCGGAATGAAAAAAAAAAACATAGCGGGAGATGGGGGCACGGACGTCGATTAATCACTTCTTATCAAAAAAAAAGGGGAAAAAAGGGAAAAATTTTTTCCTTTATTAAATCATAAATGGACAGCAATAACGATACTGCATGGGAGGAGACAGGGGAGAGCCCTATAACGTTCAAAAAGATAGATGTTAAAGAAGAGGCTGAATCAGAAATAAAAATGCTTCTTAAAATGATGAGCCAAATGATGATAGAGATGAGGGAAGATAGGGAAGAAAGGAAGAGAGAAGAGTACAGAGAAGAAGAAGGAAAGGGAAGAGGACAGAGAAGAAGAAAGAAGGAGGAGAAGAGGACAAAGAGAAGAAAGAAGAAGGGAGAAGGAGGAGAGAGGAATCAGAAGAAGAAGGAAAAGGGAAGAGGACAGAGAAGAAGAAAGAAGGAAGAGAGAAGAGGACAGAGAAGAAGAAAGAAGGAAAGAGAGAAAGGAGGAGAGAGGGGAATTCATCAGGGAGATACGAAAATTATTGAAGGGAAACACAGGAGAGTCAGAGGAGGACCAGAGCAAAGAGGAAGAAATAAAGATTGACAAAGTAAAGACGGAGATTACCTCAATAAAAATAGAGATCGGTGCAGCAAAAGCCGAAATAGAAGAAACGAAGACTGAAGTGATAACAGCAAAGGCAGAGTTGGAAGACGTAAGACAAAAGGTGGACCAGATAAATAGAAAGGTAGAAGGAATCGAGCCACAACAAAACGTACCGAGAGAAATTATGGCCAAACGTCTGGAGGAGTTGGAAAACAAATTTGAACTGAGAATAAACCTGCGGGAACCCAGCTAGTCATGGGCCGAAAGGCAAATAAAAATTGAGATCTTCAGGGCAGGTGAAAACGAGAATCCGATGGACCACGTGGAGAGCGCCCGGAACCTGTTTTCTGAGCCCTCAAAGCCGGAGCCAGACAAAATCAATATTGCTAGCACCTACCTGCAAGGACCAGCTAGATATTGGTGGCGAACGATCGAGTTTAAGCCCAGATCGTTCGTAGAATATCGAGAAGAGATCCTACGAAGCTTTTGGAACGCTACCAGACAAGAGGATATCTACTTTCACATCACCAATGAAAAATATGGGCTCAAACCTAACGAGACGATAATGCAGTTCTATTACAGGCAGGTGGCCGGCCTCCAGCAGCTACCGGCGTATCACATGACGGAGGAGCAAATCATCTCGACCATTAGACACAACATGCCAACAGACATCAGGCAAATGATGCTAAGCAGGGGTGATGGGGCCATCCGCAAGATGGGGGATGCCATAGCCAAGTTCGAGCAAGCAGAAGGACGGGAAAGGCATATAGAGAGGCCGGGACAGGAACCATATAGAAGAAAGCTACCACCAGATCGATACTGATGAAAAATTAGTCTAAAAACACGTTGACGAACACGGATTTGCCACAGGAATACGATTACCGAAGCACGCTTTATAAAACAACGGTAACTGAAGGAAAATGACCTCGGACCAGAAAGGACTTACACATCGCATCGCATCATACAATAACAAGGGGGGAAGGGGGGTTGATAAAACATTATTTTAAACCAAAGCAGACCGCAGATAACTAAACACAAAAAAAAAAGAAAAAAAAAGGAAAGGGGAGAAAAAAAAAAAAAGAACGTCGCCGCCTTCGACTAAAATATATGTTGCTCGAAAACACGCGGAGAAAGGAAGCGGATGCCGCCTAAAGAAAGAAAGAAAAGCCGGATCGCGAGAGTGCGCTATTATTGTTCCTTCCCTCAATATTTCCTATTGTGCTAGGAGGTACAGAGCTCGGATATTTTGAATGCTTATGGTTCTATAACTCAGATTATTCGCTACCTCGTAAATGTTGTCGTATTTTGCAGAGGGGACTTCGGAAATGACCATCCTCCTGCCTTCCATTAGATAGACTGTAAGAAAATGCCTATATGTTCATAACCTTGCATCGCGGGACTTCGGAAAGGTCCATCCCCATGCCAACCTTCCACCCGGGGTGCCTGTACCAGACTGGGCAAGATATCTCCAATTATGACACGCCCGCTCTTCGTAAAGAAAAAAAAGAGGGAAAAAAAGGAAGAATTTTTTTTTTGAGTTTAGTTCGCAAACGTCGTGTCAATCCGAGCCTGACCACATGACCTACCACTTCGTTTCTTTATATGAGGGGGAGTTGAACTGTAGGATAGTCGGCTAAAATAAATGATTAAAAATCACATGAAGCGGGGTCAAAAAATAAAAATAAAAAATTGTATGGTGAAAATTAAAATGTCAAGCCTCTCATTTTAATTTTAGACGGATCGCGGAAATATGTACCGAGACAAAGTCGGTACAGGTATATACGCACACACACGAGCAATGTAAACACTATATTTTTTTCTCTTCTTTCACTTTCAACTTATGATAAAAAATAAATGTAGTTTTCTTTCAATGCGTTATAAAATACACTGTAAAATAAAATGTTAATATTTCTGATTAAATAGTTAAGGCTTTCATATAATCTATTATAATAATATTCTCTAAAAAGAAAAACAAAGGGAAAAAATAATAAAATATAAAGTACTATTAATATGCCATTTTAAATCTCAATAAGTGATTTCTACTTGTATATGCCGCGGGGGTAATTAAAAGGGGTTTGTTTTAGATTATAACTGTAGTGAAAGTTAAAAGCTTATAGAAGTGATTTTGAGACAGATTAAATGCTCGACTTTTAAACTAATGTAAGTTAAATTGTTCTCTTAAAACACGCACACATGTATGCATAAAAGGTGTGAATAAGTATGAATTTTTTCTAACTGAGATTGTAATATGAGATTGCATAAACCTAAGATTGCCTCAAGCATATGGATTGAGTGGACATTACGTAGGACACGGACCCCAATGACAACTCAAAGAATATTGAACTCTGGGTGGAGATTCGATCCTCAGATAATAACCAACCCATATAAATATGAATCTAAATCTAAAGAAAGGGTTCTTTTACATTTTCTTTTTTTACACTTTTTTCTGCTTATAGTTTTTTTTAAATTCCTCCGGAAGCTACAACTAGAACTTTTCTTTTTTTTGCTATCCGGTTTATCCAATATGATCACTGTGAAATTAACATTTAGAGCGTCGATCGTCATGATGGGCTAGAAAACCCTTCAGTGATTGACCGACGCTCCGCCGCCAGAACATCTCCACAGCTATGAATGATCAACAAAAATACCGTCCGAACATAGTGCTCCAATCAGTCTAAGGACGTTGTTCCGTTTAATATACAAGAATCGTCCAAACATACTACGCTGAACTTATGTGAAATGAATAACCATGTATTATGGAAACCTCATCTATCAGGTTCGAACCCTCACCAAATTAGAAGCAGCAGAAGACTAAGCAAAATCCTAGGTAAACATTTTTTTTTATATAATGCTTCCATTCATTCTTTACGTAAACTTAAAAGGCAATCTCATAATTAATTAAATTCGACTTTCGTAAGTCAAATATAAAATGATCCGTAATCTCTCATATATTAAATATTATTATTTTTAATCTCAACTTTCGTAAATAAAAAATATCAGATGCTACATAGTCCATCATATTTAAATCTTAGGACTTTTCCAGTTATGAACTTTGATCCGAATTATTATTTTCTTTCGCAGATAAACTATAACACACACCTACTTTCAAAATGTAATAAGAGGAAATATATTTTATCAGCCATGTTTATTATGCATAATATGTTCTTTTCTGTGCGAGTGCGAGAATGCGCATATGTGCGTGCAAATAAAGCTATTAATCAATGTTTCATTTTTTATAATCAATAAATTTTTTATTTATTTAAACTAGTCGAGCATTCCTCAAATCATTTTCTATAATTAAATTTTTTTTTTTTAAGTTATTATTATTGTTAGCATTTATTCATGCAATTAATTATTTTACTTTTAAATTTGTCTTTCTTATTTTTTTTTGTTTTTTTTTTTTATCTCTTTTAAGTTTCATTCATAAACATCGTGCCGTAAGTCACGATGTTTGCTTATTATGTAGTTAACATAGGTTTAAGAGTTGGGAGGGCCTATTATTAATAAATATAAGTAAATGTCAATAGAGCTAGTATAAATAATTCTATTGGATTGTATGATAAAGGGGGGGATAATGTTATAAGCGTCTAGTTGTTTATTCTAATGATGCCTCAACCGAACATTCGTATTAGTTATAAGTAACTAATGATCCCGTCCAATGCTTGGACCGATCTGTTAATCAACCGATCTTCTTATCTATTGGTTAATATTGTGTCATTTGCCAGAATAAGAGTCTTGAAGGCAATCACATCGCGACCCTGAGTGACCCCTATTGGTCCATGCTGGGAGTTTGAGCTTATGGGCAGGGATTAGACTTCAAAATCATTTTGATATGACGTAAGGTGATGCGAGAAATTAAATTATGAATCAAATCATCGTATCTGGCGCCCTCTTGTGTTGATAAAGAACAACTATTGATATAAGAAAAATAAATAAATCTTTACGCTGTATCATGTTTGTTTTGGAGCTCACAATCCCTTTTAGGAACGGTTTAATAGGGAGCCGATGCAAAGGGGATATAAGGGGACGGTAGAATATATTTTTCATGACACAATAAAACATATATGTTTGAAAAAACAAAATTCCCCAAATAACGCATTACGTAAGTAATATACATAACACAGCAGTAATAAAAAAAATAATAAACAAACGTTTTCTTCCAACAGAGTTTATCCTGTTAGTCAAGTTTATTTTATTCTGCTGAGCCAAAATAATCGGAACTGATATTATGATGAGCAAACATTCCAGATAATGCATATATATTTTTATTATTATTCTGTTGGATGTATAATAAAGCAATAGTCAACACTTATCCAAAGGCAAAAATTATTTGATGGTTTCTGTACCGATAATTAATATGGCAATTAAAATTCACACTTCCAATTGTAGCAGACTTAAAAGGATAAGTCTATCTATTTTTCTCTAGATAATTTTCCTTGTAAATTACTTTATAATTTTATTACAATTAATATCTTTAACTTTTTTCTCTTTAAAATAATAATTTATTAATTCTGTTCTTTCCTCCGGCAGTAATATATATGTAACAAACCTCAAACAATAGGACATTTTTAAAAACCATTTTCAAAATCTTATTTATACGTATTGCACGGAAAACTTTTATAAGCAAATAATTATTTTGTCCCATTTTGATTAGCCAAGTATTATATAATTATCATCTTAAAAGGAATTTATCCATTTATCACTATGATATCCTTAGCATTTTAATTAATTGGTAATTGATTATTTTTATCATTACATAAGTTCCCGCTATGAAAAATGAGCAGACAAGAATAGAGAATAAAATCACGCAGTTATTTTTTTTTTTACTTTATTAAAAGTTAGATGATTCAAAAATTACTTTTGATTTTATTTATATCTTTTGAAATCCTTCTTTAAAATTATTTTGAATTATTTTCTAGAAATTACCATTTTCAAACGAACATCTGTTTTACTTTATGTTTACTAGTGGCGCGAAAATACAAACATTATCAGCTCTTTAGTTTAATTATAAATAAGTTATGCATCATTTTTAAAGATAAGATTTTAAACATATGAACAAGATAAAAGCAAAAGCTTACTTTTTCTTGAATTTTCCTAGGTTTGAAGCAATACTTATTTAAATAAAGACTTATTTCCATGGCTTTTATTTCCTTCTCCAGTATGAATCCTATGAACTATATGGTGGTGGAGGTGGTGTTTACAATGATAGCAAGGTTTTTTAGATTTATTCCATCATTTCTAGATAGCAAGATATTATAATTCCATTCAATTAGATTCCAGAATTTTCCGATTTTTAGCTTTTTTTTTCTTCCTTATTTTAGATGAGTTGAGGTCTGTGGTTGCTTAGTTCTTGTTTTTCTTAATCAACCCCCCCCCTACAACTTGGTTAGATCATATATAGCTTGTTTTTACAATGGATTGTGGAAGCAATTAAAACCAATAATCTTAGTGTGAATAATTAATATTACCCCCTCTGGCTTCATTTTTAATAACTTCCCATAATGATTCAAGACAGCTTTAGATTCACTACATAAAAAAATATGCTTAAGTAATTTACTATAACAATTCATTTTACAAGACTTAATAAATTTAATTTATTTGTTTATTTATTTTAATTCCTATTCAACAATAATAAAATAGCAATATATTTATCTCCCAATTAATAACAATACTTTTAGAGTATTATTTTAGTCTAGTCAGAGCCTAGACTGGGCTTGAAATCTCATCTCCACTCAAGCACTTTCCTAGTGCATCCAAAACAGTCTTTATTGAAAGCCACTCATTAAGATTTTCATGCCAGATATATCATTATTATTTAAAATTTTGGATTATTAAATACAGGGACCTAAATAAAAGATCACAATACCCCCCCCTCATAGAAATTGCAATTGTAACCTTCTCCCTGGTCTATCTGGCCAGCAATGAATCATGCCGTATGTTTTAGTGACTAAATTCTCCTATGCAACCTATCATACTCTCATATCAAAAATATAAGCATGAAGAAGCAAAAATGTAAAACTAACGAAATGATTCCTGTATTGAATAAAATTAGCATGAAACTGTAGATCTAAAGAAGATCATAAGGTGATTAATAAAGATAATAACTTCTGGTCAAACCCGCTTTGAAATCCACACAAAAAACATGTGATGAGTTAAATTTGATGTTCAGCAAACTAATAATTATATCTCTGGAATGATTATGAAATTAAACTTATAAATGAAATGATAAGTAAATTATGATGTAGATGACTAAATGTATGATGG
Source organism: Epiperipatus broadwayi (assembly GCA_028023455.1). Taxonomy (NCBI): domain Eukaryota; kingdom Metazoa; phylum Onychophora; class Udeonychophora; order Euonychophora; family Peripatidae; genus Epiperipatus; species Epiperipatus broadwayi. Next base: position 4,728,524 of record JAQFVV010006236.1, read on the forward strand.
AAAGAAGTAATTATTAAATGGTAGAATGAAATGAGTCTAAGAATGAAGAGAAAAGAACGAAGATGTATGAGAATAATGAATGATTAAGATGATGATAGAATCAGAGTTAATGAATAGTTAAGATGATAAAAGAATAAAAGTTAATGTATGATTAATCAATTATGATAATGAATTAATGTCAAATGAGAATGAATAGCTAAAAGAATGATGAAGATGAAATTGAAGAACAAGGTTAATGATGGAGACTAAAATCTTAAACTATAAACTAATATGGTATTAAATGGTAAAAAGATAAGCTAAATATAAATAGGAATTTCAAGCTTGATACAACCAGAATATTATCATGAAGTTAAAATAAACTATACATTTTATGCCAAAATAAGTAATTTACATCTTAAAGTTTGGTTGTCTTTCATAAAACAACGAAAGTAATTTATTTCAAGTCCAACTATAATAATTAACTAGATATAAAATTTATTACAAATTTAAATTCTATTTTGAAACTTAACAATTAATTCTTCTCAGGGTTCAAGCACTCAAAATCATTATACACAATATATTTGGGTCAGTGAGAGGGATTTTACCACTACCCAAACAGATTGCACAAAACAGCTCTCAATATAAACTCAAATTAAGAACTATATTTAGCAGTTACACATAAACTTTATGAACTCGATAACTCTTATAACTTTAACATTTAAGAAATAAGAATACCTTTTTAATAAATAAATACAATAACTTACCAAATTCATTTTCTCAAATAATTATAAACCATGTGATCAAGATCAGTGAATGATAGCTCTGCGGATTTAACTAAATCAATCAAATCAATATTATACTTATCTTTGAATCTATTACTTAAAATAATCTGTACTCTTTAAGTTATTAACATTTTGATTATTGTGTGATAATGCATTAGATGTACTAATAAATTATAAGGCTTACCAAAATTATTATGATATAGCATAATATAGTTAATAGTACTATATTGGTCAATGATGATTTCAATTTATAATCTTCTGATAGTTTGATAGCAATAACAATAATAGTGTATATATGTGGTAATTGCAATAAGACTACAGGCAACTAAATAAATTTTTAAATACAACAAACTTTATTTACAATATTTACAAATTTTAATTCAAAGACATGGCATGAAATAAAATCAATACATTTAAGTAAAAGAACTTATGGATGGGAAAATACTTAGTATCCCATTAATTATACTTTTAGTCAATGCGACTAACTTAGACAATTATCTTAAGAGTATCACTTACTACTATTTAATTTCTCCTGAAAAAAAAATGAAATAATGACACTTCTTCAAGGTGAACTAGCACTTGAATTACAACTAACAATATATTTAGAACTTTAGGATATGCACCAAGTTTAAATTTAGAATTAAAATTTATCAAGGGTTGCATTATACTGAAACCATTTCTTTTATCAGAATATAATAAGGGCAATTATCACATTCTGCGCAATTAAGAACTGATTCAAATTTGAAATGAATAGGTTTGGTGTATTAAAGTAAGAATAGACATCAAAAGTCAAATACAAATAGATCTCACTACAACATTACCTATGTCCACAACTTAGTTATTGAATACTTCTGATCTTACCAATCCATTGTCAAATCATTATTTGATGAAGATGAATCCACACTGCCAATGTGCATCTCTTGCTTTTACATCTAAAAAATTTTACAATCATTAATAGATCTTGGTTTGATCTGTGTATAACTGACAATGATCACACAAATACTTATACAAAAAAGTATTAAACAGAAATGAAGGTAGCTCATTGTTTGTGGACCACCAAAAGGCGGCTAATCATGAATTTGAACCTGCAAATGCTAGAATAATTTCCACTGAAAGAAATGATGTCAAAAGGAAAGTTAAAGAAGCATGGTATATAGCAAGAGATATTGTACCAGTCTATAAAGCCACCACCAGAATGCAAGTTGGATCCAAACTCAGCTGAACCAAACTGATTTCAAACCCAACTCAACAGCTCAGATTAGTAGAAATCTAAATCGACGGCACAGTGCTATGCACCAAGAAACTAGCTCAACGGTTGGTGAGGATCAGAGACCCCTGAACTGACATTAATATCTGATAATAAATGACTAAAATAATTTTAAATCGAATCATATGTATATGTTTGGGTTGCCAACACAGACAGCGAGTATTAACATTAAAATAATTATGAAGGAATTAAGCACTAAGAAATCAAGTGTATTTAGAAAATATTTAATAATAATAATTTGTTTTGTTTGAATTTTAAATAATGATTATATTAATTACCTCTAGCCTTTAACAGAATTTATAATAATAATAATAATAAGAGTGGCGGTCCTTGTTATATGCCAACAAGTATTACACAATAATTGAAAGTCTATGTCTATGCCCCCAACAAGAAAATAAAGGCAGATAAAGGTATTCATTAGTAAAGGAAATTTTTACTCTAATTTTATACAAAAGAATGTGATATTTATTTTTACATTCGCAAATCCATTCATGAAGAGCAAGATACGTATTTTAGGGCATAACTTTAATTTTTATTAGAAAACTTATTTTGAGATAAAACGGAGAATTTGTTGGATTTTAATTTAAATCACTTCATCATAAATTACAAGCATCAGAGCGGGCGTTACTGGAACAGAGAGGTAACGGTGCTGACGAATTATGAGCTATAAAGTGAAATTGAAAGATGATGGCTAGTCGATAATCGAAGTCCTATGGCGGCTTGCGTCTGACAAGTCTTATGCCCTTTGCCTAATATGAACAGGAGAGGAAGAGCTTTCTTCCTCGATAATTTAAATAACAGAAATATGATCACTGACCAGTCTAATGGAGCGGAAGATTGCCCTACGTCAGCAACATTCGAAGAGGATGACTTGATAGTCATCGTTTGAATACTAAAACCCCTATAGAATGCTCTACGTGATGACTTGATCAAATTAATTAAAATCAAACGAGCTTTTAACGAAAACTATTTTAAAGTATTTGTAAAATCATATTAATTATGCCCCAATCATCGTGCCCTTCCTGAATCTTAATAGAAAATAACAAAGTTGAATTAAAATATATTTAATCCTTTATCGGCCCTTTTTGCAATAAAAACATTTTAAGATTATATATGAATAAATACATATTGGTGAATACAAAAAATAGCTGGGGCATAGATTAAAAATGGAACTAATAATTTATTATTAGCCAATTATAAAAATAACACACATTTAATAATTTCTTTCGACTCGATAATTGATAGAACTGTAAATTTAGTTCTAATGGGCGAGAATTACTATTAGAATTAATATATTACTATTTGCACAAGGCAAAGGACACAAAGGAGATCGAGTCGAAAGATTATTGGCATATAATTAAAAATAAATGACATTAATAAATCACACGATATATATAATATAGTAAATGAACCGCCAAGTAAGAAAAGAGAAAGTTTAAAGACTAGAGATTGAGAGAATTACGATATAAATTTACAGTAGCATGAATAAAAGGTTTTATAAAGATTGTTACATTAAAGAATAAAAGAGCTCTAAAAGGGAGTGTAAGATAAAGTTCGGAACTGGACAGAAATTTATGGAAATATATTACCCATTTCTTCCAGGCTGGATCCTTAGGTTACATGTCCGAGTTGGTAAAAACATGTAGGCACACATTTGGTCGATTACTTGATCAGTATTTTAATGAATTTTCACAATTTTAGCAGCATGATTGGTCCGGAAAAGATTCAGCAGCCTCATTGAAGATTGTTAGGGGACTTCAGGAACCATAGCCAGATTCCTGATGTTTTAGCCCTTCACCATGATCGAAACACTATTTAATTTTATAATTTAAAAACGCACAGAGTTGACTGCACTTCTCTACAACAAAGATGGCTTCTCTTTCTCCAAACTTTTCAGAGCTATATATCTGTCCTCTGATGCCTTCAGGCTACCGCTTCTTTCATTTTCAATGTTTTTAGATTTACTGGTTGTTTTTAGATACATTCCTTTGATAAGGCTTTCAAGCTCATTAACTTGAATTCATTTTCTAATTAGAAAATGAATTCTTAAAATCAGAAAATGATTTTAATTAGAAAATCCTTATTTTTTTTCTAATTAATAAAACTTTAATGTTGTTTTTGGAAAGGGAAAATCTGAAAGCTTATCGAAAGAATGTAGCTTTTAATCAATAAAACTTTAACAAATTATTTAAAAATAAAATCAAATATTCCCGACGCAATGAAACTTTCAAACAATTATATATGTTTAAATATTTACAAATATATATGCACAATCCACGCAGTTATAATACATATAAATTCATGAATAATTCTATCATGAATTTATTAATAAAATTAATCAATTTAAATCTGAAATTAGTTATTTGAATACACATTTATGAAATAAGTTATTCTTTATGGAAATTAGTGTGGATTGAACGTATAAAGCCCCATTGCATCGGAAATTTGAGGTTAGTACTAGGGTTTGAAGTGGGCTTATGGCTAGAGGTCATGAAGCTAGGATCGAACTCAGATCTGACTGCTTCATTATGAAGGCAATAAACAGAAAGGATACATGCTTTTCTATTTCAAAGAGATGGACAATATAATGAGCTTGCATAGATTTGCATAAATTATTATGGTTGAAGGCTATGAATATGGAGATGAAAGCTCTGAAAGCGCTTAGCCTTAAGAAATATTAATGCAATTTTTATTAATTTAATTTCACTATATACGTCAAGCGTACTAAATCTTACATAGTTATTAATGGTGAAGGAAAAAAATCTGAAATTACAATATTATGGATATACATTATAACGAAAGAGTTTGTCTAAAATTAAACATGCTAATAAGAACTTTTCAGCAACGTGTTTATTTTTTGCAAAATTGTAAGCAAGCGAATATTATACCTAATTGCTGTAGAATTAGAGTAAATAGATCTATACATAATGTCGATGTTGTCACTCGTGTTTTACAGCGTAAATTATTAAGCTGGATTATTGGCAATTGCAAGAAGGCGTTAAGTAATAAGAAGAAACGTCTGTTTAAGATAACGTCAATAACACCTGAGCCGCAATGGATCGTAAATAAATGTAATAATATTGAAAAAAGATTAGAGAAGAAATTCATAAATAAATTGAAGTTTTTGGCTAACAAACAAAATGTTGTTTTAACTAATATAGGAATAGAAGACACGTATGTTAATTTGTCTAATGTGAGACCATCGGCTGAAATTAGAACGATCTTAAATCTTGGACCAAAATCCATAGGAGGAGGATGGAATCAACCCAAAATGGAAATAATAGCAGACACAGAAGCAGCTCTAATAAATTATCCGATGAGAGATAATGTTATTTATGAGATTAATAGGATCATTAGAGACAAGAAATTGAATACTGAAAATAATGGCTGGAACAATAAAGTTAAGAATGCAAAAAAGTTCTTTAATGAAAATAAAATTATTTGTCTTAAAGAGGACAAAGGCAATCACTTTGTAATAATGGATGAAGAGGAATATAAAGAAAAGATGAGAATACAAATTCAAAAATTAGGCTTTGAGTTAACAGCTGAAGTTAATAATAGAATGAACAGAGAAAAGTTTATCTCTTTGATCCTATGCAAGCATAAAAATAAAGTGATCAATCTAGCCTAATATAGAATAGAATATATCCATCTGCCACATCACAACCACAGATGTTTGCAAATGCTAAAATGCATAAACAAGGGACTCCATTAAGACTAATGCTTGACTTTGGAGGCGTACATTATGCAAACACAGCAAAATTAATAAATTCATGGTTAATAGACTTAATAGGATTTGGCAAATACACTATAAAATCTTCTTTTGAGTTTGTTGATTTAATTAAAGATGCAGCCATTAATGACAGTTTTAAAATAGCAGCCATGGATATATCTGAACTCTATGGATCAATAAACAGAAAAGGTTCAATTAGAATAATTGAAGAAGAGCTTCAAAATAATCACTGTCCTAAACAAAAGATAGAATTTATCATTGACTTTATGAAATGGTTAGATGAGAATATACTCGCAACATTTGAAAACAAATGGTATAAGATGAATAATGGATGGCTCATGGGACTGCCCATGAGTGGCATTGTATCTAGTATTGTAATCGGTTATTTTGAAAAACAGATTATATCGAAATTCCAAGAACAGATACATGGAATAATTTATTGTAGGTATGTAGATGACATTTTCATCGCAGCACCTAAACTAATAATAACAGCCATTCAGGATGAATTGCAGGCACATACCAACTTCATATTTAACTGCACTGAAGAGAATGAGTTGAATACAATTAATTACTTGGACTTAATAATAAAGAGAATGCACAGATGCTTTAATTACAGTATGAAAGTCAAACCATTAAACATTAGAGGATACATCCATACTAAATCTAAAACTCCAAGAGTCCACAAATTGGCAGGGCTTTCTGCCTTTTTGTTCAGGAATTACCATTTATGTAAATATGAAGAGGAAAGAAGAATAAATATCAACCAGTATGTTAATGATCTAATGAAGGTTGGTTATGATTTAGTAACCATCAATAAAAGAATCAAAACATTTTATGAAAGTATAACCAAACCAAGAAAGGACAAAAAACAACATATATGTCTACCATACATATCTAATATTGCAAAAGAATTAGTCAAAAAATTACAGAATGAATTCACAGTAGGTTTTCGAACCCCTCCCAACACTAATAGAATTATTAACAATTCTAAGGACAAAATTGACCTACAATCAACACCACATGTGGTATACAAGATGACATGCCCTCAGGCAAACTGCGGAGCAGTATACTATGGTGAGACTCGGGCCACTATAAACAATAGTGGCTCAACACAAATACTTATACAAAAGAGTATTAAGCAGAAATGAAGGTAGCTCAGTGTTTGTGGACCACCAAAAGGTGGCTAATGATGAATTTGAACCTGCAAGTGCTAGAATAATTTCCACTGAAAGAAATGATGTCAAAAGGAAGGTTAAAGAAGCATAGTATATAGCAAGAGATATGAAGGCAATAAACAGGAAGGATACATGTTTTTCTATTTCAAAGAGATGGACAATATAAATGAGCTTGCATAGATTTGCATAAATTATTATGGTTGAAGGCTATGAATATGGAGATGAAACCTCTGAAAGCGCTTAGCCTTAAGAAATATTAATGCAATTTTTATGAATTTAATTTCACTATATACGTCAAGCATATTAAATCTTATATAACAATTAAGCTAACACTACAGATAAATCAGTGTTCTTAAATCTAACATTATTTTATACTCGCTATATGATTTTTGAACTACTATACTTCACCATACACGGTGGAAAAACTAACTCTATATCATCATGAGGGATTTACCACTAAAAAGGGAGGCTTTATAAAACAACATGACAGTTGTATATTAATATGGTTAATTCTACTACCTCTCTATGGGTATACACATGTGTGGGCTTTGCCTCATCACGAAAAAAATAGAATTCAGACCATGGCTATCCTTTCTTTTAGGGTTATTTATGCTAACAAGCATTAATTACTACTTAGCCTCTACCAAACTTTCCTCTCATGGAATTAGCAATAGGTGATTCTCCATCAGCCCATGCTCAATATTAATATTAATCTATTGGATGCCATTCTATTGGAACATCCCATCAGCTAAAAACTGTCACTAATCATTCTCAATATTATAGCAAGGTAAAACAATACCAACAATATCAGTGGAGATATACATACTCCATATCACAATGCAGAACCATTAATGTGTCAATAGACAAACCAAAATATAGATATCAAATGATCATTAATTATTTACAATGACAACAATACTTTTGTTAAAGAGAGCACAACGTATTTAAGCAATAAAGATCAAACCTGCATTTGTATTCAAAGTGGACAAGTTCATTTCTATACAAAATTACGAAGTGAAAAAGGTTTATATCAAATTTTCTTTTATATAAAAAAAATAATCTGGTCATTCTAGTATCTCTGACAAAATCTTTGTTTGTTTACCTTTAATAAAATACACCAAAATCGGTTTTAAACTATAAGAGATATTTTTCTCTCTTCAGATCAATGACATTAAGATTGTTTTCCCTTACGTGTGAAGATAACAAAAATGTGTGTAATAATACATGTATGTGTCTTTATACATTTTTATATCCCTTTGACTAAATATATTTATATACCATGTACCACAATAAAGCATATATGTTTAAAAAATAAAATTCCCAAATAACACATGACGTAAGTAATATACATAACACAGCAGTAACAAAAAAAATAATAAACATTTTCTTCCATTAAATTTTATATAATTCATCCAAGTTATTTCATCTTTCTGAGTTGAACTGATAATAACTGATATTATGATGAGCCAACATTCCAGATAATGCGTATATATGTTTATTATCCTGTTGGATGTATAATAACACAATATTCACCACTTATCCAAAGGCAAAAATTATTTGAAGGTTTCTGTACCAATAATTAATAAGGCAATTAAAATTCACACTTCCAATTGTAGCAGACTTAAAAGGATAAGTTTATCTACTTTTCTTTAGATAATTTTCCTGAATAACTCTTTAAGTTATTGTAATCTTCACAACAAACTTTTTAAAGACCTTTATTGATTTATTCTGTTAACATTTCAAGTGAAGTATAACTAAAATCATTTATTTACATTTGAATCCTGATAATTTTTCTTGAAAATGAGTAGAATTTTATTACACTCAACATTTTTAAACTATTTTTAAAATCTTACTTATACGCATTGCACGGAAAACTTCTATAAGTAAATAATTATTTTGTTCCATTTTTATCAGCAAAACATAATATGATTAACAATATTAAAAAGAAATTTATCCAATCATTACTATGACATCTTGAGTACTTTTAATGAATTTGTAGTTGTTTATTTTTTTATCATTACACAAAATTGGCGCTATGAAAAATCGGCAGATGAGAATAGAGAATAAAATCACGCAATTATTTTATTTTTATTAAAAGTTAGATGATTCAAAAATGACTTTTAAATTTATTTACTATATATATCATACATAACACTTGTTTTCAAAAATGACTTTTAAATTTATTTACTATATATATCATACATAACACTTGTTTTCAAAATTATCTCAAATTATTATTTTTTTCTTGATATTTTAATTTACAAGCACAATATTGTTCTGCTGGATAATAAGATTGGTGCGAAATATAAACATTATCAACTTTTAGTTTACTTATAAATAATTTGTGCGTCATTTTCAAAGAAGAGATTTTAAAAATATACACAACATAAAAGCAAAAGCTTACTTTTTCTTGAATTTTTCTGGGTTTGAATCAATACTTATTTAAATAAAGACTTATCCCCATGGCTTTCATTTCCTTCTCCAGTATGAATTCCTAGGAAGTATGTGGTTGTGAAAATGGTGCTTAAAATGATAGCAAGGTTTTAAGATTTTCTATTCAAACATTTTTACATAGAAAGATATTATAATTCCATTCAATTAGATTCCAGAATTTTCTGATTTTTAATTTTTTTTTCTCCTTATTTTAGACCAGATTTGAGGTCTGTGGTTGTTTAGTTCTTGTTTTAATGTATAGCTTGTTTTACAATGAATTGTGGGAGTAATTAAACCAATAATCTTGGCTTCATTTTTAATAACTACCCATAATGATTCAAGACATCTTTAGATTTACTACATAAAAAATATGCTTAAGTAATTTACTGTAATGATTCATTTTACAAGGCTTACAAATTTGATTTAATTATTTATTTATTTCAATTGCTATTCAACAATAATAAAATAGCAATATATTTATCTCCCAATTAATAACAATATTTTTAAATTGTTGTTTTATCCCTGGTTTCCAACCTACACTGGGTTTAAAATCTCTTCTCCACTCAAGCAATTTCCTAGTGCATCCAAAACAGTCTTTATTGAAAGCCACTCATTAAGATTTTCATGCTAGATATATCATTATTATTTAAAATTTTGGATTATTAAATACAGGGACCTAAATAAAAGGTCACAATATATATAAATGAATATTTAAACCACCAAGTGTATAAAATTTAAATTAGTCTATTTATATATCTATAACAAAATAATTTAAAGTATAACTACCATTTTTAAATCAAAGCTAAGCAATTATTAATAAGTGGCAATATAATTGAATTGCATTGTTTTGTTGATATATGGGTGGAATAGTTCTATGTATACACCTGGGTCTCTTTTTACGTGGACTTTTATTTTATACGATTTTGAAGTTACGCGATTCGTCTTTCACCGGAAGTCAAAGTCCGATAATGCGCTATTACTTTAAATAATAAATTTCGCGCACTTACGTTATATTGAAAGTAATAGCACATTATTGAAATTCGACTTTCATCTTAGTAATTTCAATATTTTCAGTGTTTTATAATAGTAAGATTTTATGCAATAATGAAATTAAAATCATGATTTCCACATTTTATGTATACACACATTAAATTTTACAAGATTATAATGTAAATTTGTTCAAACATTGTGTGTGTTAATTTTGCATTTTAAATCACATTCTGTTTTTGCTTTTTAAAAAAGAACGTAATCAATTATTAATCATTTAGTGTCCACACATTTATTTTTAAAAGGTCAGTAATAGCAGTGGACACAATTAAAAATTAAAATCTGATTTTTAATTGTAATTAACAATTTAAAAATTACTTACAGGCGACTTGAAATTAATGTGATGTAAAACGAAAATTGATTTTTAAATGGAATTGAAAATTAAAGACAAAAATAAGAATTTAATTTTTAGTTGTTAGTTTTAATTAAATTTTTCCCAGCAGTGGTGAATAAATGTCTTAAGTCTAAGTTCATAAACAATTAATAAAATCATCGTCATCATCAACAGAAAACCATGAACACAACATGAGAGTGAACTTGGCGCTAGTTGTATTTCCTCTTGTGAGAATAATTGCTGAGATATTCTTGACTTCGTTTAAGGAAAAGCCAAATACATCACATCACATCACATGAGAATCTGATTTATTGCTAGTTTGCAAACGAATGTCTTTTTGGGCAAATAGCGATAATAATTAAAACGTGTATAAAAAAATTTAAATTACTGTACTGTAAATTATGCATAAAAATATATTATTTTGAATAAAATTAAATATTATAGTTAAAAAGTTTGTCTTGTATCATTTTTTTTCAAATTTGAAATTTTTTATTAATCATATTTAATTTCCTTATTTTTTTTTTTTTTTGCGCGAATTTTGAAAAATCATAGACCGCATCCCACTTTTTTCAATGTAAGTTACGTCTATTTTTGCGCGATTTCGTTTGCGCGTTTTCTGAGGAATCTATCTATCGCGTAAAACGAGACCCAGGTGTACTTTCTCTTGTTAACATTATGCATTCGATATTTTAGATATTTTTTATTAGTATAAATTTCCAGATGCAATATTTCTATTGTAGCTGCAAAATTTGGCTTCCCATGTATGCAAGGATGCTTGAAACTATGGATAATAACCAAACCCTAGTATAATAAACACTTTTAATATATACAAATGCTTGTGATATATTGATATAAATTTGACAATGGAATTTTTAATTTCAATCTATTAAAACCAAAAATAAAATTTACAACATTTTGGGTTTTGGATTTACAAAATGCCGATGATTGTGCTATTTTTGCTATAGATGATTTACAAAATATGCTTAACCTTTTGAATGCAAATTGAATGAAGAGTTTGATCTTAAAAAAACTCAAGTTTTTTATTAGTAAATAATGAAAGAATAAATTTCATCAACTTTTAGCATGAATAGGCTTGTAAATGTGAACCAATTTAAATATCTTGATAATTTTAAAATAGAAAGATAGACTTTGAGTGTTAACATGCACAGCTGCTGCTTTTAACAAGTTGAAAGATCAAGTACAGAGAGATGTTATGATGCCTAATTTGTTATATGGAAATGAGTCTTGGTTCTTCTATCGACATAATATAAAGACATTAGCAATATTTAATTTAACAATGTTCTATTAAACTTTAAAAATACAAAGGCAAAAAATCATAAAAGCAATCAATATATTCAATTTCATGGATTGATACTTCCAACAACAATCCACTATTGTAAAATCAAATCATAGAATTGGACATATGTTTTATGATGAATTTTAAAGCGATTTTCAAGGAAGAGAAGGATCTTGTTTCCATTGCAGAGAATATCTTAAGAACATTATAAAGAAATGCAATATTGATTGTTTTTATTGGGGAGATATGGTAAAAAGTAGAAAAAATTACAGTTACATTTAGACATGATGTTGAAATATTTAAGAAAAAAAAACTTTTATGTAGAATAAATTAAAACAGCATAGTAAAATATCAAATAAACAAAAAAAAAATGGACTAGAATGTTCTATATTTAAACATATAATCATTGCAAAATTCATCTCTAGTATATTATTATTATTATTATTTTATTTTTACTTTGTCTTTTTCTCTTAAAGTTAGGATGGACATACTCACTTGCAAGTGGATGCTGCTGTTAATGACGCAATTTAATTTGAAAAATCATACATATTAAAGACATCACAAAAATAATTAACATATACATAATTTGCTGCAATAATGATATTGGCACACTCTAGACGTCAATATGAATCGCAGATCAACTTTGTTAACATTTCTGGTATTCATATTTCTTATTTCTTACAAATTTCCAAGCAATAAACCATTCTTTTTTTTTTATTAACATTAAATAAAATAGTAATTATAAAAAAACAACAACACAATAATAAATAATAAAAAAAGAGATCTAGCAATAAAGGATAAATCCATCCAGATAAATCAAAATTCATTTCTGTCCCAAAGGCAAACTGATGTCTGAATAGAGCAATCCCATTATGAATAAGAATTACTTATCAATGATATGTTCATAGATAAAACACTTGAGCTTAAATTTTCTAACTTTAAATAATGTAACAAAAGAGAAATTTTTACAAACAGTAGAAAGGCAAAAATTATTATAAGTCCCCATTCAAAATAGCTAACAGAATCAACCTAATTAGATGTCACAATTTAAACAAATATTTTAGTACACTTACTATTAGTTTGTTATCAAATCATGAGCTATAATTCAATGTAAAAATTTTCCATACAAAATCTATCTCACTATACAGGTATTCATGGCAAAAATTTCTATTCATAAAATGAGATGGAATATTTGATTTCAAACTCTGTATGCTTTCTCAATTGGTTGTATGTTTGCATATACATATGTATGTGATAATATGTTTAATAAAATAACATTATATAAATGATTGTGAAAATAGTCAAGCTTCAAGATCAAACAAGCCAAAATTAAGACCTATATGAAGAAAGACATTCATTTTTGGGTGGATGTTTAGAGATTTCAAATTTGTAATTATCTGGCAATGGAAGTTGCTTCTATGAAATACAATGCATGAGAAAATTGATATGAAATTTTTTTACACCAGATCAGGGGTGGCCAACTTTTGTGTTCATAATATCTACTTTTCATTTTAAAAATGTGTTGCAATCGACTTGTTGTCATAGGCGTAGTCTAAGTAGAGGTAGGTGTGAAATACATACTATTTTTATATATCTACTAGTAAAAAATAACAATTATTTAATGGGTCAAAAAACTCATGTCCGGTGGAATTAAAGCAATATGAGTAATTATTAACAATATTTATTAATTCAAATTAGCTACATTAAATCAAGATTAAAAATATTATTTTCAATAATGATACAGCTTAGTGGAGTTTATTTATCTAGAATTGGAAAAAAAATTAGAATAAAAACAAAAATAACAAAAAAACTTGAAAATCTTGATTTAATTTGTTTCACTCGTTATTTGACAGCTCTTACAGATTTGGCTTTGCGATCGACCAATGAATCACGAACGACTTGTTGGACACCTCTGCACTAGATAATATTTCATGATTTGATAAATCTAATCATTTGAGTAGTTACAAATGTAGTCACATTAGCTAATTTATTAAATGTGTATATTTCTTATCATGGTATATTTCTGTTCCATTGGGTATTATGATAGGGATATAAATTACTCTTTCCCCATCTTCTGTAAAATATGTGTGGTGTTGCTTTAATGGGTCAAATATTATGTATATGTGTAACTGATTGTGAAAACATTTAAGATTCAAAATCAAATAGGCCATAATTAAGTTATATAAATAGAAAGTTGTATTATTTACCGTGTCAGTCAGGCTCCTGCAACCAATATTCGATTCCTAATAATAGAATATTAAAGACGTAGTAGGAAAAAATAACAGGATCAAAAAATGTCATTAATAGTAAAAGTTATTTTAGGTTTGTTTTTATTTTTAAAAAAGTTAATAAAAATTGCTTTTAAAAATCAAAGTTTTAGTATAGCAACAGGTATTAAAATAAAGCCCAATAAAGTCACCATATTTGGGGGGGGGGGGAGAAAAAGAAAGTTGAAAAAGTCAAATGTTTTGATCTTAGTTTAATTTTTTGGGGGAAAGGGGGGTGGATTGAGAAATACTTTGTAAAAGTTAAAGACAGAAGTTATTTTTTGTTTATTTTTATTTAAAAAAAAAAAAGGTAATAAAAATTTATTTAAAAAATAAAATAAGGTTAAAGCCAACAAAAAAATCACTGTATAGCCAAAAAAAAAAAAAAACTAAAAAATGAAATATTAAAGACGGAGTAAAAAAAATTAAAAGGATCAAAAAAATTAGCCATATTTTAAAAATTGTGGCCCGATAACATTGCATTGTTTTTGACTGGCAACAACACCATCAAACGACCAAGCCCAGCTAAATAATAAGTACCATATTATTTCCTGAGCTTTGCTCTTTTTTGAAGATTTAATTGCATGACTTATTTAATTCATTTAAAATATTTGGCAATTCAGATGAAATAATGCTTACTTTGTTTACATTTAATACCATATAATTTCATGATGTTGTCCCTCTTTTTAGCAACAATTGTATCATATTTTCTTATTGCTGAAATAATTTTTCTCCAGTACTAAAATGTTTATTCTAAATTTTTAAAATTTTTATTCTCTTCTATAGCATTTTCTTAACAAGTTGATTTACAAGAATCAAATTTTCTGCATTGACAACTTTGATATTAACCATTTCGAATAAGTACATGAATGATTAATAAGAATATAATTAAAGATGCCTTTTTCAAATTTCTTTGTTCATATGTTCTAAGAATTGTGGTGGAATGTAAGTTTTAAATATATCTTTAAACTTAATTATATTTTCTTACACCATTAATTTTTTTTTATACAATTTTACAGAACTGAAGATATACAATTCCATTTAATAGATAGATCATTTAAAAATATCACCTTTTTTTTTCATACAATATTTTAATATAAGATGAATAATAGAAATGAGAGAGGACATAGACTTGTGGAGTTTGCAGAAAATGAAAAACTTTATATTAAGAATTCTTTATTTGAAAAAAATGTAAAAAGGAAATGGACATGGAAGCATCCAAATGAAGATACAGGAGAATTGGATTATATTTTGACTAACAGAAAATACATATTTCAAGATTGTAATGTTCTTAATAAATTTAACACAGGAAGTAAGATGTAAGATATGTGTTAATGCAAAACTAGAGAGAAAAATTGTTAAGAAAAACTATGTTTGCAATTGATATTCCTGACCTTCAGAAATACTCTAATGAATTTAAATTAGAACTTACAAATCGGTTTTAAGTATTAGTAGATTTTGAACATGATTCGGATTTGAATTAAATTAATATGAAAATAACTGATACACTTTTAAAAACTGCAATAAAGATAGCTGGTAAAAAAAAGCAGCAATTAACCAATAAAATTTTTACTTAGACTAGAGAATTTATGAAGAAAAAAAGGAATATGAAGATATACAAAAATAATGCATTAAAAAGGATTGAATATCTCGAATTTTGTAAAATGGTATTGGTAGGAGATTTATATCTACAATAAGAAAAAAGAGTGGAATTATTAATAAAAACAGAGATGATATCATGAAATAGGTAGAAGACTTCTATCAAGAATTATATAGTAATAAAGAACAAGTACCTCCTATATTGAAGCAGACAATCTGAAGCTCAGATTACCCTTCACGATTATTAACACTTATAGTACCATCCAACAGGGTTTAAAATCTATCTCTCCATGCTCGTACATGTACTCGCTATTTACACAGGATTTTTTTTTCCATTTCAATATTAACCCAGTTTTTCTAGAAATAAGTTAACAATTTTGGAAAGAAAGTGAATTAATAGAGTTGTAGACACGCAACATGGGATAGATTTAATCAAAATATATACACACTTTTACTGTATTAATAAGATGTATATGAATTCGTTGGGACATATTATCTATTTAAAAATTTGTATATTTTATTAATAATGGCGGCATGAGATAAGGTGATCGGGTTGGAAATTTCTAGAAGCATTACTGTGAGGTTTAAAACAAAGAAGGGGGGAGGGGGAATTAATTATTGTTACTCAGATAAATCGAAATTGATATTAATAAAAGTACATTTCCATTAGCAGAAAATTAATCTATTGAAGAGATCTTTCACAAATATTAAAATAGAATTTAAAACAATCATTTAAGAATTTTTCAGACCAATCGCACTATCTTAAACTACTTACGAAACAAAGATGGGTTTCCTGTGGAAAAATATCCATTGTACAAAAATTATACAGCGCTTCAGAACTACAGGCGTTAAGTGCATTCCAAATATCCAGGGGATCATATTAAAAATGCAAAAATTTGACTGTACTTTTCTTTGGGTTTTTTTTTTAAAAAAAGAATTGTTTTAACTTACTTCACATTGCTGTAATTATGGGAGAGGAGTAACACCATTGTGCCTTCTCTTTTGACCATTCCTGAAGCACTCTCTACTGAAATGCCTTTTTGAACTTAAAATAAAATCAAGAACTATTTAACTATGCCCTGAACCTGATCTGGAAAATTATGCTACCTGCCTTTAAATTTTGAACCATGTCAAGAATAATGAACTGTTACCCAAGAAGAGGATCAAGAAAGTATTATGAAGGTAATAGTGCTGCTTTACACTCATTTTCTAATATCTGTTGTATACGAACTATGACTAACATTAAATGAAAACGTAATATAAATTCTCATAAAATTAACTGTAACAATATTTAATCCACTTTCTACATGATTCTTTATAAAACTAATCACGTAATTTTCTATTAGCCTCACAAAATTTTTATTCTAAAATGGTGCGACATTGATTTTCTATATAATTATGTTTTTTTTTTGTTCATGTAGTATGCCAGATGACGTTTGCAAATAATGCTTTAGATCTGCAGGAAATGTTACAGGAGTTACCAGATGAAAGTAGGACTAAAGATAAATGTTAAAAAGGCTAAAGTAATGTTTAATGGATTTTCTCAAAATATGAAAATAAAAATTGATTATGATGAGTTAGTAGAAGTTAACAGTTACAAATACCTTGGTAAGATTATTAATACAGCTGGAAAATATAATGGATGAAATTAATCATAGAATTAAAATTGGTTGGAGTGCTTTTGGTAGAAATAACTTGATACTAAAAGGAAATATGCCTATGTGTTTGAAAAGGAAAATTTTTAATAAATGTGTTTTACCAGTTCTTATTTATGGATCTGAGACATGAACACTTAATAGAAGAGCAATACAGAGACTTCAGACCACTCAAAGAAATATAGAGAGATGCATGTTGGAATAACAAGAGATCGAAATAACAAGAAGAGATCGAAAACGCAATATATGGATGGGTAAGAGAACAAACAGGTATTACTGACCTCATTGAAAAAATTAAAAGACTAAAGTGGAGTTGGGTGGACATATTGCTAGAAGAAAAGACAATAGATGGACAATTGAAATCTTAAACTGGATTCCAAAAGATTGTAAAAGACTTAGAAAGAGTCCATGTGTGAGATGGATGGATGAAATAAGTGTGCAGGGGTGATGTGGAGAGATCAGAGAAGATGGATTGAACTTGGAGAGACCATCCTGCAGTGGATTGATAATGTTGATGATGATGATGACTTTAATGAATAATATTTCTGCAATGTAATTTTCATTACACCAATTGCATGCAAGATCCACTTTTAATGCCTTGTGCAGGAATATAATCATAAACATATATATGATCAAAGATATATGATCCCCAAGAACCATATTTCATGCTGAACCAGCACTTATTAGTGGTATATTGAAAATTACCCTACAAAAATATTATTCATTATTGGATAATCTTTAATTTAATGAATGACTAATAAAAACTATTAATACAATACTTTGTCTCTTGAAAATTTATAAGTGAGTGGCTTCTTTTTTGTATCAGCTACAGACAGTTCTTAGAAAAGAATCAGATATCTTCTTGTTGATCTCAGTTAAGTTTGAATCATCTCCAAAATCTGTCAATATCTATAATTAAATTTGGGTTTATATTTATAAAATATAAATATAATTTTAAATCTGTACAATCAAAACAAGGAAGAGGGAGGTGTACATTTATTTATAATTGACAAATTAATAGTTTGGCAGGTGTACTGTTTACATATATACATAAACTAACAGAAATTATATTTGACTATTCTTCATTTTAAACATCTTGAAAAATAATCTAATAAAAGTACACAAATTATATTAGAAAATGCTGCATGCCGGGAATGTTTACAATTTTTTTCTGAAAGCCACCCACAAATTTTTATCAGATACTTTCCCACCACCACTAGAAAAATAACCAAGTAATAATAAAATTTCTACCTAGAAGTTATTAACCTTTGTCCACAAAGGGGAAATGGCAAAAGAAAAAAGGAAATTTAAGTTAGTTATACATTAACTCATGGGGCCATTATTAACAGTAATAATAACAATTAAGAACAGTAATGAAGGCATAATTAATGTCATTCTTCAATGAAACTTAAATTTTAAATCTATACTACATTTATCTTTCTATGCGAGTGTGTTTGTGCGTTTATATACCCTAGAGCGGAATCTAATTTAGTGATTCCCAGCATGAGACATTCAGAAAGTGGGGGAGGCGTTTTTGATCATAACAAAAGTTAGGGTCCTAATGATTAACTAGAACTGTCTGAAAAATAACAAGCTGCACCACTTGATAATTATCTTAAATTTTATAAAACAATAATATAGAATTTTTTTAAAAAAAATGTAAATTAATATTAGTGAGATCATTATCTTTGTCCACATCCACTGTACATGAAATAAATTTATATCATTACTTTCAAATCAGCAAACTTCCTTATCCATTTCACATATATAATCTCTTTTTAGATTAAAGTATTGATCAGATTTAGGATCAATTGCTTGTTATGTAAATACTATTAATGTTTTGAGTAATATGGACTAAACATAGTTAATTGTAAACATATCCTAATGCTTGACAAATTAGCAAATAACTATTTAATTATTACATCTTTTTATATGATAAGCATTTATTTACTTCCAAAGAAAATATTAATTTATTTAAACTTTAATTAATAAATAGCTGAGCAATGCTTTCAACCTATAAGATCATATTCATAATACTCAAACTCAGAGCTTGTCACTATGATCGTTTAGGTTAAAAGCATTGTCAGGCTATTTATTATTTAAATAAATTAATCTTTTCTTTGGAAGCAAATAAAGGCAGAAAAAAGATAAAAATTGTTATAGAATTATTACATTTTAATTTATAAGCTATTGAATAATAACTTTCCCCCAGAGTTTGTTAAATAAATTAACAGTTTAATATAATAATTTAGTTCTACAACTATTTATCATACATATGTATTAACAACAATTTTTGTCCTAAAATGTATATAAAAAATAATCAAGGCAAACCATTAGGCCCATTTGAGGAAGCTTTTTTTTCTGTTGGGCTGAATCTTGATTTGTTTATTTATTCAAAGTAATTAAAGTTTATTTTTATAAGTCATAATAAGATCATCTCTTATTCTATTTTATCATTTTTTATATATATAAAAAATCCATTAATCAAAAAAATTCTTTTATTAGTCTTTTTTTTTTTTCAGTTCTTTTATAATGAAAAACAATTCCATCTCTTCATAACTTTAAATTTAATTGAACTTTCCTATATCTGTATGCATATTATAATGCTATTTAAATAATATTTTAATTTGCGAAGCACAGATAGTTGAAAATTGAAATAAATTGAGATACTGCCAAATTTCTCAGCGCTTGTTACAATACTTATCCAACAGCTAATCAGATATCAATGTTCGCTGTCTAAATAACAACCAAACCTAAACCCACAACAAAGATTTTATAAGAAAAGGGCAGCCACCCTTTTCTCTACTTTTCTTTCTATATATCTAAGCCAGTCATAAGTATTTAGGTCTGAAAGGCTGAAGCTTTAAACATCTTCACAAATAACTCACTGAGTCTAAATTATAAACGTACAATGTGAAATCCTATGATTTACTACGAAGTAGTTTTTAGAATACATAACAAGCAGTAAAGTATGTAAATAATATTTTAATTTGCGAAGCGCAGATAGTTGAAAATTGAAACAAATTGAGATATTGCCAAATCTCTCAGTGCTCATTACAATACTTATCCGACAGCCAATCAGATGTCAATGATAGCTGTCCAAATAACAACCAAACCTAAACACAAGACAAAGATTTTACGAGAAAAGGATGGCCACCCTTTTCTCTACTTTTCTTTCTATATATCTAAGCCAGTCATAAGTATTTAAGTCTGAAAACCTGAAGCTTTTAAACAACTTCTCAAATAACTCACTGAGTCTAAATCATAAACGAACAATTTATTTCAATTTTCAACTACCTGCGCTTCACAAATTAAAATATTATTTACATACTTTACTGCTTGTTATGTATTCTAAAAACTACTTCGTAATAAATCATAGGATTTTGCGTTGTACATTTATGATTTTAGACTCAGTGAGTTATTTGTGAAGATGTCTAAAGCTTCAGGCTTTCAGACCTAAATACTTGCGACTGGTTTAGATATATAGAAAGAAAAATAGAGAAAAGAGTGGTCACCCTTTTCTCGTAAAATCTTTGTCGTGTGTTTAGGTTTGGTTGTTATTTGGACAGCTGTCATTGACATCTGATTGGCTGTCGGATAAGTATTGTAATGAGCGCTGAGATTTGGCAGTATCTCAATTTATTTCAATGCTATTTAATGTGTTCAAATTTACAGTTATAAAATCTTTTAAAAAAAATTTATAGACTTATCAATAGAACAAATATTATTAATTACTACTATTATTGTTCTTATGATTAAAAATGTTATGCAAGTGACATTAAATTATTGATCGATATTGCCTTGTCTGCCCAGGTGTATTTAACAAATATAGCATTTTCTGAATAAGTGTATCAAAAAAAATATATTTATTGTGATTGATATTTAGTTATAAAACTACCACACACATCAATTTAATTTTAAAAGAACCACACATAAATAAAGGCATAACACTAATACTAATAAGGGTGACTTATTTATGAATTAATATAGTAATGACTTTATTATTGTACATATACCATTTAAAATTATACTGAATAATGATGAGAAGTTTTAACATCATCTTTAAATATATATGTGTGTGTGCGTGCACAAATGACTA
Organism: Epiperipatus broadwayi; assembly: GCA_028023455.1. Taxonomy (NCBI): domain Eukaryota; kingdom Metazoa; phylum Onychophora; class Udeonychophora; order Euonychophora; family Peripatidae; genus Epiperipatus; species Epiperipatus broadwayi. The sequence continues at coordinate 4,750,191 of JAQFVV010006236.1, forward strand.
TAAATCTTGAATGCATGTTAACTTTAAATACTTAAGTAAATTTATTAGTATAATTATTAATAATAAAATTTTCTATACAATGAGAACTTTCAAATAAATAAAAATCATTTATTTTGATATTTATAACATAAATAAATATTGGTTTATAAAATGATATGTAAAATATTTTAAATATATTATTTCATAATACATTAAAAGAATTTCATTCTGTAAATTGATGCTATAAAATTTTAAAACTTCCAAATATCTCCTGATGATTTATCATTTCCTAGCAAGTTTGGTAGAATTTCCCATAAAATCAAAATATGGGAGAATTTTGATGGAAAATTATAAGCTCATCGATCACATGATGCATACCTATAAATAGAATTACATGTTAAAAATTGTTGTCATTCTTATTAAGTGATTGCAACTGCACTGTATTGTGCTTAATTTAAAATTAGCCATATTGTCATCTTGTACTTCAATGACATGAGATAGGAAAACCTGATAAACATTTACCTTAATGGCAAATGTTCCTCAAAACAGTCCTGAATGGAGAAATAAACATCCGACTACATTATCTTTTAAGATGCACTTTTAAAAGGAGGGATTTATGGCAATGCTACTATTATTCACTTATCTTCAAAATTAAGATTTTAATTTTTAAATACTTGATGACAATTGCAAACTTTGCATTTTGATTTTTTAATTAATGATGAAATTTGCAATTTTGTAACCATCTTTTTTTAAACCAAATGTTGATAATCAATGTCATTTATCACTTGAATGTGTCAGTCGGGATTTTGGATGAGTTATAAAATTCAAAATAACTTTACTATATCAGTATCAAGAATTCTTGATAATGGATAATTCTTATAGGAAACATACAACAAAACTCTGGAATTCTCAAGAATCTGTTGTTCTCAATTAAATTTTCAATATGAACAATTAGCATATATAGAATTTTTTTAAAAATAATATTAAGAAATCAATTTAAATTCATTAATTCATTATCAGTATCTATCCCTCTATTTTTAAATTTGAAATCCTGCAAAGTAGTTTGAAATAGTAACTTAATTTTCATCATTTTTACATGAATAATGATTTTCAAATTTCATTATGAAAGGGGTTTTTAAAAACAATAACCAGTAAACTATATATATATACAAAGCTAAAATAATAAATGAAATATATTTATGTCAAGCTTATTTTAAATTTGCTGTAAAATACCATAACAATTCTATTTCCCGGTATTTTGGCTTATACCTCATTCAGTCCTTCCTAAATGAGTTATGGCTATTTTAATTTTGGGAAGAGGGGGTTAATAATAAAAAGATAAAGATTTAAAAAAAGAGATAAAACTGTTGTGCTTGTAAGTAAAAAGAAATCTTATTCCACAAACACACAATCCATTATTATATGGATGATCAATAGCATAAAAGATATCAATTTAAAAATAATGCAAAATAATAAATAGAAATTAAAAAACAAAATAAATATTTTTTAATACAAAAAAGCTTACCATAGCATGTAGATAATTAAACATTTACAGAACATTGTAAATTTTATGTACGTTATATTGAGGGGGACAATGGGGACATTAATTCCTTTCTCAGAAACTATCAAGGCAATTCAATTGGCACTGTGATCTTCAATATTATTTATAGAAAAAATTCAAGAGTTCTATGTTGATATTTGTATTGTAATTTTAATGTTTAATGGTTTATTGGAACAGTAATAATTTTATATTATAGTTTTCAATTTTATCTCTAGATGCAGAAATAATAAACAAATAAGAAATCTCTGAAGTGCAGTTCAACTTGTACATTATTGTTGAACTTTAATTATGTTATGTTAACAAGTAGAAAGGTCAGGATTTTCAAAAGCTTTTTCTTTTTTTAAGTTATCTTCATTATGTTTTCAGATAAATTTAGAAACATACATGGCAGGAAATAATTTTTTTTTTTTTTACATTATTCTAGTTAATGTAAAAAGAGAATTTTTTTTTCTTTAAATATATTTATCAGTTTCAAATATTTTTTTATTTGTATAAAAATATTTGCAATAATAATTAGGCTACAAAACAGTTTTATTTTGTCATAAATTATTCAAACCAAATGCCACACATATGAAAAATTTAAATCATGAAATGTGAGCCATGATTTATATTTATGAGTTAAATATGTTTGTTGGTATAAAATGTTTTTAGATTTTGCTTATATGTTATATTTATCTCCACTTTATGACAAATAATTAAAAAAGTAAATGAAAACATATAGTAACTGTGAATACAGTAACGTAATATTAATTTATATGTCTATTAAGTTGTAATAAATAGAATGATATGTGACTGTTGGAAGATGCCAATAGTACCTCAGTATATGAATCATTTTAGTCCATCTATTACAAACTATTGCAATCTTTTAAAAAATATAGTAACACTATTTAAGCATTAGTTCCCAAAAATTCTTCAAAAAAAATTAGTTAATAATATAAAAGGTTCCTATCATCATAAAATGAACACACTATTTAAAAAAAAAATCAAATGTCATCATTTAAGAAAAAAAAAGTTAATCTTTCCTTTCTAAAATAATCAAAACTCAAACTTAGTTTCTACAAACTCATTAACAAGACAAAGAAAACATATATTAACATTAAATGTAACATTTATCAAGATCTTTAATATTATTCCAATTTATCAAAAAAGATTGATCATTATAAAAAGCAGGTGCAAATGGATAATGAAAATGAGATATTACATCACAAAGGCATTACAAATAAATAAACAATCCAGTTTGCAACCTCTTGATTTTTCTTCAGAACAAAATGTTCAAATCTTCTACATATTTGAACATTGTTACTTTAAATTTTCAATAAATAAACCAGCTCATCACTATCTTAAGTGAGTAAAAAAAATAAAACCTTTTGATATTGGGGGGAAAGTAATTTGGCCTAAAAATGCAATTTTTTTTTTTTTTTTGCTTAAAGTATTCACAATAAATTCTTCATCTACAGGCAGTCTGATAAAAAAGTGTTGTCAGACATTTCCAATGATGATGATCCATGGTAATGGACAAGGCAAAATCGTTATAAAAATGAACTGGTACATAAAAATTTGTCATTAAAATTTATCATTTGGCTTTAAATATTAAAAAGGCTTGAATAAGGCATGTAAAAATGATAGCAAACAATTGTAAACTATAATATATAATATAACAATGGTAAACTTCCACAAAAATGATCATTATATCTTAGTTGTTGTATTCTGCCTGAAGTGTTGCCTATTTTAACTGACATAAAAGTCTAAATCTCTCTCCATCTTAACAGCTTATTTATATACTCCTTCAGTCAATTTTTCATTTACTACCATAATTGTTATTATTCATTATTGTTAATGTATTACTGTATTTCGTATTTTTGATTTAGTACTTTCTGCCATCCAAACATAGAAACTTCTTTTTCTCAATATATTCTATTAACAATTTTCAAAATAATATCTATTCTCTAGTAATTTTACTATTTTTAAAAAATTCTTTTAATAATTTAATAAAAAGGTAACTCTGAAAATTCTAAACTAATACGATTCGACAATGACAGGTGAATATTCTAACACTCTTTAAAAAATGTTTATATCAATAGATTTTTAAATTAAATTTACACCCAAATTTCTGTTTTTCATATGTAATATTCTATTTTATTTTTTTGTATATTCAAATTTATATATATCTTTGGAGAGTTTAACTTTTATAGAATATATTTTCAATCATTCAATAATTTATAGATGATAATTTTATCTTGCAGAACTTAACTGACTTCTTACTTTTCTTTTTTAACTATTTATTCATACTGTCCTAGCAGTTTATTTTGTCTCACTTGAATCTTATTTATATCTTTCTTTTATTTTCTTAGATATAATAATTTAGAAACCAAAAATGGGGTCAAACATACTTTGATATTTAAGTATCAATTACAGTATGTGTATCTTTTTCTTAAATAAGTTTATATTAATCTTTTCATATTTTTCTAAATCCTATGTTCTGTATAGTACTTCAATATAAGCAATATACTTCTAAAATAAGTACACTAAATTTTCAGTTTCTAATATGTAGCCTCTAATTTTAACACTGGTTATTTAGGTTTGCTGACTAATATGCAGAATATATATACAAAATTTAAAAAATAATAATTACTATTATCTATTGATTTAACAAAAATATTAAGATATTCTCTTCTAAATAATTAGCTTTTAAAAATTATATATATATATATTGTAACAGGCACACATGCTGTTACATTATTTTAAATAAAATTAGACATTAAAAATAAGAGTTTGCAAATAAAAATGTTTTTAAAAAAATTGAAAATTAAAAGTCATCTAAATTCGTATATATATAAAATCGCACAGATGGAAAATTATTAAAAGAAAACTTTAAAGAAGTATTTTAAAACTAAATTTTAAGAAAAAACAAAAGATTTAAAGATAAAAATATATCTTTAAAAATATACAAAATTTAATTAATTACTATTGTATAAAAAGCTAAAAATGGAAATGATTATTTTTAATTAGTCTTGAGTAAACTAGCCCTTAAGCATCTCAAAATTTATAATTAAAGATAGAAGAGAAAAACAATAAGAACAGAATAGCCAATAAAAAAATCCCTCAAAAAAGGACCACAGCGAAAAAATCATCATCATCATCATAATGACATGTCCAGTCAATCCACAATTTTAATATAAAAAGGAAAAAATTGGAAATAAATTAATATGTGTGTTATACATGTTAAGTCTGGGAGAGTTGAAAGGAGAAGGGATTGAAAAGATGCATTTTCAATCGCTTCAGTTTTTCTAAAAGAAAAAATGAAATATCATTTTCCTATATTGCGGACTCCAGGATATCATGGTCCTGCAATAAAAATCTGCAAAGAAATATACCAGCTACAGTAAAGGACCTCTGGATGAATACCTATAGAATGGCAAACAGCATATGGGTTTCCCCAGGATGTCGTGGGAATTAGAAACAAAGGAATCCAAATTACAAGCAACTAAAAAATATGGACTCACCAATAGAACGGCAAACAGCATATGGGTTTCCCCAGGACGTCGTGGGAATTAGAAACAAAGGAATCCAAATTACAAGCAACTAAAAAATATGGACTTTCTCTTTTAAAACTGTAATAACTCTATATAACTAATGAACTTTAATTATAAAACTTTTCCAGTAATTAAATAGAAATAGAAATTCGTATCTGACCAACTAAATAATTTACTAATAATTATTTTTATCATATGTAGTTTTAAAATCATTTCCATTAGTTTATTTTTTTTTTTTAAGTGTTTATTATCTTTTTTTTTTCTGTTAAGCTAAACTTTTAATAAATGTTAAATTTAAGTTGGGTGTGGATAGCTGCATAGATCGTAAAGTTGTTAGTTTGATTAAAGGGAGAGTTGATCTTAGGTTATTTGTTTCGCAGTTAAATTGGGTTAATGGTTTATCAGTATAATTAGTAGATGTAGCATGAAGATCCACTGTGTGCAGGATCACATGATACGCCGCACTTGGCAAAATAAGACTAAACCTTACTGACCATCAGAGTCAGACGATATTCCCTGCTCCTTAGATCACCCCTTTAGCCTATGAAATGGGATCGTAAGTTGGAAAAAAGGACTGCAATCTCTTCCTGTGGAGTTTTTTTTTGTATTGTTCTTGCCAGACAGATGTAGCATTCTTGTACTGGACAAGGGACATTTTTTTCTAAATAACCATGATGTTCAGATGTATATTTCTGACAGTGTGGTATTGTGCTATCATATTTATGCTGCATTGAATATATCGATGTATCAGATAGATTGGCGTTAGTTTGACTGCAAACTTTCAGCCTGGGGTTAAATAAAAGATATAGAATATTTTCTTTTTCAAATGCAATCTATGTAGTCTATCCATACTCAACACTAATAAAATATTAATTAATTCATCTGTGCAAACTTTTAAAATAAAAAATTAAAATGTAAATTAAATTAAATTCTAAAGTAAAGTTATACAAAAATAAATAATTCTAAATTTTATATATGTGCAAAATAAATGTTTCTGTGTACTGTTAATCTGGCAGTGGCTTATTCTTATTTTTTATTATCTTTCTTTCTTTAAAAATAAAGTATACATTATCTCTGCTGCCCCATGAGCTAGTGGCTGGAGCATAATGGTCTATTATAAAATAAAATTGGATCTTAAGTTTCTACCTACTATATAAATTTTCCAGGTTCGAATGGCCTGGTGGTGTCCTTGTACAGCAGATACGGTAAGACTCTAAGAGTCCAATACATCCGACCATTATAATATATAAGCATTACAAGCATAAAGCTAAACTAGTCAATAAATAATTAAAATTGCCCCAAATCCAAAATTCAACCAGACTAGACAAGAAAAAAATAATTAAAACACAACCAAAAGTTTCTCTGCTACAAAAAGACTTCTAGAGTGTAAAAAACTACACCATATATATAATATTAGACATTACCCGCAAATCCATTTACTTCCCATCCACCTAAATAAGTTAACTGCTTCAGAATAATAAATTTTCAATAATAAAAATTCTTTAATTCTTCTTTTGATTTTATTTCTCTCAAAGAAGACAATCTTAGCTTCATCAAAATTAAGAGTGTGGTCTGTATCTTTTTCATGGACATACAAAGCAGAACTAATATATTTATTTCTAACCCTACTTTTATGAACCTTTATTCTTTCATTTAAACTCAAACTACTCTAACCTATGTAACCTTCTTACAAAAACAAGGGATAAAATACACTACACCAGGTATAGTCTTCATATCAAAAATTTCCTTTATATTATTTAATAAATTATTCAAAGTAATACCTCTTTTCCAAGCAATTCTCTTATTTCCAAACAAAATTGTTATTCTAACATATAATTTTATAAGAAGACAATTTAAATGGCAAAGAAATAAAATTATATTTTTCTTTATCCTTACAAATAGAGAAATGAAATCAAAAGAAGAATTAAAGAATCTTTATTATTGAAAATTATTATTCTGAAGCAATTAACTTATTTAAGAGTTCTTTTAATATTAAGGGTGGGTGGGAAGTAAATGGATTTGTGGGCAATGTCTAATATTATATATATGGTGTAGTTTTTGTAGTTCTTTACACTTGAGAAGTCTGCTTGTAGCAGTGAAACCTTTGGTTGTGTTTTAATTATTTTTTTCTTGGCTAGTCTGGTTGAATTTTGGATAATTTTAATTATATATATATATAAGCATACTCTCTTCCTTTCTATGTGTACAATGAAAATATTTATTTTATTCTAAAGACTTTTGAATTTATATTAGGAAATTATAAATATCTATTAAATATATTTAAAGGATAAAAATTATATATATAATTTCTACATTAGGGTTAGCATTTTATCTATCCTATCTACTATAAATGAATGTGATTAGAGCCATACTCAAAATATTCTGACTATTGGTCTGATTCAAGGGCTTCACAGTGAATAGGTGCAAAAGCTAATGCTTTGCACTGAAGCAAATAATAGCCAGAAACTTCTCCAGGTGAATGCTATGATTTGTATTTTCTAATTATTTAATCTTACAATATATGGCTCTAAAATATAAAAAAATAAAGTGAATTCCAGCTCTTAATGTGGATGTTGAAAGTAAATGGGAGAATGTTATGTGATGCTTTATATCAGTGGTCTTCAACCACCGGCCACGGAAGGTTTCTGCTGGGTCGTGCTAGACTGGCAAGAAAATTAGTAATAAAATAATAAGATTTTAAACTTTTAATTAATATAAACAGTTTTTATTTATTTTTTCATTGCATTTTTACCCTGTTAAAAAATAAGAAACAGAACAAAAACGAAATCTAATGAATCGTACATAAATTAATTTGTTTTTCTATTTATCACAAATGTTTATGGAGAGATAGAATTAAATTTATTATTTTTCTAAAAAAATTCAAAATTTTAAAAAAAAAGGTTTTTTATTAAACAAACTCCAGTTGTCTTTTGATAGCCAATCACGGTCGCTTGTCGGCATCGTTTATGTGTTAAAACAAGATCAAAACTTTTGACTTTTTCAAGTTTTCTTTTTTTTTGGTTTAAAAATACGCCCACTTTTTTGGGGGGGCCTATAAGGCTATATTTTTTGGTTTTATTTGTATACTGCTAATATACTAAAACTTTTATTTTTAAAACCAATTTCTGTTAACCTTTTTTAAAAAATAAAAACAAACAAAAAATAACTTGGCGATTTTTTTTTTTTTGGCTTTATTTCTATTATGCGATATCTATTTTACCATTTTTAAAAAAAAACTTTTCCTATTAATTACATTTTTTGATCCTTTCAACACACCAGCACAAAAAAAAAAAAAATTACAATAACATCAAAACTTCAGACTTTTACACGTTTCGTTTTATTTTTTCAGATTTAAAATACGGCGAATTTTTTTTGACTGTACAGTGATTAATTACGCGATTTCTATTTTGCCCTTACTACTATCAAAAGACAACCTCCATATTGAAGCAGTCGGATCTGAGTTCGATCCTAGCTTCATGACATCTAGCCATAAGCCCACTTCAGACACATAATACTAACCTTAAATTTCCGATGCAATGGAGCTTTATACGTTCAATCCATGCTAATTTCCATAAAGGAAACATTTTATAAATGCATACTAAAATTAATTAGTTTCAGTTTAAAATTAATAAATTCATGATAGAATTATTCATGAATTTATATATTATAACTGCGTGGATTGTGCGTATATATTTGTAAATTTTAAATATATATAATTGTTCGAAAGTTTCATTGCGTCGGAAATGTTTGATTTTATTTTTAAATAATTTGTTAAAGTTTTATTGATTAAAAGCTACATTCTTTCGATAAGCTTTCAGATTTTCCCTTTCCAAAAACAACAGTTAAAGTTTTATTAATTAGAAAAAAAGATAAGGATTCCCTAATTAAAATCATTTCTGATTTTAAGAATTCATTTTCTAATTAGAAAATGAATTCAAGTTAATGAGTTTGAAAGCCTTATCGAAGGAATGTATCTAAAAACAACCAGTAAATCTAAAAACATCGATAATGAAAGAAGCGCTAGCCTCAAGGCATCAGAGAACAATATATATAGCTCTGAAAAGTTTGGAGAGAAGAGAAGCCATCTTTGTTGTAGAGAAGTGCAGTAAACTCTATGCATTTTAAATCATGAATTTAAATAGTGTTTCGATTATGGTGAAGGGCTAGAACATCAGGAATCTGGCTACAGTTCCTGAAGCCCTTAGAGAATCTTCAATGAAGCTGCTAAATTCTTTTCAGACAAATCATGCTGCTAAAATTATGAAAAGCCACTAAAATGCTGTTCCAGTAATCGACTAAATGCATGCCTACATTTTTTTTACCAGCTCGGACGTGTAACCTAAGGATCCAGCCGGGAAGAAATGGGTAATATATATTTTTATAATGAACCTTAAACTTTCTGGCCAGTTCCAAACTTTACTTTACACTCCCTTTAAGAGCTCTTCTCATTTATAATGTAATAATCTTTGTAAAACTCTTTTATTTATGCTTTTTAAATTAATAATTCTCTCAATCTCTAGTCTTTAAATTTAACTTTCCTTCATTACTATGGCGGTTCATTTACTATATTATATATATATATTTATCGTGTGATTTATTAATGTCATTTATTTTTAATTATATGCCAATAATCTTTCGACTCGATGATTTCCTTTGTTTCCTTTGCCTTGTGCAAATAATAATATATTAATTCTAATAGTAATTCTCGTCCATTAGAACTAGATTAATACAGTTCTATCAATTATCGAGTCGAAAGAAATTATTAAATGTGTGTTATTTTTATAATTGGCTAATAATAAATTATTAGCTCCGTTTTTAATCTATGCCCCAGCTATTTTTTTGTATTCACCAATATTTATTTATTCAAATATAATCTTAAAATGTTTTTATTGCAAAAGGGCCGATAAAGGAATCAAATATATTCTGATTTAAATTTCTGTTACTCGCTATTAAGATTCAGGAAGGGCATGATGATTGGGGCATAATTAATATGATTTACAAATACTTTAAAATAGTTTTCGTTAAAAGCTCATTTGACTTTAATTAATTGATCAAGTCATCATGTAGAGCATTCTATATGGGTTTTAGTATTCAAACGATGACTATCAAGTCATCATCTTCAAACGTTGCTGACGTAGGGCAATCTTCCGCTCCGTTAGGCTGGTCGGTGATCATATTTCTGTTATTTTAAATTATCGAGGAAGAAAGCACTTCCTCTCCTGTTCATATTAGTCAAAGGGCATAAGACTTGTCAGATGGAAACCGCCATAGGACTTCGATTATCGACTAGCTATTATCTTTCAATTTCATTTTATAGCTCATAATTCGTCAGCACTGTTACCTCTATGTTCCAGTAAAGCCCACTCTGATGCTCGTAATTCATGACAAAGTGATTTCAATTAAAGTCGAACAAATTCTCAGTTATATTTAATTAAATAAGTTTTCCAATAAAGATTAAACTTATGCCCTAAAATACGTATCTTGCTCTTCATGAATGGATTTGCGAATGTGAAAATAAATCTCACATTCTTTCGTATAAAATTAGAGTAACAATTTCCTTTTACTAAAGAATACCTTTATCTGCCTTTTATTTTCTTGTTGGGGGCATAGACATAGACTTTCAAATATTGCGTAATATTCATTGGCATATAATAAGGACTGCCACTCATATTATAATTATAAACTTTGCTTAAGGACTAGAATTAATTAATTTAATCTTTATTTAAAATTCAAACCAAACAAATTATTATTATTAAATATTTTCTAAACACACTTGATTTCTTAAGTCTTTTTATTCATAATTATTTTAATGTTAATGCTCACTATCTGTGTTGGCAATCCGAACATATACATATGATTCGATTTAAAATTATTTTTAGTCAGTTTATTATCAGATATTAATGTCAGTTCAGGGGTCTCTGATCCTCACCAACCATTGAGCTAGTTCCTTGGCGCATAGCACTGTGCCATCGATTCAGATTTCTACTAATCTGAGCTGTTGAGTTGGGTTTGAATTCAGTTTTGAACCGCCTGAATTTGGATCCGACTTGTAGTTCTTTTGGTGGGTTTTTTGACTGGTACAATATATATATAACCATCTTGCATATTTAACATTAAATACAGATATTACATTTATCATAATCATTGCCATATAATTACACTAGCTATGATATTTCCCAACATTCAGGTGAATAACATTTTATTCTTGAATGTTTTAACAATGAAATAATAAACAGAAATGCAAGCACATTAATGAGAACGATTGGTATTGTACTGTTTTCTGTGTTCAGCATGTGAAAGTAAGCAACACCATTACAATACACAATAACTAGTGTGCTGTTTTGGTCAGTTATAACAATTATGTTTATCTAAGGCTAAGCAGGTTACATCTTTACGAAAATTTATCTGTAAACTTCTGCCGGTCCGTGAAATCTTATCCTTATTTTTGCCGGGCCGCAGGTGTGAAAAGGTTGAAGACCACTGCTTTATATGATATATAACTTCCTAAGTTCATCTTAGAAAAGTGAGCATTTAATAGCAAGATCAACAATTTTGGTTCAAATATCCAAAAAGTATGGAGCATATCTATTAGTACTAACTTTACCTTTCTTAATAAAGTTTACCTCCCTCTCTTGTGCATGAGCATATTTTCTCTTCTGCCAAACTGATTTCCCAAAACTTTATTTATTAGTAATAATTAAAACAGGCATGAGTGATGTTTTGAGGAAAAAAAGCCTCAAGAAATATTGCTTGTCATACATGGACCACAACATTTTAATGTATGTAAAATATTACTCATTTTTTACCAATATTTTCTTCTTATATCATCATCTTCCTCTATTATTACTCCACTGTAAGCAAAACATGTCTAAGTTTAATTCAGTTCTTTGATTTCTAGTCTCTCACGTCCACATCATACCAGCAAACTTTATTTCATTTCCCTATTTCACGTATAGTGTCTTTCCAGACTGTTTCCAATCTCCTGAGATCCAGTTTAGGGTTTTAACTATCCATCTATTACAATCTCTCTAGCAGTGTATCCAGCTCCAACTTTACTTCAGTCTGAATTTTTTCAAAGATGTCAGTAATATCTGTCTGTTCTCTCATCCATATATTTCATTTTTGATATCTTCATGCTTCATTGAGTAGTCAAAACGGCATTGATTTTCCATTAAATATCCAAATCTCAGATCCATAAGTTGGTAAAACACATTAAAACTTTTTTCAAATGCATAGGCATATTTCCTTTTAATATTAATTATTTCTACCAAAAGCATTCCATCCTGTTTAATTCTATGATTAATTTCATACATCATGTTTCCATCTGTATTAATAATTTGACTATGATATGTGTAGTTGTTATCTTCTTCTAATTTATCATTATCAATCTTTATTTTCTTCTTTTGAGAAAATCTATTAAACATTACTTTAGTTTTTTTAAGCATTTATCTTTAGTCCTACTTTTTTACTTTCATCTGCTAACTCTTGGAACATTTCCTGAAGCACTGGAGTATTATTTTCAAAATCAATTACATCATTTTCAAAATCTAGAAGATTTAAATAATCATTTATTTCTCGCAAAACTACTGTAAAAATGTTTTGGAGATATGGAGTCACCCTATCGTAACCCTTCTCAATGCTAATCTTCCTAGTATCATTGTGTAATCTAATTCTGTTGCATTATTATAAATATTCTTTAGAATATAATAACATCCTGGGTCTATCTATACCTTGATAATCAAATACTTTAATCAGTGAAGAATCTTTATAAAACTGACTTTTCATAATCCATAAATCCAAAATATAATGGCGACTCATATTCATTAGTCCTTTTTATAAATTTCCTCAATATCTGGATTTGATCCACTATGTTAAAAACACTTTTAAATCCTGCATGTTCTTTTGGTTGGTTAAAATTAGCTGTATGTGAGTTTTATTTATCTTAGTAAAAATTTTTGTACAAAACTGATAGGTCTGCTTTTTTTAATATCTTCTTTATCACATTTTTAAATATTAAAATTACTACTACATTCTTTATCATTTAGACATTTGATTTGTAACTTTGCCAACAATATTTCTAATTCTTCACGTGGTTCTTTTAAGATATTTAATTATAATTCATCATTACAGGGAGCTTTTCCCTTTTTCATAGATTTAATTGCATGTCTCACTTCTTGAGTTAAAATATTGGGCAATTCAAAAGATGTAGCAATTGTAAGGAATATTTTGTTTTCTTAATTTTTATTGCTATATAATTCTTCATATAACTCTTCCATACATTTCATGATGTCATCTCTCTTTTTTATAATGCTTTCATCTTTGCTTCTTATTGCAGAAATACATTTTCTATCAATTCCAAAATATTGTTTTACACTTCTGAGCTTTTATTCTCTTTAATAGCTTTCCTTGCTAATCCACAATTATATTTTCTTATACCTTTAGTAACTCTTTTTATACCATTTTATGAAGCTCAAGATATTCTTCTTAACTGATCATTTTTATATATTTCCATACTCCTTTTCTTCAAACATACTGACTCAGTAGAAAAAGTACCAGTAAATTGTTGCAGTTCTTAACATTGTATCACTTATTATTTTCTACTGATTTCATTCAAATCTAAATCATCTCCAAAATCTGTTCCTATTTGAAAATGATCTGCTAGTTCTGATTTAAGTTCAATGGTATGTTTTTGAAGATTATGAATATAAAGTGAGAATATTGTTTTTCTGAATTTCTTTCTCTCTCTCTAAATTTGCATTAAAGTGTATATTCCATCTTACTAATCAATGATGACTTCCTCTATTGAATTTATTCAAAACTTTACAAACCTGAAATATTTATTTTCTGTTAGACAAAATATAATCCAATTCTGTTTATTTGGATGCTTCCATGTCCATTTCGATTTAGCACTTTTCTGGAAAAAAAAAAAATCATGATATAGTTTTTCTTTTTCTGCAAATTCTACCAGACTGTGTTCTCTCTCATTTCTATCACCTTAACCAAATTTAACCACAATACTTAACCAATTTTACTATTAAAGTCTTCCATGACAATTTTAAAATATTGTTTAGTCTGATTAAAAGCCTTTAAAAATCCATTACTTCTTCATCACAATGAGAACTTGTTGGGCATAAGCTTAAATTATTTGCATTTGATTCCAATCAGTTAAATAACTAATATTGTCATTCTGATATACCATTAATCTCCACAATGTAGTTTTTCCACTTTTTATTTATAATGAATCCATTTCACTTATGTTTTCAATATTTGTGTCCTTATAATAAATTAGTGATCATTATTTAAATTAATTGCCTTTTCACTTTTTCATCTAACTTCACAAAGTCTAATATTGTCCCATTTAATATTAATCAGCTGTTCTTCCAATTCATGCAATCTTGCAATTGTAAGTATCTAAGTAAGAAGTTATTCATAAAATAGCAGCCTGATCTGCAATCAGGGAATTCTTAATGTCCTCTATCTTCAGCCACCAACAGCTTCATTGGTTGGTGATTATAAAGCCTCCTGAAAATAAGGGCAATGTTTTAGTTTTGTTTTACATAATTGAAAATATCTATTTTTTTTAAAAAAGTTAATTCACACACATTCATTCTGCTTTCAAGAAAACTCAACTGATATTTCAGTTAAGAACTATCAGGCAACTGGAAAGAAAGACTGTGGTGTTTCTTTAACATGACTGTTTCTTGATCATAAACACAGAGGAACTTGGTAAGCAGCCCATCCATAGTTGCAAACTATATGAATAATGTACAGTAATAACAGCTGCAATGATAAGAACATATGGAATGAATATTAGAAATTTGCCTTGGTTAATCAAAGATCCCCTCCTTAACAGCAGACTTCTTTATGCACCTGCTTCTTGTATATACCATACTATAATTTCATTTTAATAAACTGTGCTCTCAATATTTACACAAAGATACACAGTATAAACTTCTAATACAAAAATAGACAATATCATCAATAAACCAAAAACAATCAAAAATTATATTTATTTCTATACATATATATAAATATTAATTATATTTGTTATAAGTAATCCTATACAAATACATTGGTTTTATTTATGGTGTATAGAAAGCACATTAAATCTTAACATTATGCATTTTATACAAGAAGTAATTATCATGGAATATCACTATTATCCACTAAAAAATTATACTTTTCATAATTTTGTCAAATAGGTTACTTCCAATCCTAAGCAAATAGTTATTAAAGACTCATTGAGATATTAAGAGATTCAAAAAAACACTAAAGACATGATTTTTGTTATCAGGCAAATGCTATAAAAGTATTGAGAACAACAAAAAAGATTATATATTGCTTTTATTGATTTGGTCAAGGCATTTGATTCAATTAGTTAATTGTCCACCAAAGTTTATTTGTATTATACAGCTTCCACATGATAAAATGAGAAGAGGCAATTGAAATAAAAATTGGAGCTAAGCAAAGGTTATATGCTTATAACTGTGATTTAAGAAATGTTTGTGAGGAGCATACTAAAACAGACACCAATTTGTGATGCAGGATTTGATGGTGGAATTTTTAACTGAAATCAATTAAAAGCAGAAACAAGAACTTCATCTTCTTGGATTCTGGATTTACAACATGCTGATAACTTCTATTTTTAATTGTTTCTATAGTTTTGACTGTGACATATAAATAATTATATAAAAATCTCAAATTCTTTATCAGTCATTGATAGGAAAAAAAATCTTCAGCAACTATAAGCTTGGATAGTTATCAACTTTAGCATGTAAGCCAATTTAAATATTATCATAGCTTTCTCAAGTGAGAAAAGTGAATTAATGTGCCATGACTGAACAACACAAGATATCCTAAAAGACATTTTATAATGAATTTGAGTATGGGTTTTGTGAGAGAGATAAACACCATTTTCATTATAAGAAATATCTCAAAGACATTTTAAAGAATTTCAAAGTTTATTGTATTATGTGGACAATGTGGCAGAGAGTACAATACATTGGAGCTGTTATAATTAAAAATATTGTTTAAGTATTCCATAAAGAAAAGTTTGCTGTAAAAGAAATTAAAAGGTGTCGCAAAATATTGAACAGAATAACCGATCAGCATGTTGTATATGTGGACGTCATGGCAAAATACGTCTCAAAAACATTGTTTTTATTTTATTTTTCATCTTGTGGAATGGCCATTTTGCTTTGCGAGTGGATGATGATGATAGAAAATCATGATGCATGCAGCATACAAATAAATCATTTATGTATTATATAAATAAAACGTTCTTTTTTTTTTTTTTTAAAGTCTCAACTGTTATTGAAATGCAGAGATTTTACCTTTTTCTTCTCTTTAATTTATTATTGTTGTTATTGTAATGATTAGATAGAAAAAGAAGTTATTTTATTATTCCTGCCATTACAAAAATGTACAAAAATGAAAAATGATACATTTCTTTTCTAATGTGTTTATAAAAAATATATATATTTTTAAGATCACATTTTTAGATAGACATTTATCAAATCTTCTTTACCTTTAGGCCTTCTTCTGCATAAACAAGAGCAATCATTGGTTAATTCTTAGCTGAGAGGTCTTGTGCAAACATTTCTCTCCAGGTAAAAAAGAGTCAGTCAACATTTCAGAAAAACAATGAGATTTTAATTTTTATATTCACATTTGAAATAACATTTATATTGTTTTGTGTGTGTGTGTAAATATCATATTTACATTTTATTATTCTTTTAAAACACAAGTATAGATTTTTTATATAAACTTGTTCAGCTGAGCTTTAAAAATAATTAAATAAAACACGAATTTTGTAATATTTGAGCAGGGCAAAAAATATTTTAAAAAATTACATTATAAGGAATAAAATATAGATATTGCCCAAATGGGTATGATGAATTTTTTAGTGTTTGACCTGTATGAAGTTTCCATTTGAAATATTCAAAAATAAGCATAATCATATTGTGCCCTGCATATGTTCCCTCATCTATTTATGCTTGGCAGGCTTCCAAGTGCCCATCTTATATATTCCCTGATCCAGGTGTGCTGTTTGGTAAGGCATATTTTTATTTTATTTTTTACTTCAAATAATATTTAAGTCTATCACATGCATTGTTTTATGCATAAACTATCTTAAAAACATATTGTTGTGTATGATATGGTCTTTATCATTATTAATTGTTTATGAAACTGATCTGCAAGTGCTAGCAATCTTGAGGGTGGTGGCAGCTTCATTACTATGTGGTTAATGTTGAATGAGAGTATATTGATATAAGCTTGATATTGTTGTATGAGGTTTAAATTCAATTTTTGTATTTTCTTTAGCATGATATGTGTTTCTGAGAAAATTAATTCAGGGATGGTTGTAGGAAGCAAGATTCTTATTGTTTATTAGTGGAAGTATCGGTGCCTAAATTTGGTTGAATTTAATTGTGATGATCTGAGCTGAGTGATCTGAGAAAGATGATGGGATGAGTTTTATTGTTATCAGATGGTGAAGTATTAGGGCATAGAAACACAAATCAATGACTAAGGAATAGCAGCCATCATGGAACGACATTGGTAAGAATCCTTGAGCACTCATCAGTGGTATAGATATTCTATGAAGCCATTATTGTATAACTTCTGGATGTGTTATATTGCAATCACCTATTAAAATAGTTGGGTTTGCTGTGGCAGCCAGCATGGAGTTAACAGTTGCAATTATAGCATTGATCTTGTTGATTTGTGTAGGCATATATATGAAGATTATATTTAATTGTTATGATTCTGTGATAGAAAGTTGCAGTGAATAGGTTCGAATCAATATAGATTATTTTGAAAGTAATGAAAAAACAGTCCATGGCTATTAGAAGACAAGTCTTTGTCAAGGGGGTTGTGGAGTTCCTAGAGCATGCACAAAATCCCTCTCTGTTTAAATATCCAGCATAGATTTTGTTTTCAAGCAATCCAAATATGTGTGGGTGGATGTCTTTGATCCATTGTCTTACTTTGAAAATTTTTTGAGGTTGAATTCAAACCTCTAACATTAATCGCTCCAATTTTTACTTCCATTGAGTGTGTATTGTAGGTGTGTTTGTACATGTTTATTTTTCTGTTGCTGACCAATCATGTGCATCTTCTTAATCTGGTTAAAATTCTTCATCAGTTATTTCTATGGTTTGGTACTGTGCTTCATAGATGCTTATGCGTGGCTCTTCCATTTTTGCTTTATTCTCTCATCTGTTTTTCTTTGGGGGTGGCCCTGGTATTCCCTTTTGGTCTGTGCCTGAATAATTTATGGCATGTTTGGTGTGATTAGTTGTGAAATCTCACTGATTGTGTTATTTTTAATTCTTAATGTTCACAGTGATTTTGGTTTGGGGTCTTCAGATTTGTCATTAGTTAAGACTTTTTTTTTTCCTGCTGGATTTTTACTCTCAGCCTCTTCTTCGTCTTGGTTAATAATGTGTTTTTCATGTGTTAGTGCTGACTTCTGTATTTTTTTCAGGTGTTGCTTCATCTGTATTTGACTCTTGGTCTATATTTGTCTTTCTAACTGAGAAGTCTAACTGTTTTACAGCTGGAGTTTCATTTATGTTTTTTTTTTTTGCTTTGAGGTTGACATTGTTTTGTGTTTTTTGGGGTTCTGTTTTCTTCTTTATCAGATGCTGCTTCTGTTTCCATAAGACTTTTTGTTTCTTGATGTTGCTCTGTGCTTGGTTGACATGGTGCTGTGTTTGATTGGTTTTTGAAGATTTTTGCTTCTTGATGCTGCATTGTGCTTGATTGATTTTTGATAGTTTTCCTAGCATGACAGTCAATTGCTAGGTGTCCATGTTCTCACATGAGAAACATTGTGGTCTTATTCCTTTTATGTGGATAGTTAATGTGGCCTCTTGATTGACTATTTGTGTGGGTATACCTTCTGGGTTTACCACTCCATTTAGCTTGCTTTTAAAATAGAAACATTTGCTGTACACCAGGGTAGGAATGTAATTTAGGAATATTGGTTTAATGTAGATTGCTTTTCCAAATGGCTGGGTTAGGTTTTGAAAAGTCTTGAATGTTATATCCAAAATATGTGTTTTTGACTATTCCAGTGAAGCAGTTTCGGAAGTATTTATCGACTACAATTAAGACATAGTTTCCCAAGGTCTTAATCTGGGTTTGAAACCTTGTTCACTGATATTCATCAAAAAATTTCTAACACAATATATCGGGAGTTGGGATGCTCTCCAATGGGTGAGATCATATCCCATATTGCATTTCTAGTCAGCCCTTCATACAGCACTTCCCTAGAAAACTTATATAGTGTAAGGTTTTTATCTGTTACCGCTATTACAAGTGACTTTGTTGAAAATAACTTCTTAAATGTGTTAAATAGCTTTTTTGGTATTATATTGCTGAAGCTAACATTGATATCTTGCATCTATTTCTTTAGTCCAGACTTCTGATGAGGGCTTAACATTATCGGGATTTCCAAGATTTAGGTCATTAATGTCGATCTGATTTGCTCTTCTAAATCTCCCATTTTGGGCTGTGGCTAAGTTTTTTTCTATGTTGGCTTATTTATAGTTTGGTTTCACTATATTTGCATACATTCTAGTGGCATTGTTTAAACAGTTGGTGTTTATTTTGGTGCCATTTGGGTCATTGTTTTTCTGTGTTGATGCCATGTTTCTCATTTTTCTGTCTAGGCTAATTTTCTGTTAAATATCTGTTTTATTTATAGTTTGACGTGATTATCGTTTCTTCTGTTTAGGACTGTTGTTTCCTTGATGTAAAATGTTTTAATATGAGATTTGCACTTTTTTTTCTTTATTTTTATTCAAAGCAGTTGCTGCTGCCACCACCACTGCTACCATTATCATCGTCATAGTCATCATCATTATTATTATTATTAGAAGCAGCTTCCAAAAGTACTTTATTGCATATAACAAAAAAAAAGTTAAATTAATAAATATTTTATCACATGCAGATAAATTGAAGTTAATATAAACAAATTGAAAATTGTAATTGGGAGGTGGGGGACCTATAACAAAAGCAAGGTATATGCATGTGGTTTACAAATTTGAGCTTACATTTTTTTACATATACATCCAATCAGTTATATACACTGACAAGGCTCTTTATTTCTTCTTTTATTAGTATCTTTTAATGTTATAGTTTTGAGAGTTGTTGCAATATGGACCAAATGGCTGTGTACATCTCTTGGGATGTGATTTTATCATCCCTTAAGTGGAGTCATTCCATTTTGTTCCAGAATGTATTTGGATGTCTTCTTGGATTATTGTTATACATGAAGGAGCATCTTGTACACCATAGTGAAAATAATGTAAAAGTACTTGCTCGAATATGTGGGTAGCTACCTTAGGCAAATGATTGTACAAGAGTTTGAAGGTCACAATTTCTTTGTTTGTACAATGATAGTATGGATAAGCAAATATTATCAAATGCAGGGCAGGTAAAAAGAAAGTGTTCTTGAGTCTCAGTCTCTCTATGACATAACCAGCATATGTCTTCTGTATGTATGTAATGCCTTCTGTATCTATAAAAGTGTAATGTTGGTAATGCTTCAAGATTTAATTTAAGCAGAAAATCATAATATTTGGGTTCGAATGACCAGAATTGGAATTTGGGTTAGCTGTCTATTGTTAATGTTTAGAATTGGTTTTATTTTATCATTTAACACACAGGGAGAGCAAATTATCTGGTATATATCCCAATATTTAAATTTATTTTGAGGCAGTTAATAAATAAAGTTTGGAATGTTGAGAATTAGTGTAAGCAAGGTTTTCCAGTATTCATTGACTGGTGATGGCTTATCTGTTGGGGTAATCTTGAAGAACACTTTCATGTATGGAAATAAATGAGCACAAGCAGAAATAAGATTTAATGTCTTTTGAATATTAAAAATATTTATTGAATGTAGTCCCAAACCATTTTGTATTAGAGGCTTGAATACATTTTAGTGAAATTGAAATGAATCTTTTCCCCCACAGCAACTTTCTACATAATGAATTTATTTTACTAGTAAAGGATTTAGTGTATAGTATTATTGGAAAATAATTACTAGATTAAACTGAGATACTTTTGAGTACAATGAAAGGTAAGATTATAGATTAAACAGGGATACTTTTGAGTACAATGAAAGATTAGATTTTGAAAGTAAATCAATTATGTTTTCAATTTTTATTCTTAAATTTTGTCTTATATTTGTCGACACATTTCTAGGTTGCTCAAATAAAAGAAGGGATCCCACAAAAGAGCTAGATTTTCATTTAAAATGTTATGTCTGTAATTGTTTTGTATATATTGACCAAGCAGAAGATTTATCCATGTTAAAACTCCGGCTTGTGTTTATTAGTGCATGAATTAAGAATTTTTAACAAAGTTGGGCTCTGTTTTTTAGAGGTTAAAAAAAATTGAAACATCATCCATGTAGGCAATACAGGAGATGTTTGCTTTCAGACCAGGTATGTATATGCCAGATAATTCTTTCTCTATCATATTCAGTAGGGGATTGATATAGATAGTAAAAAAGAGAGCACTTATCAGAAAACCATGTGGAATTGAACAGTGAGTTACAAAAAAGGGTGAATTCTTACCATTAAATGTAATATGTATTTCTTGATTTAATAGAAGATATTAAGGATCTCGGTATTGCTGTGTCTGCTAATGCATCAACAAGGAGTTCAATTGGAGTCATATCAAATGCTGATTTTATATCCAGTTGGATCACAACTGGACTATATATTTTTATTATTTCTGACAGAATCAATAACTGTTTTGAATAGAAAGGCTGCTTGCATTGTGGATGAGTCTTTCTTAGAAAACTGCATTTTAGATAATATTGGCATAAGATAGCATTTTAGATAATATTGGCATAAGATAGTGTTGTATTTTGTCTTTAATGATTGACTCTAGCAGTTTGATATCCAGTGCGCTCATTGATATGGGCCTTAAGATTGTTTAATGTGGTTATTTTTCCATGTTTTTTGGTAAATGGTATTACTAAAATAGGGTGTAATCAATGTATATGATATTTTTTTGTTAAAAAGTTAATTAGATTACGTAAGTATTGTGCAGTAAATTTTTCTAAATGCTTGAATACAAAGCAAGGTATTCCATGCACTCCTGGGTGACAGGAGTTTGGTGTTGATGCTAATTTTAGAATAAAATATTTGGGGAGTAAATACTGTTTCTTCTTCTGGCTCACCAAGAAAAAGTGGCGCACAATTGAATTTTTTCTTCTTTTAAAGTTTGGATTTAAAATGGGTGTAGAGCGGTAGCAACATGTTGTAACCAGAGATTATTTCTTCTTGTATTTTAATTGTTGTCGCTATGTGAGTTGATGATTTTTGTCCCAGTGAATATAGTAGTGTCTGGACCATGTGTGAGTCTGTCTCAAAAAGATTTTTTTTTTTTTGCCAGATATTCTCTAAATTCTTCAGAGACTGATTGATAAAGTTTCTTCAAGGCAATCACATTCAAACAGCCTTGTTTATTGGTTGTTCTCTTGCATGTTTCATCTACAAGAGCTACAAGTCTTGAGGGAGCCGGGGTAGCCTTTGTTATGATATTGATTGTATATGAAATAATGTTAACAAAGATAATTCATGTTTGCACGGGATCCATTGCAATATCTCAAAGTTTGAAAAGAAAGATATATATATTTCTGAGACTAAATATTTTGGGGTTCGACATGGAAGGAGTACTCTAATTGAGTTTCTAATAGATGTTATTGATCTGTGTTTAAAAATCGTTTTTCAGTAAAACAATAATTGCAGAATGATCTAATAAAGAGAGTTTTTTATTGTTAGGAATGAGATGCAGCGCTGGTGAGTAAAAAACCAGATCAATTAATGATGAAAACTTGCCATTATTAAATATGACTGAATTCTGGGGGAGATAGCCATCTCCAGTCATGAGGGGCACAGCTAGTAAATGCAACCATTTTGTGATAAATCCATTATATGACATGTTGAAATAACCAAGTAAAATTAGTAGATGTGAAGAGGATGCTATTTTGGAATTTATAGTTTGAATAACTTCATTAATTGCTTTATGATTTGGAGGTATATAGACAAATGCTACATTCAATGTAAACATTTTATAAATATAAGGTTATAATTAATATGTGTGCATCTATATTTATTATTTTAAATGAATAGAAAGGCATGTTTTCATTATCACTCTACATGTGCCTGCTGACAAAGAGAATGATGCCTGGGATAATGCTGAGTATCCTTGATTATTAAGATAGTCAGATGGGCTAATCTGAGATTTATTATAAATTTTTTTTGTTTCAAGTAACCCTAGCAAATGAGGCTGTACAATTTCAAGTCATTTTACTAATTGAGGTTTTTTTTTCTGGTGAGTTTAGTCCTCGAATATTTAATGATATCCTATTTTTATTCTCATTATGGTATCACTCAAAAACAAACACACCTGTTACAGTAACTAGATTATAATTTTATGTAGCATAAATAACTTACACAAATTATGACAAATAATTTTTTTAAGTCTCAAGACTCTATCCTCTCCCTCCTGCGATAGTTCTTGCACCTTTACTTTTTTATTGGTGCTAAATTCTTCATCTAAAGTACATTCAAACACACTATTCATTGAACTCATATTTGCTTTTCTTACTTTTGTTATAATCTAATGTCTGGGGCACTAAATGCATTAGACACCACTCCATTTTTCTTACTTTGTTTGCTCCGTGGCCTGCCTGGTTTTCTCTTGGCAGTGACATTTATTTTAGAGTCTATAGAGGGCAGGCAAGGCACTAGATAATCTATAATATCTTGCGATGATTTATTGAGGGGTGTTATGAATTATTTGTGTTCCTGGAAATCCCTTTTTAATATTTCTTACTGAGGTGAGTTAATTTCTTGTAAGGCTTGATTTATCCTCACCATTTATTGATTGATTTTCTTGTAAAACTGATTCACTTTCATCATTTTATTGATTGCTCTCCAAAGATGCTTTGACCTTCAGTTATGTAGTCATTAATTAGATAGTTATGATTATTATATATTGTAGTTGATTTATCTGTTGGTTGAGGAGTGAATTCTGTGTTAATCATTGGCATCCTTCCACATAAGATGATTTGAGGTTGCTCTCACATCACAGTGTTTATATTTAAGTTTTGGACATGCCTTTATAATATGCCCTCATTGTTTGCAGTGAAAACATTGCAGTTTAAGTCCATGAATTATTAGAAACAGCATCGTTTCAAGATCAGTTGTAAGAATGGGAATATCACTAAGGGTTTATGTTTTGATTTAGTCTAATTTCAAATTGATAACTATTGGTATAGGAGTTCCTTTTAAATACATAGGCTGAAAGGCAACAACAACTCCAAATGGTTGCATTAATTTATTAGTCATTGATTGTGTAATTTAAATATATATTTTTAATTATGCCGGTAATAAAGTTTTCTCTATACTGGTTAATTTTTACTAAGGCATATTTACCTAGAGTTTTAATTGTTTTATCAAATTTATCTTTTTGTTCCTCACTATAGAATTCAATAGTGAGGTAGCGAGGAATTAGATGTTCTGCAATGTGTAATATATAATCCCATAAATTACTTGTACTTATTTCTCATATAGCAAATCTTTAGGAAACCTATACAGAGAACAATTTATATCTATAATTGCGAGGATAACAGACCAGTCAGTAAAGAAATGTTTATGGGTCATAAATAGATCCCGCAGGATAGTCTCATTTAAGCGTTCTGAGATTTTTGTTAGACTTTCATTAGTCCAGATCTCTTCTGTTGTGTTAACTAGTAATGGATTAGATTCTGAAATCATATCTAGTTTTATGAGAGCACTCATTGTGGAACAATGAAATTTCCATGTTCTGTATGAGTAGCTCCTTTTTTAATGGATGCTTTGATTGAGTCAGCGTAAGTGTTGCTACATTCAAAGAGATTGCCATATTGGAGTTAAAAAAAAGTAAAATGTTTGCACACAAATTTCTTCTCAGAGGAGTTGTCTTAAGTTTAGAAAGATATATCTAGTGAATATTCGGTTGTCTATATTCAATGCAGTTTATTTTCAATAAGAAAATTTTAGGTTCAATTATTACTAAAAATAGATAATATATCCTACTGATTTCGTAGATTGTTGTTGTTGTTGTTGGTGGTGGTGGTGGTGGTTGTTGTTGTTATGTTTCAAAGGATAAACTTTATTGAGACTCAAAAAGAGTTAGTTACATAAGTTACGTTTGAAACATGAGTTTTTAAATATAAATTGATTCATGATATTACATATGTAATAAAGGTTTACAATCTTGATATGAAAGAAAATATGATTTACAATAATTGAAAGAAATTAACAAGATACATATCGAATTAAATTTACATAGCATTTTTTTTTTAATGTGATATTGAGAGAAATGCATTAAACACATGATAGTATGAATGAAAAAATATGGAGGCGTTGAAGTTGGTATTAGACTGATATATGATTCCATAAAAATTGGAAAATGGAAAAATACTCATTTAGCATGAATTGCATCTTGAGATAATGGAAAAATATTAATCAGCATGAATTGCATCTTTGAAAAATGGAAAAATACAAGTTAGCACAATTGTATCTTGTGAAAATGGAAGAAATACTAGTTCAACATGAATTCCATATTGGAAAAATGAAAAAATAGTAATCAGCCAGAACTGAATCTGAAGAAAATGGAGAATTGCATCTTGGGAAAATGGAAAAATAGTAGTGAGGATGAAGCATCTTGGGAAAATTGAAAAATACTAGTTCAGCAAGAACTGCATTTTGGGAAAATGAAAAAATACTAATCAGCCATAACTGAATCTTTGGAAAATACTAGTTAGCATGAAATGCATCTTGGAAAAGATGGAAAAATACTAGTTGAGTATGATTTGCATCTTGGAAAAATAGTAATCAGCCAGAACTGAATCTTGAGAAAATGGAAAAATACTAGTCAGTATGAATTGCATCTTGGAAAAATTGAAAAATACTAGTTCAGCAAGAATTGCATCTTGGGAAAATGAAAAAATAGTAATCAGCCATAATTGAATCTTGGGAAAATGGAAAAATACTAGTTAGCATGAAATGTATCTTGGAAAAATGGAAAAATATTAGTCAGCATGAATTGCATCTTGGGAAAATACTAGTTAGCATGAATTGCATCTTGGGAAAATGAAAAAATACTAGACTGCATAAATTGCATCTTAGGAAAGTGGAACTATATTAGTTATTATGAATTGCATCTTGGAAAAACACCAGTTCAGCATGAATTTTGCATCCTGTCAAAATGAAAAAAAAATACTAATTCAGAATGGATTCATTTTGGGAAAATGGAAAAATACTGGTCAGCATGAATTGCATCTTGGGAAACTGAAAAAATACTAGTCACCATAAATTGAATCTTGGGGGGAATAAATTGCATCTTGGGAAAAATAGAAAAATACTAGTTAGCATGAATTGCAGCTTGGGAAAATGAAAAAATACTAGTCAGTATGAATTGCTCCTTGAGAAAATTGAAAAAATACTAAACAGCATGAATTGTAATTTGGGAAATGAAAAAATAATAGTTAACATGAATAATATCTTGGTAAAATAAAAAAAAATACTATTCAGAATGAATTGCATCTTGTCAGATTCAGTTTTTTTAGTGCTTTAAAAGTAAAACATTAAAGCTTGTTACCTTGACTGTGAACAAGTGAATTGCTTGCTGCAGAACTACTATGGAGAGATCTGGTCATGTGATATCTCTGTTGCCATATTGTTTTTAAAATTATTGTTTAATAATTTTATTTTTATTAAAATTTTGAATGAAAATTATCACAGAACATTAAAAAAAAGGTGTAAATTAATTAATTAATTATTATTATTATTATTAAGTTTCAACAATAGTAAACTTTATTGATCCAATAGTTACATAGTATTATAATGCCATTGTCAGTTCAATTTCAAGTCTACAATATTCATTTTTTTAAAAGTACATATCTGTATGGGTAATTTTACATAATTCTATCCACTTTATCAATGTTAATTAATCATATTATTGTCCAATAGGAGCATAATCAGGACCATGCTTTCTTTAATTTTTGTTTTTTATAGCTTTGCTATTTGTCTGAGCAGGGACCAAGTAGCTGCATAAATATCCGGGCTGGTGATCTGCTTATCTCTAACGAATTTTATTCAACTTATTTTCAAATGTAGCTGGATGCCTTCTGGGGTTATTACCCAATATGAATACACACCTAGTGCACCAAAGTGCATATAAAACCAACGTTGAGGTCCTTATGGCTGGTATAGACCTACCTTTGTAATTTGATATAATTTGCATCATTGTAGTACTTTTTTCCTGTATTTGCCCTGCAAAATGAATCTAGTCTGCTCCAAGGCCTTGCAGTTGAAAATTATATGCTGTAAAGTCTCCTCAGGCATATGGCAAAGGCCACAGAATGGATCAACTGACCTGTACATCATCATCATCATCATCATCATCATCATCATCATCATCATCATCATTATTATTATTATTATTATTATTATTAAAGGCTGATCTTCAATGCAAATAAATATTAATCACATACAGTTACAACAGCCCATTACATAAATTCAATGCTTTTCAAAAATCATTCAAATTATCTACTTATTTTCCCAAATAATATTTTTCAGCATGATAATATCTTGTGGGGTTTGTTTTTATACCAAAATACTTTTTACTTCAACTTCACAGTTTTATTTAAAACCAAAATTTTCTATTGAATAATGCATTCAAATCTAGATAAAGCCCCGCCCCCACCACAGCCGCATGCATACACATAAATTCCATTTTTCATTACCCATGTAGAACAGAGCAATCTTGAATATCAATGACTGATCTCTTCTTTTCAATATTCTCATATTGTTGTTCTACTTCTTGTCTCAACCTTTTCCACATATATTTCTACAATCACTATATATAATCCTAGATACAGGATTTTCTTACTCCTAAAATTTATATGTTTATACTGTTTAGTTTATTTTCTTTTCCCATACTTCTCATTACAAAACTCTACATTTAGCAATTTTAAAAACAATATTAATAAATCGATTTTCATCTGTCTGGTGATATATACATTACTTTTGTGATATTCATATTTTAAATTTGAACTCTTTTTGTTTTAATATTCACCATTCCCTGAACAATAAGTTCCTCTTTTTTATAAATTACTGTACTTTCAAATAACAAGAGAATCTTATTATGAAAAAAGTTAGAGAAAAGTTGAAATATTGTATAAAAATAATAATAAAATAATCTTTAATTTTGCAATATATTAATTGGCCCCATTAAATATTAATTAAGCTAATCAAGTTAATAATCACTAAATAAAAGCATTCATAGGTAGATGACCTCTAGACAAAACAGACAGCCATCAGATACTGATTAGCAAATGGCCACCTAGAAACTCTTAAAAACAATAAAAACACTCACCACCTGAAAGTTGAAAGCTTGATGAGCAGTGGATTGTCTGAAGCCTGTTTATCTTTTACTTTGCTTAAAACTTGGACATAAAAATGAATACAAAACTTTAGAAAGTTTGACTGATTATTTCACATTCATATAAACACATACAACACAATAAGAAATATATACAGGTGATAGCTTAAACAAGACTTAAGTTTAAAACTGTTCACACCCAATAAACAACCTATTATTCCACTTAATTTGTTTATTTACTGAAACATGGACAAGTATCCTTTTGAAAGTCCTTTTCTGAATATCAAAAAAAAAAGCAAATGGATAATCTCAATTAAATGTTTGCTCTTATATATAAAACTGCAAAATTAGAATAAATATTGATTCTTGATTTCTGGTCATCATAACAGGGCTGACACTTGGATAAAAGATGTCTTTATGCAAGTTAAATTCTGGCATTCCCAGCTCCACAAAATAAAATTTGTAAATTAAAATATTTAAAAAAAATTTGTTTAACAAAAGACAGAGAAATATAGTAAAACATCAAAAAATTATGATTATTTACACTTTTATCTTTTTATTTACATATTAATTCTTTTGACTTTAGACCCAAAACAACTTCTAGAAATTTCCCATTAGGTAAATAATGATTAATCTTAAGAAAATTAACTTTTGCCAGCATGTTAATTAGCTAGTTAAAATTTTTTTAATTTAATTCTAAATCTCCCATACATAACTTGTTTATGATTTCTATTAACAAAGTTAGTTTCTCAAATATTCTTTCAATAATAGAATATTCACACAACCTCATGACTAAATTTTTTATACATTCTTTATGTCAGTATAATTTAATTAAATTGTACATACTATACATTATTATATACAAGCTATACAATTTGATATGTAGAAGTTAAGAATTACATTAAATTTACTTAAAGGAAGAATTTTTAAGTTGTCATACTTATACTAGAAGCCATTACCATGCCTTGTCATTTCTTTTGTTCAATGATGGTTATATTAATAACTAAAAAAAAAAAATTAAACAATTGATTTGCTCTACTAGAATACATTAATTTTTAAGGCACTTTCGCAATAGAGTTACCATTTAGAAGAGATTTCAAGTGATGTTGTATGGTAATTACATTTTATAGAAGTTACAATCAATACAAGGCATTAAATGATATCGTTTTAATGAAATTTGGTAAGAATTCAATATCTTGGCATGCAATAATATCTTTTTTAAAAATTATGTTTGTTAACTAATTCTCTTTTCCTTGGATTTGAACTGTCATGTATTTCAAAAGTTTAGAAAGGAAAACCAGATTAGTAAAATATATAAAAAAAATTATATCAGTATTAAAAATAAAAAAATTTCAAGACAACATTGGAATCAATCCCAAAATACTATATTTCAGGAAGTGACATTCTACCACTGCTCTATGCCAAACACACTATATCAGCACTTAAAACAGGCAAAACTCACTATACGTATGCCACACATAGCAAGCTAGAGTAATCAATGGATGCCAGAAGGCTTGTGCATAAAATCCCCATCTAGTGCCTACTCATCCAATATCCCCAGACTAGTTTCTGGCTTGTGGCCTTCATCAGTGAGGAGACTTGGATCTGAGAGCACTGCATCTAGATCTTAGGATCTAATGCAACCCTCCAGCAACCACCTTTTATCTCCATTTAACTACAAAACTATGAGTCTTAAACTGAAAACACCTTAATGTTTCCAATTCAAGTCCATAAGCTTATATAGTTACATGGATCTGAACCCAGTTCAGTTCCCATACATTTTGGTATCTTTGGTTCTTTAACAACCATAGCCACCAATATCCTATTAGGCAGGATTGGGGGGTTGCATTAGATCCTAAGATCTAGATGCAGTGCTCTCAGATCCAAGGCTCCTCACTGATGAAGGCCACAAGCCAGAAACTAGTCTGGGGATATTGGATGAGTAGGCACTATATGGAGATTTTATGCACAAGCCTTCTGGCATCCATTGATTACTCTAGCTTGCTGTTTGTGGCATATGTATAGTGAGTTTTGCCTGTTTTAACAACAGTTATACACAAGCATAAGAGATGGTGGTCATGTGATGTTATATTAGCACTTATAAAATGTAATTGATAAATGTTATTATCTATTATATGACTGTTATCCAACATACTATAGAATTACCATAATTATTTTGAGGCAATATTTTTTAAATAAATTTATTTTAAATAAATTATTAATAGTAATGTCATTTTTTAATATAAATTTGAATATTTAAATAAAAGTAATTTGGAAAACTAAACATTTACATTTTCATATAAATTTTGTTAATTATCATGATGGCACGGTACCAATCTCTTTGGTTGAACAGTCTATTTCGAGCAATTGTCGAAGACTAAGTAAAAAAGTAATTGTCTTATATTTAAATAAAAAAATATTTACAATCAGAATGTGTTTGTAACAATGGAATGACTAAGAAATCTAATCATATTCATTTACATATAACTTTTATTAATCATCATGGTAACATGGCATCCCATTGATGAAGCACCTTTGTGCCCCACACAATCTGCACATGTAATCCTGCATAACTAAATTAATAATTATATTCAATTAAATTGACCTATAGTAATAATTCAATACTTTTCACATACTCTAACATATGCTAAATCTAAATATTCAATACTGCAATAAATGGTAAAAGTAATAGTCTGCTGTTTGTATAAAAAAATTTTAAAACCCATATTAATTTTGTTTGGATATTAGAAGTTGTTGAATTTTATGAAAATTATATTTGTTATATGAAGGGGGCTCAAAAATAATGAATCATTCCCGGGTCTACCTACTTTTGTAGTATACGATTCTGCTGTTATACTTATTACAGGAACCCTTCTGCATCAATCTGCCAAATGACATCAGCATGTGAAATTGTGATAGCCATGTAGCCCATTTTTTTGTAAAGTGTTTTGTGTATTTGTCAATTTTTATAATGACTGAAAAGTTCAAACAATGTGAAATTCTGTTTTCATTTACAGTAAATGGCAGTAAAAATAGTTGGAATGCTTGAAACAGATTACAAACAAGCTGATCTTGTAAAAACACAAGTTTATGAGCAGTTTAATTGAAATATTAAATTCACTACATCCCTAAAAAGCATGAAAGTGAAGTCCAAAGTCAAAACAAATGCTTTTTTTTTTTTTTTTTATGCAAATGACCATTTTTCTTTCAGATTTAGTTTATAATGGTCAGACACTTTACCTGGAAGTTCTGAAACATTTACATGATGTGGCAAGCATAAACGTACTGTTTGTAGTAAAGAAAAGATTGCAATCTCCATCCTGACAAAGTGTCATCTTTCAAAGCCTTGAGTGTGAAACACTTTTTAATTAAATTCAGCATTACATAGCTTGTCTATCAGTCATATTTACATGAACTCATTTTATGTGATTTTTTTTTTTTTTTAATCTCTTGAATGAAAAAAATGTTTTTTATTTTTTGCAGACTTAGAAGTGGTGATAAAAAAAATGCTACCAGTGCTAAAAGGCATCACTTTTCAAGTATTTCCGGACTATTTTGAAACATGAAAAACACATTTAGATCAGTGAGTTGCATCAAATGGATAGTATTTGAAAGACATTACATTTATAATACTTAAAAATAAATAAACATTTTTTATTATAAAATTCTGATTAGTTTTGGGATGCCCTCATATTATACCAGTAATATAATAAAGAATAGTATGAATATTAAATTTAATCAATTCACACACTTTAAAAAAATAAATATATACATATATTTTAAAATTAATATTTATATTCTATTTTATATGAAGATGTATAAAATTAAAGAAATTCAAAAGTAGACAAATTTTGTTTTAATTAAGTTGTTATAGCTTCATAATTTGTAAAACATAAACCAGGGCAAACTGCAATTATTGAGCCAAATGTGGCCCTCAGAACCCAATCTTATCATAAATAAACAGAAACACATTTTTTATTTCCTTATGTAATTTGTAAATAAATATTTTGATCACTCTAGGAGAAAAAAAATGTGCATTACAATGTTATTTCTTGAATTCAGCCTTACTATAGAATAGTAATTATTGTATATAATGAATATTTAAATATTAGAAATCTGTGAATAAATCAAACTGTCAAAGTAATTTTTTGTTTTTATTTATTTATTTTTAAAGAATTTTTATTTTCATTAGAATGTACACAGATTTTACTATGTTCTATTACTAAAATACATCTACAGCCATTCAGAAATTTGCATTTTTCATAAACATATTTTTCACTTCCTAACTTTGCAGCTCTTTAATTGAGGTTGGAGAAATAAACAAAATGGCTCTTCATATTAAAAAGTTTATTGACTCCTGACATCCATAAAGATAATTTAAAGGGGATTGTATTTTATATTAATTCAAAACTTTATTTAATTAATAAAATCTGGAACATACTTATACATATTTTGATTTATATATGATATCAGATGTTTATTTTAACATATCAGTTTTTTAATTGTCATGAAAGCATTTATGGATAATTTATTTTAAATTAATTCAAAACAGAATCCATTTTTAATTAAAAATAATACCTACTAAATTATGTTTATCAGTAATGTTTATAAGAATTTAAAAGAAGAAGCAATAGCTTTGATTTGAATTCTTATATAGCATTTTGAAAATAATTATAATTTCGTTTTGTCTACCTCTGTTGGAGAAATTCACTGTCTTCAGAGTAGAATAAAATACCTAATTCTGTAATTAATTCATGATTGTAAGACATTAATGTTATTTACTTATTACATGTGGCAGATAGGTGCTTAATTTGAGTTCACAAAAAAAATGCTTTTATATAGTCTGAGCTATTAATTTAAACATAATTACAAGTTAAGTTTAAAATACTTTTTCCTCTGTAAATATTAAATAATTATTTTTTAAAAAAAACTGAATTAAAACCCTACAATAAAAGACCCCTAGAGATAAAAAAAAAAAAATAGAAAAAAAAATTCATGACTTTTGATGTTTTGATGTCAATATTTGTTTTTATAATTGTAAATTAAATTGAAAAATTAAATTTAAAACATGTTTCCCTCTCAAAAAATAAAAAAAAAACTATTTGTAAATCTACAACAGTTTAAAATACTACATAGGGATCCACTAAAATATATACAATATTTCATATCATTATAACAAAATGTAATACAAATGAACTGATTAGAACAGGGGTCCCCAACCCTATGCCTGTGGGCACCATGGCGCCCGCAGACCATTTTATGTGTGCCCGCCGCTATCCAAACACGATAAAAATTTATTTATCTGATACAAATAAATTTAATTTTTGAATTTTTTTTATGAATTATTGTATTATATTGTAATCAAATTGTAGGGCATACTATACTTTTACAGCGTAAAAATATAAACGTCAATTATATGTTAAAATTTAATTTTTGAAATAAATATTTTTTTGTACATTATGTGTATTATTAATAATATCCAACTATATATTTACATGTGATGTGATTGATGAACTGTGGCTTCTCCGTAAACGAAGTCAAGAATATCTCAGCAATTATGTCCAGATAAAAAATAAATGGTGCCCGCCACCTGGCCGGTATTATGGAATGTGCTCTTAAGTGCAAAAAGGTTGGGGACCCCTGGATTAGAATATTTTCCCTTGATTTGTTCATTGAAAGATTAATCTTTCTTTCTATTTTTTTTCTCTTCATATAAGTTTCTGGTTTTTGATAGGAAAAAAAAAAACATTTTTAAAGCATTATTTTAAAAGACATAAAACTTGATGCTCACATCATTCAGGTTTAATTTACAGATTGTCTTTTTTTTTAATTTTATATTAATCTGTATGAATAATCAAGTCTGCTATAGCATACACTTCTGAAATATGTAAATTTACAAACTGTATGACAAATTCTTTTTTTCATTAAATTAATATTTACAGAATGAATTTAATAATAGCTACAATAAATACTACTGGATGATACAACATGTGAATGAGCAAGACATTTCAAAGCATCAGGCATCTTAGCTTTATTTTATAAGGATTATTTTTAAATTTAATACACAGCTCATTTGCATCTTCGGCAGGTAAAAAAATAGCATTTTTATTTTCCTAAATATATACATAATTGTTATGAGCCACATAAACAGAAAGCTAATTAACATAGGCACTAGAAAATAAATAACTTCCATCTTTTATATGACTTATCCTTATTAAAATAAGTTTGTTTTTATATAAGATTTTTTTAATGCTTTTAAAAATTTGAGTTGTTTTTTTTTCCATCTGAAATATAAAAATTAAATAAACTAATTGTATATTATTTTTTCACTCACATTTCTCATTTTGTATTAATTTTTTCAGTTTAAATGATCATATTCTAAGCTGTGGATTTAGAGTGAAGTGTCTTAAATATATATACTTTAATATATGCTAGAATAAATAATAGTCTCGAACCATTTATATATATTGTAGGTGATTCTAGTGAATATATTAAATTATGTATTCAATTTATTATTTTTTAATGTTTAAATATATTCACAATTAAACATAAATATAATAAATACTAAAAATAATTTGTCTGATAATTGTGAAAATGTAGAGAATTTTTTAATAAATTCATATAGATATTAAACATTGGTGAATTTTACACAGCTATATTCTTGTAGTATAATTGTTAAAAACTATTGGTATTTGTTGATGATTAATATAATAGCAGCTGAAAGTGATATTGTTAACTTTATGGCAATTTACAGAACGATGATTTTCATTTATGTAACACATTGGCACTATGGAATGCTAAGCACTAATTTCTTTTTGGAGTGTCATTTTTTTGTTCCTTATAACATTCACATATTTTGTGTATCTGGCAAATTTTCAAAAGTTATAAAGTTATTATATATTATACTGGTATTAAATACAGTATTACTAAATATTATGTATAAAACTTTTGGGTAGTCGTTGATTAGCCATCAAGCGGCATGCAACGGCTAGTCAACTATAACCAATAACTGAATGGTTTATTGCAGTGGTGGACAAAATATCAATTGTCGTTGACCACTAACTCATTTTGGAGTGCCTGAATTAATAAAAAATAAAGTGACCAATAACACTGCATTATACTAGATTGGATAGTTATACATAAAAGAAATATATTTTCTGCATATGTTCGATTACTGCATGTAAGAATCAGCCGGATATTATATATGACTTCATTAGAAATGCATACTGATGCATATGACTATTACAATTTATTGGTTAGAATACATTCACTGTACAATGCAAAAATATAATCAGAAGCATGGAATATGTTCAGCCAGCCACAGTGGACAGATTTAATTAATTTATTATGAAAAAATAGCATTTTATATTTTAAAACAAAGACCTAATATCTAAACCAATTGCATAAAAAAAAAAAAAGGCATACAAGTTTAATACAATGGGGACAACAGTTTTACTTCACAATGATGAATGTAAAATGTGTGTCACTTGAAAGACATTTTAAACTATGTATGTAATATATATGAGGGAGATAAAAACACTTGCAGAAAATTACAAGTAGCCCTTGTCCTGAAAAAATGTTCCTATCTCTGGTTTATTGCTAGGGTTCATAAAAAGTTTCACCTCTGGAAGCAACGGAGCTGGATCATGACCCATAAATCTTGATCTCTAAAATCTCTACAACTGCACCAAATCTCACAGCATTATATGGATAAATAATTATATATTAGCAATGTAAACTACATGAGAATAAAATCTTCATTTTTGATATATTACAAAGTTAAAATAAAATTAATGTGCCAACTATAGATAGCCATTAATGTGCTCTCATTTCTCAATAGCTATATAGAGTAAAAAATTTCATAATATTTACTT
Source organism: Epiperipatus broadwayi (assembly GCA_028023455.1). Classification (NCBI taxonomy): domain Eukaryota; kingdom Metazoa; phylum Onychophora; class Udeonychophora; order Euonychophora; family Peripatidae; genus Epiperipatus; species Epiperipatus broadwayi. Next base: position 4,786,595 of record JAQFVV010006236.1, read on the forward strand.
CTTTTATAATATGCTTAGCTTATCTGTTATTTTTTATATAATTTACTTACAAAGTATTTGTAGTTTAATTTAAAAATCAGCAAAAGTCAGTATTTGCTGTCATATATCAATTAAACTGTAAATATTTGAAAGTAAGAAATATTAAGTATCAAAAAGAAAATTAAAAATGACTTACATGACAATATATTTTATATTTACAGTTAAAAGTAAACAAATTACATAATAAAACTACTGCCCTTTACTTGAACTTTTAATGTTAGGATTACTTAAATCTGTTTTAAGTCATTCTTCATATATCTTATAGCTAGTTGACAAAAAACAATTTTAATAAAATCTATTTCATAATAAAATTTCATTTGTGAAATTAAAAAAATAAAACTTGACTATTTTCAAAGATACTTTTATCCTTCTTAAAATTCACATTTATGATATATATATATATTGACAATACCTTGATTCCCTTACATAACAATGCTAAGACTGACTCTCAGGTACATAAATAATTGCCTTTTTTAAAAAATCTTCGGACAAAAATTATAGATAATTTAAATGTTCCAACAATAATTATCTTCCAATCTAATTCATGTAGTATTTAACATTTCAATACAATTTATTATCATATGCACATATTTATTGTTCTTTACTAAGAAGGACATTTGATTCTTCAACTTACTATAATATAAAATAAATAAAAGTAGCTCTATTTTAGTGACATCTAAATATAAGCCAAAAGAATTAGTATTCATATTTTTAGCCAGAGAAAAAAAGGTGCCTATAGCTACAAAAAAACTGAGAATACTAAAAATAAGTTACTGATCTAGAGTCAGGTCAGATCTATATAATGTTACAAACAGGTTGACTAGGATTTAAAACCTTATATTTTTTTCTTTTTAATTTCAAACTTTTAGTATGATAGTAAAAAAGAAGTTGAAAGTGTTTTTCAGTTGCATAACTGTATTTGATCTGGCTTTGTGTCTAAGTAAGCTAGTCTAAAGATAGGAATTAAAATGCATTATCATATGATAATTAATGATTATTCCAGTTTACAATAAATGAGGCTACAGATGTTCTTGTTTATTTTTCTTTTTTTCAATCAAACACCTAATTCAAATCTTCATTTCTAATTATCTACCAAAAACAGCAAACACATGTTTTAAAATTCTTTCAGAAATGTCACAATGATTGATTGATTTAGATACAAATACCCTGATATACTTATAATTTTCAAAATGTATATATTTTTTATGAATTTCATTATCTTCATTCATCTCTTCATATAAGTTGTATATAATTAATTTAATTTCTTGTAATTCAAAATGCACAGCATTGAATATAAAGTGGAATCATAAACTGTGCTATATTTTGTTCCAAGCTCTTTTTGCTTACAAACATACATAGTGTATAATAAATAGCTCAAGCATATATAGTATTTTTCAACATACACAGATGTTTTCTTATATGCACATATAAATTAAGATAACAATATAAACAAAATTTTGTAGAGGTCTCTCTAGTAATAAAAAATTAAGCACTCGTGGCGCATGTAGTAAGGTTATAGCCTTATTTAAGTATAATTATTAATAGTACATTGAGAGGGCATATTTATGCTATATATTATACTGAATGCACATTCACTCATTCATGCACTGTAACAATAAGAAACAAAAAACTAACTATAACATTTTTATTTTTTATATAAAGCAAATAGAAAAATGTCTGACTTTTGTCACTATTAAATGTATATTCTATTTTTTTAATAATACGCTTTCCTCTTACAGAAACATGATAGTGATCTTATTATTTAAAAATTAGAATCTCAAATATGTTTTGATGTTTTTAAGTCAGTATCAACTTTTGATACATTTTTAAATTTTATAAAATTTTTAGCTTTATGTTTAGAAAACATTTTATTATACAAATACTGCATATCAAATTCAGAAAGAATAATAAAGAAAGAATAAAATGTATGTACTCTCAACATACTGAAAGAAATTTATTAATAAATATGATTATGTAGGGTGCTTCAAAATGTCAGAGATGGAAAAATTGTTGCTCATACATCATAAAATGTATTAAATTTTAAAATTTTAATGTTTTTTTTTTATTTGTTTAGTTATACTTTTGTTTGTTTGTTTATATTTTTATGGAATAATGTACAACTGAAGACATTTTAGTTTGAAGCTTCATTTGTAATAAATGAATACATAATATATATATATGTATAAAAAATTCAATAGAACTAATTAGATCCAATCTTGATTCACTTTGTCAAATAGTTGGGACAATTAAACATGAAAATGCTCAACTTACATGAAACAAATTACAATTGCATCCTTTATAAAAGGTAGAGCAGTTTTGTTAAGTTTAATGCCAAATATCTGCTCAATATTATTGTTATCTTGGAGTGCCTCAAGATAATATTTTGGCTCCATATAGTCATGACCTCAAAACTTGTATACAATACTCTCATTTTCTGTGTTATGCTGATGATTGTAAGATTTTTAAACATATCTATTGAAGCATAAAATCTGTTACACACATTTTTGCTTCACTATCTGGTGATTCAAAACCTTGAATCAGAGGTTTAAACCCAGCTATATATGTGTAACTCACTAAAGAGTAAAAGGTCACACATACAAGTGTTTTAAAACCACTTTTTTTTTGTACTTTCATAAGTTAAACATTTTATTGTAAGAATATTTAATAATTTTAAGGCGGAAATATTTAAATTTCCATTCTCTTTAAATAATCATGTGTGTTCGAGATTGCAAAAAAAAAATATTATTGATAAAAAAATATTTTTCGTAATTAAATATTATGTATAATTATTTTATATTTTATAGTTTGAGTATTTTATTTTATGATGCAATACCAAAGAAAGTTCTACAGAGTAATTAAAATAACTCTGAAATTTATAAATAAAAGAATATTCTAAATTTAATTTAAAATGGGTAATTAATAGATTAAAATCCCTTAGCAAACATAATATTAATGGAAATTATATCTTTTGAATCTATTTCCATTCTCGAAATAGATTAAAACAATAATCTCTAGAAGTTGTTGCATTATCATTGAAAATAAAGAATAAGTGCATTCAGACCAATCAATGGACATCCAGGCCTCATCAAGCGGAAAGAGAGAATATTCGAGGTTTTGCTAGCATATAAATAGAGCCTAAATTTTATGCTAAGTCTCTGGGTGCACCATTTTAATCAGTGTTGCAGAACGGATGCACGTCAATCAAAATTTTGAAATATGAATCCGGAGTAGAGTGACTAAATTTGCTTCCCTTTCTTCTCCAAAAATTATTTCCATACTGCTATGCTAACATGCCATCTCCATTTAGGGACTACCTAAATTAAATGTTGAAATAACTATCTCAAGATGCCAGCCATTATTTTTCCAAACTTTGCATTGCCAACCGTGTTTTCCAATTTTATAATCTTATGCGTACCAATCCGTATGGACCTCAAGTCATCAAGTAATGGAAGGTAAATCCGAATCATGCCGCTGATATGAACTCTTTCAAAACTATCATTTTCAAAACTAAATTATTTGTAATATAATTCTCTCCTTAATTAAACATGGCATTGTAATGCTAGTTGTAACAATTCTATAAAGTAATGACTTTCTCTTTTATAATAATATAATGCACGAATCTATAACTTTATTTTTTTTAATGCATTTCTTTAATGGGTTTCACAATTTTTATTTTTAATATTTTAAATGCAGCAAACTTTTAATTTCAATATTATAAATTTGGTATGATTTAATTTAATATGCTATAGTTCAATCTAGCGAACCGATCCTAAATTTTCTTATTAGATATCCTTGGTATTATTGGATGTTAAATCGTAAATGTAAGCTTTTCTTACCTAACTAAAAGTTCGCTCGATTGAATAATATTTTTAAGTTATTCTATTTGCTTAGTGGTAGATTATTCGCTGCTACATTTAATATATCACTTTATTACCATGTTCATGCTACAGATTTTATTTTCATATTATATTTTAAAGTAAAGTTAATGACCCTACATTTGCTGTTTTTTTATTATATGGTCAATCATATCACACCATCTAGCATGGTAATTATTTTATGGAATTAATTAATAATTGGCATATTAATATTTGTTTAATGAAGGGAACAATATTCCTTCTTTATGTTTTGACATCCTAACCAATATTAAAGGTCATTTGCATACCTTTCAAGAGGGATCAAATTATGTCATATCATTACGCTAGATTCTATTAAATTACGAGGGCCTTAATCACATATCAGCATCATTAAGAACCTGATTTATTTTTTTATTATTAGTGTTGCTTGGCTTAGATAATGTTACGAAATTTCCTCACTTTGCTTTGTCAAACTTAAAACCCGGAGGACCAGGATTATTTTACTTATGGCATATCCTTGAATGGGGTTTGGAAGCACCAACTCCAGGATACTGTCAGGTTGTAGACAGGCTCTGCATGGGTTAACACTGGAAATAGTCAGATATGAAATCCCTATACAATCACCTTTTTCAAATAGCAACCTGTCACGTGTACAAGCACATTTCATATTCTTATATAATTGATGAAGTGTTCGTCCTAAAATGGACTCAATATTTACCAGCGTTATGATTTAGTCAGTATCGCAATTCTTGTTTAATATTCTTATACTTGCCCATTTTAAATCTGTAAGATGTAATGCCATGATTTCTAAATCTATCACATATTTTGGTTTATATTATAAGTTAGGGAATGTCATTTTAAAGCTTGAGTGCGCTAACAAACAATGTTAAATAAATCCTCTCCAATCAGAAAAGAGGAGAATAAAATACAAATAACTTTTCTGTCTGAACATTTTAAGGTCTAATGACTGTTTAAGTGAATAATGTAAATTATAAAATATTTTCGTATGTGGTTCAAATGAACCTAAGTAAATTGATGTAACTTATATCCCATTTATCTGTTTTTAAGGTCATTGATTTTTCATAAAACAATCATAGTGTCCAAGTTATAATGTGATAAAATTGGTATTTACTATTAGCATATTAAACTGCATCTTTTGACAATCTGTACATTTTTTTTGAATCATCGTATTCAATTGCAGATTTGTGTATTATTTAATCATTAACTTATGTTCTATTATTATGTAATTTTTCAAATACGCAAATCAGCGTTCATAATCAAGTGAAAACCAAAATTATCTTAGTTTTATATGTAAATAGATTCACGACTGCTTGTTAAATTAAATAACTATTTGTTTATTCATTTTCTCATAATATTAATAAATTATTAACCATATAATTATTACTTAAGTCTGCTTTGCCTCATGATTTATGCATACACATCGTTAATTAGATTGCGTTATATATAGCTCATTTCCACTGACAGGCCAACTTAGATTTATTAATGAATTTTGATGAAAAGTGTAAGTTGTAATCTTAAGTTGTTTCATTCTGTTGGGGGTGGGATTTCGAAGCCTAGTAGTATTATCATTCCCTGTAGATCTCTTGTTTCTCCGCTGCTGCTCCGGGACAGAAATGAATAAAATTTCATTTGTTATCGTCAGAAATGTTGTTCATAATGTTATAGATCTGGAAAATCAGCAATAGGGCAGAGTTCATGATTGTTCCTGACTTATATATCGTGCACATGATTGGACTCAAGGTACTTTTACCTAGATGCTAGCTCTTGTTAGACGAACATACAATTCTGACCGGTACACTATTAGTCATGGTTCAAGATGATATTAATAGTTTTTTCAAATGGTATATAAAAAAAAAATAGTCAATGTAGAGAAATGCTCTTTAAATATTTTACCCCAATAAAATCTGAAATTGTAAGATTTGAACATTGTATTAATAATTTTAAAATCTACTGATACAGTTCGGGAATTTGGAATTATATTTTCTAGTAATGGTTCCTTTCATCATCATATAGAATCAATAATAAATACAGCCCTCAAGATGATGGTGGGAACTATTTATAGACATGGTATTGCTTCAGAATACTCAACCAAATATAAACTTTTTCAATCTTTGGTTCTTCCAATTTTTGAATTCAAATCAGTTTTATGGAATTCACATTCAAAGAGAGACATAAGTAAAATGCAATTAGTTTTCAAAAAAATTTCTAGATTTTGTCAATTAAAAAATGATTGTAATATGTCTCTTAGAAAGAAGAGAAGCTAGGAATATGAAATTTTTATACAAAGCCATTACCGAAAAAAATGTTTCTTATAACATGATTTCAAAACTGCATTTAAATTATTGTCAATATCAAATCTGTGCCCATAATTATTTTTTGACTGAAACTTTAAAATTTTCTCCCTTCTTTCGTCTACCTAATACTTACAATTTAAATTTTGTTAGTGAAAACCTTTTTCAACTTAATGTTAATGAATTTTTTTAGTTATTTTTTTTATTACTTCCCTAAAATATGTAATATATATATATATTCTTTTTTTATATATGCAATCTGTAATTGGCCTTTGGCTGTAGATATGTACATTAAATAAAGAAATGAATTATTATTGTTGTTATTGTAGTTGTTTTTATTATTATTATGATGATGATGATAAACAAACAATAAATGTATAATACAATGATCTAAATTCCATACAAGAAAAATCTTGAGTGAAGAATTTAAATATAACAGCTAAAAACACTAATAAAATACATAAAGTATAAATATAACATGAAATATTAAAATCTTACAGATATTACAGTTGGCAATTCAATCACAGTAGTAAATAAATGCAACATAACAAACAATATAAACAACAAATAAAAATTAATGTCTAGAATATTATAACCAATGCAATAAATATTGTTTTAAAAATCAAATAACTGGTATTCATTAAATTCACAGAACAATCTTGTATAAACAAATTAAATAATTTGAGACCATTATAACTAAATTGCTTCTACTGGAAGTCTTAATATAAAATTGGGTAAAGCCAATTGATATTTTGTAGATAAATGAGTATTTACAATAGAAGATATAGTATCCAAGTGAATTTTCTACAATAATATCAAGAACTACTCTATACTGATATAAATGAAAAACATCTAGTGTATTATAAGTCCCAACTGATGTGGTATGTGATTTACCAAAAATGATATGCATTGTATAATTCTGTAAAACATACAAAGTAATCATTGCAAAAGTAGAACAGTTCTCTCAAACTCCTATATTATAACATAATAAACTTAGATAACAAGAAATATATATGGTAATCAAAGCTGACTGAGGAAAAAAATTTAGATAAGTAGAAAACAACTAATTTAATTTAGGTAAACAGTTGATATTTTGTAGATAAACGAGTATTTACAATAGAACATGTAGTATCCAAGTGAATTTTCATACAATAAATATCAAGAACTATTCTATACTGATATAAATGAAAAACATCTAAAAGTCCCATAAATATCTTTAACAAATGTGGTACATGATCTACCAAAAATGATATGCATTATATAATTCTGTAAAACAGACAAAGTTATCATTACAAAAGTAGATCAGTTCCCCCAAACTGATATATTATAACATAATAAACTTTGATAACAAGAAATATATAAAGTAATCAAAGCTAACCGAGGAAAAAAAATTAGATAATTAAAAAACCATCTAATTTAATTTACATACACGAAAACAAAGAAAGTCAATATGGTTTGACCAGGATAATCTAGAGTCAATAAAAACATCTAGATAGCAAATATTATCAATAAATAAAATATTACCACAAATATGTGTACTATTACAATTCCAAAAATACTTATTACAAATAGTAATGTTAAACCAATCATTTACTAATTATGATTAAATCATCATTAATTATTTTTTTAAAAAAATTATATGAAATTACAGCATAAGATAAAGCAATATCATCTGCAAAACCATAAATCTTATATTATTATAAGTATACATAAATTATAAATAAATTAGGACCTAAAACTGAACTGAACCTCGTGGACACCATGGTTAACTATTATAAAAGAGCTTGCAATACCAGAAATGTTTATTGCCTGTTTTTCTATCATCATTAAGTAACTTGCAAACCATAAAATAAATCCACCACAAAAACCATACGAATATAAATGCTTAAGTAAAATTTTATGGGATACAGAATCAAATGCTTTAGATAAATCTAAACAAATAGCAACAGTTTTAAGATCCTTATCTAATGAACTTGTCAAATTGTTTACATAATTATAGAAAGTATCCAATGTACTTCTACCAAAAATAAATCCATATTGATGTTCAGATAAAATATTATTTTTAAAATAAAAATGATATCATTTTCTCTTTAACCACCATCTCTAACAATTTAGATACCACAGATATAAAAGAAAATGGTCTATAATTGTTAAGATGTGCAGGATCATCCTTTTGAAAAGTAGGTGCAAGAATATTTTCAAACAAGCAGTAAATAAACCAGCATATAATGAAAGATTAAACAAACAAGAAGGTATGAAGGCTGATTTATTTTCTTTAAGAATCTTTGGTGCTAATCCATCTAGATTAGCTGAACATTAGAGAAATCCAAATCATTAACACCTGTACATGAAAAAGAATTATTATTATGTTTTAACAATAATCTTTATTAATCTTTGGATTTCATAGCATTACATAATATTGGTTTAAGTGTTACAGGTGCAATCATGTTGTACAGGTTTTTATATGAATTAATTTCAAGTGTTACAATAATCAGATCCCAAAATATATATTTTTTTACAAATGCTGCTACTAGTTTTGAAGCAGAGATGGGTATCGAGTTTAGTCATTAAAGTCTTAAAAAAACAGTTCAATATAAAAACATTTCATAGATTGACAGATATGATCTAAGATTATAAAATCTGGTGTCATATTAAAAATCATTTACAATCACTAAATTAATCTTGATTATTGTTCTTTTAATTGTTAATCTTGTAATATAATAAGGAGGTAACTTATAATACATGTAGCATAAAATCAAGATATGGGTTCTGTACAAAGAAAAAAGTCAATTCAGAGTAGAATTCCATATAGTAACAGCTAATACATTGTGATAGTAAATTCTGTAGTCTGATGGTGGATAGTAATTGAGGGCAGTTAGTGAAAGTGAGTTTTATTGAGAATAATGCATGATACCATTGAATGTTATTTAATGCTGTTATTGTTGGATTCTGATCTATTATAGATTGGACGGTTGTTTTAGTATTGGCCAGGTGGCAGCAAAAATATCTGGGAGTGCAGTTGTTAATGATGTTGTTGCTATTTGTTATTATTATAATTACTATTTTGTTAACGTATTACATACTAAATTAAAATATTGCTAACATTAACATTAACTTAGATAAAAAAAATTTAATTAGCTATTTTCTATAGAAATTAATTAAGTTTTTATGGATTACAAACAATGTACTTTTTATCTACAGTAAAGTTTTTTTTTTGTTTTGTTGATGTATTTTTTAAATATTTGTATCATTAGAAAATAAGTACATTAACCTACAATGACACAGATTAAAAACTATGCAATATTGTAAAGTTTGCTTCTTTTTTTTTAATTATTTTAGTTGTTTTAATATGTACAAATAATTTCAAAATTAAAACATGCTACAGATATACACATACTATATTTTTATTACATATATAGTATTTATTATTATTCAAAAGTTATCTATTACAGATCTTGGAATCAAATTGTTGCAAATATGGTGATCTCATTGTATTTCTTTTATTATTATGAGATCTTTAAGCAGCCTCTATTAGCTCAATTTGTAATTAAAATATATTATATCAACATACAAATTATAAATTAGGACAATACCTAGCATACAAGATTAGTTTCAGGAAAAAAAAAACTTCTTCAGCTTTTTTCATAATTTGGCTATTATGCTAAAGTGCTCTCGCTCATAGCTTTGTATTGTAGTATTTATATAAGTGTTCCAATATGACTAGAACATATTAAGAATGCAAGTATAAATATAGTATATACTTATTGATGAAATTACTAGGGATAGTATATTATTAATTAATTTCATCATTTAAATGATGCATTCTTTACAAATATGTATACAAATTGATAGTAAAGTTTATTATATATAAAAAAGATGATCGAGGTTATTGCCTATCCAGAATATAATGTCCACTTGATAATTATAAAGAGTATCATATTTGTTAATTGCCATATTTCATCTTTCACATTTTAAAATAAAGCAAATAAAATCTACTTAATATAAATACGATTCATTTCTTATTGTGATTTGTGATGTTAAAGTGTGGCATAGCTAATGGACTGGTGAAAGGAAATTTTCTGAAATGGGTATGGCAAATCTTGTATTGCCATAGTTTACAATTCAAAATTTGATTATTATGTATCACACCCTACATAATAATTAAGATTAACAGAGGACACTTAAGTGTTCTCTTTTACAATATTAAACAATATATTTCTATAATGCATTAATCAAATAATTCATTATTTCCTTTATTAAACACTTATAAACTTCTCCACACCATACACATGCTCTTAAATATACTCAACATACCATCATTTTGAATAAGCAGAAAAATATTTATATATATTGGCTTTTTACTTCTGAGTTTAAGATCAAGAAACACCATGGTCTTTCTTCTTAGTTGCCTGATAAGGCAGAATGAATGTTTGTGTAAATGATAAATATTTTTCTAATAGATATATATAATTATGACAAATATAAATCATGGCCCTTATTCCAAAGAGGCTGTAAAGTCACCAACCAAGGCAGCGATTGGTGGCCGAAGGCAGAGGGTGGTAAGAATCCTCTGATTGCAGACCTAGGCTGCCATTTGATAACGACTTTTTATTTAGGTACTTATAATTGCAGATCATTTTCAAGCAAAGGAAGATTGCAAGAATTAAAAGAAGAATAGTCTTATATTAAATAAGACATTATTGAATTTTGCGAAGTTAGAAAAAAAGGTGTAGAGACAATTGATTTAAAAAGTGGATATGTATTTTATTATAAAGGCACAAATATTGAAAATACAAGTGGAGTAGGATTCATTATAAATAAAAAGTAGAAGAACAATATTGTGGAGATTGATGGTGTATCGGACAGAGTGGCAAGATTAGTTATACAACTTAATAGCAGATAACTAATGCAGATAATTCAGGTTTATGCCCCAACAAATTCTCATAGTGAAGTAGTAGAAGATTTTTATATCAGTGTACAAAAGGCTTTTGATCAGAGTAAACAATGTTTTAAAGTTGTTATGGGAGACTTTAATGCTAGAATTGATAAGCAAATGAAAGTAGGTAATTTTGATTATAGCAATAGAAATGAGAGAGGACATAGACTTGTGGATTTTGCATAAAAAGAAAAACTTCATATTATCAATTCTTATTTTAAGAAAAATGTTTTAAAAAAATGGACATGGAAGCATCCAAATGAAGGGACAGTAGAATTGGATTATATTTTGACTAACAGAAAATACATATTTTAAGATTGTAATGTTCTTAATAAATTTAACACAGGATGTGATCACCGATTAGTAAGATGTAAGATATGTGTTAATGCAAAACTAGAGAGACCAAAATTATTAAGAAAAACAATATTTACAGTTGATATTCCTAATCTTCAGAAAACATCTAATGAATTTAAATTATACAAATCGGTTTCAAGTATTAGTAGATTTTGAACATGGTTTAGATTTGAATGAAATTAATATGAAAATAACTGATACACTTTTAAAAACTGCAACAAAGAGACCACATGTGAGATGGATGGATGAAATAAGAAAGTGTGCAGGGGCATTGTGGAGTCTTAAGAGAAGCCAAAGATCGGAGAAAATGGATTGAACTTGGAGACATTTTCATCCTGCAGTGGATTGATAATGTTTGACGATGATGATGCAGAAATGACTCTGAAAGATTGAATAATGATAAAAAAATTGACATAAAAAGATTGAATAATGATAAAAAAATTGACATAAGATTTTAATATTAACATTAAAAAATGTTTAAAAGATGAAATATGGAAACATATATTAATTAAAACACAGACTTAGGAATAATATTTCTGTAGTGTAAATTTTCATTACACCACTCTCACACAAGATAGGAACTGGTTTCTATTCACTTTTAAAATCTTGTGGAAGATTGTAATTATAAGCATATGGCCAAAGACACGCATGATCCCCAAGATGCACATTTCATGCTGAACTAGTACCCATCACTTGCCCCAGCCCACAATCTCTTACACATATCTTTATCAATGTTTAGTATATATAGTTAGCAAATTACTACAGTTTCAAACTTGCTGCCCTCACAACTTTGATGAATCACTTAACCGAAGTATATTAATAATTTTTATTAGTCATTCATTAGACTAGAGATTATCCAATAATGAATATTCATGAATGGTAATTTTCACTATACCACTATCATGCAAGGTAGGTACTAAATTTAACACCTTGGTAAAGGATGCAATTATAAATGTATGATCAAAGACATGTGAAAATACTGCATAATCACCAAGATGGACATTTCATGCTGAATCAGCATTCAATGAGTTGCTATTAAAAATTGTTGATATATTTCCATTAAGTGGTTTGTGTCAAAGTCAAGTTTGAAATTTACCAAGTAAACTGTATTAATTTGCTATATATATATATACTAAACAATAATTAAGGTATGTGTAAAAGATTGTGGTCTAGGCCAACTGATGAGTGCTGGTTCAGCATGAAATGTGCATCTTGAAAATTGTGCATCTTTTTCACATGTCTTTGGTCATGTGTTTATAATTACATCCTTCCACACGGTGTTAACAACAAATAGAAACCAGTCCCTATCGTGAGTGAAAGTGATGTAGCAAAAATTACACTATAGAAATATTATTCATCATTGGATAATCTCTAGTCTAATGAATGAATAATAAAAATTGTTAACAGACTTGCATAGAAAAAAGTATGCTATATAAACTTTTTTTTAATAAAATTCAGAAAGAAATGGAACACATAAAATCATTTACATAAATGCAGAGTTGAAAGAAATTTTAACTAATTGAAAATATCATTTCAAGACTAATTCCTTAATAGGTTAAACACATTTAACAATCATTAATTAAATGAGCTTAAAATACACATTAAAGCAAAGTTTACTAACAAAGACAACATTAACAAATTGCATTTATTAACTTTCAAAAATAGGCTACATATTTTTGGCTAAAGCTTATAGTTTTAAAATTTTAACATATTTTGGTGATGACTCCAGCATGAACCTGTTATCAGAAAACAGGTTTGGGCTATGTGAATTTTTAATTCACACAAATTTCCCTATGTAAGTAGAAGACTTCAATAAAATTATGATTTTCTTATATACTTAGTTTTATGCAAATGAGTGGCTGCAGAAAGGAGTTTTCTATTAACTGAAAAGAGACCATTTGGTGCCTCTTTGAGGCCTTAAAGGAACAGAGCAGAGCAAATTTTCCTAATGTCCCCTCCATTTGTTCTTATTACTGTAGCTGTTATTACTATGATTATTCATATAGTATATAAACACGGATAGGCCATTCACAAATCACCTAGTGTAATAAGTTCTTGTCTTCCCTCTGCATTTAAAATCAAAAATAATCTTGCATTTTGTTCTCAATTGCCTAATAGATATCAATGGAATTTTCTTGAAGACAGAATGAATGTGAGTGTGTGAACTTTTTTTAATAGATATTCACAACCATGTCAGACAGAACTAAATCAAGGCTCTTCATAGAGTCTGTAAAGTCATCAGCCAGGACAGCAGTTAGTGGTCGAAGATGGAGAGTGCAAAGTATTTCCTGATTGCAGATCCACAATGCCATTTGATGAGTACCTTTTACATAGGTATTATAACTGCAGATCATTTTCAAGTGAAGAAATATTTCAAGAATTGGAAAAACTTTCTAATATTAAATGAGGCATTATTTGACTTTGTGAAGTTAAAAGAAAAGTTAAAAAGATGATTGATTTCAAAAGTGGACATGTATTGTATTACAAGGGCACAAACACTGGAAGAACAAGTAGGATTCATTATAAATATAAAGCAGAAGAATAACATTGTGATGATAGTTGGTGTATTAGACAGAATGGCAAAATTAATTTTTTAACTTAATGAAAAATACCAAGTGCAAACAATTCAGTTTTATACCCCAACACGTTTTCATATGATGAAGAAGTCAGGGTTTTTGATGTAGAAGTAAATAAGGCTTCTGACCAGACTAAACAACATTTTAAAATTGTCGTGGCAGTTTAATACTAAAATTGGTAAATGATTAAAATATGAAAGTGCTGTGGATAAATTTGGTTATAATGATAGAAATGAGAGAAGACATAGACTTGTGGAATTTTCAGGAGAAAAAAACAACTTTATATTATGAATTGTTTCTTTGAGAAAAATGCTAAACAGAAATGGACATGAAGATATCCAAATGAATTGTTTCTTTGAGAAAAATGCTAAACAGAAATGGACATGAAGACATCGAAATGAAGGTACAGCAGAATTGGCTACTTTGGTTAAATATATATATATATTTCAAAATTGTAATGTTCTTAATAAATTCAACACAGGAAGGGATTATCAATTAATGAGGTTAAAACAGGTAAAACTCACTAGTTTCTGGCTTATGATCTTCGTCAGTGAGGAGCCTTGGATCTGAGAGCACTGCACCTAGATATTAGGATCTAATGCAACCCTCCAGCAACCACTTTTTTATCTCCATTTAACTACAAAATTATGAGCCTTAAACTGAAAATACCTTAATGTTTTCAATCCAGTTCAGTACCCATACATTTTGAAATCTTTGGTTCTTTAATAACCATAGCCATCACTATCCTATTAGGCAGGATTGATTTTAAGCCAATAAACATCACATGACCACCTCTTATGCTTGTGTATAACTGTTGTTAAAACAGGCAAAACTCACTATATATATATAAATATTACCACACACAACAAGCTAGAGTAAACAATGAATGCCAGAAGGCTGTGCATAAAATCCCCATCTAGTGCCTTCATCAGTGAGGAGCCTTGGATCTTGGATCTGAAAGCACTGCACCTAGATCTTAGGATCTATTGCAACCCTCCAGAAACCACCTTTTTATCTCCATTTAACTACAAAACTATGAGTCTTAAACTGAAAACACCTTAATGTTTTCAATCCAAGCCCATTAGCTTATATAGTCATATGGGTCTGAACCCAGTTCAGTACCCATACATTTTGTTAGCCACCACTATCCCATTAGACCCATATGACTATATAAGCTAATGGGCTTGGATTGAAAACATTAAGGTGTTTTCAGTTTAATACTCATAGTTTGTTAGTTAAATGGAGATAAAAAGGTGGTTGCTGGAGGGTTGGATTAGATCCTAAGATCTAGGTACAGTGCTCTCAGATCCAAAGCTCCTCACTGACGAAGGCCATAAGCCAGAAACTAGTCTGGGGATGTTGGATGAGTAGGCACTAGATGGGAATTTTATGCACAACCTTCTGGCATCCATTGATTATTCTAGCTTGCTGTGTGTGGCAATATATATAGTGAGTTTTGCCTGTTTTAACAACAGTTATACACATGCATAAGAAGTGGTCATGTGAAATTAATGAGATGTAAGATCTAGAAACAAAAATTATTTTAAAAAAATAACTTTTGCAACTGATATTCCTAACCTTCAAAATCAATTCAATGAATTTAAATTTAAATTTCCAAACCATTGTCAAGTATAAAAATGATAAACTTTTAAAAATTGCAACAAGGACGGCTGATACAAAAAACAAGAATTGATAGTAAAATTTATACTGAGACTAGGAATATATGAAAAAAAGAAGAAATGTGAAGATATATAAAAAGGATGCATTAAGGATTGAATATCTAAAATTTTGTAAAGTGATGCAAAAAAGGATTAATAATAATATATGAAAATATAATTGTGAATTAGCAAGGAATGCTATAGAAAAAGTGTAAAACATCATATTTGTTTTGGTAAAAAACTTATTTCTGAAATAAATAAATAAAAAAAAGATGGAACTATTACTAAAAAAAGAGATGATATCATGAAATGTGTAGAAGAGTTCTATCAAGAATTATATAGCAATAAAGAAAAAAAAATATCTCATACAACTTCTGAATTGCCCAGGATTTTAAATGATGAAAAGAGACATGCAATTAAATCTGTGAAAAAGTGAAACACTCCAAGTAATAATGGAATTACAATCAATATTTAAAAGAAACAATGAAGAAATAGAATTTTTTTTTGCCAAAATTATATATCAAATGTCTAAATGATAAAGATGTACTACATGATTGGAAGAATGCAATATTAATATGAATATTTAAAAATAGTTGATGAAGAAGTTATTACAAATTAAAGACCTATTAGTCTTTTATAAGTTCTATACAAAATTTTTGTCAAACCTGACTAAAAGAACAATCTGGATTTAAAAGTGGTTTTAGTACAATGAAACATATACAAGTATAGAAATAAGTTATAGAAAGGACCAATGAATATGAATTGCCATTATGCTTTGAATTTGTAAATTATGAAAAACATTTAATTTTATAAGCATTTCTTCGGTGATTAAGGCATTAGATCATCAATATATAGAACCAAGATATTGTCATATTCTGAAGAATATTTACAAAAATGCGATAGCAATTATTAGATTACATAATTATACTAGAAAAATTAACATTGAGAGGATGTGTGATAGATTAACTCCATATCTTCACAACTTTTTATAGCAGTTTTGCAATGAGTAATTTGTGAATTAAAATGGGAAGCTAAAATAATCAAAATAAAGATCATTTGAGTCAACTAGATTTTGTAGATAATGTAATTGCTTTTTTTTTTTTTTTTTTCCAAATAATGCTTCAGAGCTTCAAGAAATGTTGCAAGAATTATTAGATGAAAGTAAGAAAATAGGAGTAATGGTAAGTGATGCTCAATAAATTTTCTCAGAAGAAAATAATAATTGATATTGATGAGTCAGAAGTTAACAACTACAAAACTTTGGTTAGATTACTATTACAGGTGCAAATATAAAGGATTAAAATAATCATAGAATTAAACTTGGTTGGAAGTCTTTCAGTAGAAATGTATTTATCTTAATATTAAAAAAAAAATATGCCTATATATTTTGAAAAGGAACATTTTTAATAAAGGTATTTTATCAGTTCTTACTTATGGATATGAGACTTGGACCCTTAACAGAATAGCAATACAAAGACTTCAGACCACTCAACAAAATATGGAGGGATGTATGATAGAAGTAGCAAGAAAAAAACTGAAAATGAAATACATGGGTGAGAGAACTAACAGATGTCACTGATATCACTAAAATGGAACTGAGTTGAACATATTGCTAAAAAAGATGATAACAGGTGGATAATGAAATATTAATCTGCATTCCAAGAAACTGTAAGGGACCTAGAAAAAGATCACACGTGAGATGGATGGAAGAAAAAGGAAGTGTGCTGGCGGTTATGGAGGGATGTATGATAGAAGTAGCAAGAAGAAACTGAAAATGAAATACATGGGTGAGAGAACTAACAGATGTCACTGATATCACTGAAATGGAACTGAGTTGAACATATTGCTAAAAAAGATGATAATAGATGGATAATGAAATATTAATCTGCATTCCAAGAAACTATAAGGGACCTAGAAAAAGATCACACGTGAGATGGATGGAAGAAAAAGGAAGTGTGCTCGGGGTAATGTAGATAAGTATTAAAATTTCCTTCCACTTCTTATTTACATTGCTGAATTATATATAATATATACTCCTTAATTTACACTTCCCAATGTACTTTTAACATATGAGTTATTTTATCTCATCTTGCTTATAGTTTCAACTGTCCAGCAGTCATCATCAGAGTTCCTATAAACCTCACTTCTTCTACATCTCTAACCGAAATAAATTTCAAATTACTGTCCAGCAATCATCAGAGCTCTTATAAATCTCACCTCTAACTGAAATAACTTTCAAATGATGAAATAAAAAAAAAAATTTGAAAGTTATTTCAGTTAGAGATGTCGGAGAGGTGATGTTTATAAGAGCTCTGACGATAACTGCTGGACAGTTGAAACTGTAAGCAAGAGATAAAATAAATCATATGTTAAAAATGCATTGTGAAGTGTGCATTAAGGAGTATATAGAATGTAGAGAAGAGAGGCAAGAGATCAGAGAAACTTGATTGACAATGGGAAATATCTTCAACCTGCTGTGGATCAATAATGGTTGAAAATAATGATGGTGATACATGAGTAAACATATGAAAGGTGCATATGATACTGGTATAAACTTTTGAATCAAAAGATTGAATCTACATACATCATAAATCTGAAACCTCTATAACATAATTATATCAGTGAGCTAGCCTAGGTTCAAAACCTTAAGCTTTTTTTATTAACTTCATGCTAAAAACATGCATATATATGAAGAAATAAAAGGTGCTTTCTAGATGCATAAATGCATTAATTTTAGCTTTGAATCCTATTCCTCATTTATGAAAATAAAGGCTCAAACCGGTCTGTGATTGAGATATTACAGCATAATATCAATTAGTATACCTTGATTACTTAAGCTTATAATAGATGGCTTTACAGTATTGAGAAGAGAATTGTTGTCTAAGTTGATAAATGTCCATATAGTACAATCTCAATAAACAAATAATACTAATCATATCCAGGGGCATGAGTTTATAAACACTGATATCACTTTGCAATGGGTAAAATACAATCACATTTTGTGCAGATAAATAGATCCTCACATACTAAATGAAAAATGTTAAAAAGAAATAAATACAAATAAGGCAATTTTTTAATTATTTATTTTTGTTATAATTTATTATTTGATAACAAGAGAAAATTCCATTTAAAATCATTAGAAATGGTAGTTTTGCTAATCCCATTTATATGAATGTAATATTAATGAAATAATCATTTTTAAATGTCAGTAAATAAGATTATTTATAATTAGAAAAAAAAATTCAGTTGTTGAATTATAATTAATCATATCAGTTTAAAATCAGTGAATAATTTATTTCCATAATAATTACCAGAATTTTTATTTTAGAGATTTCGAGTTATTAAATAAAGTTAAAAAAATAATTCAGTTATATTTATAAATGTTCTTTAAAAATAAAATCAGTGAAGCACAAATTAAGTAATGGGATTGTAATATTTAACAAATACTAAAGCAGTAAAGATTAAGAGAGAGAGAATTAAAAGTCAAAAGACTAGAAAGGCTGAAAGTATATATATAAAATGTTAAAGAAAATCTATATCAGTAACAAATAAAAACAATATCACTATCTTAGAAAGACTAAAATATCAAGGAAAATGTATATCTGCAAACCATTAATTTACATTACACATAAGATTCAACATTTTTTTCTTAAAATAAGACAATATTTACATTATTCTTTAAAATGATATTAATCAAAGCAAAAACAAAAAGACAATATTCTACAAGCAAGTAATTTAAATGGCTCAAAGTTGGTTATTTCAAGACTTCAAAGACTTGAAAGCCTCTAACTACAGCTACAATACTTTATTGTATGTTATATTTTATTAAGAAAATGGGAAAACAAAATATATCTACAATAAATTATGATTTTAAGTTGACTATATCTAAAACTGTGTTTCGAGAAATGGAAAAAAAATATATATTTTTTATTGTTTCTTATATAATTATTTTGAACCTTTTACTATAAAAGTTAAAGGAAGATTTAATCAAACAGAAGAGCAAAGCAAAGGGGCATTATCAGGGAGACTTAGAGTTCCTCATATTTTCAATTCTATTGATTTAGCTCCCTGTGTATGACGAGTTCCTGCTCATCAAAAATAGACTAATGGAGAGCATCCAACTTAAAATTCATTAAATACACATTCATCAAATTGTTTTAAAGTTTATCTGCCCAGACTAGGATTAAATTAGAATTCAATTTGGTTAAACAATACTGCTAAATATCAAATGATTCACGTTAGTATTTTTTGACCTTAAGACAAGCTCCAGGTCATGAGTGTAACGTCATTATCTTCCCTTATACATTTTTAAGGATCATTTTCTTCAATATTATCAGCATAATATTTAAAAGATCTTAATTTCTTTGACATAATTCATGAAAGAATATTATTGGCAGATTCTATGTCAACAATAAATATTAAGAACTATGATTAATAATATTAGAAATGTCAATATTTATAATAAAAAAATTAAATCACACATTTATCTATCCTCACAAAAGTCTATGTATAGATTAACAAATACATATAATAATATTCATATAAATATTGATATAAAGTCAATAAAGAATTTTATTAAAATGACTACCAAGAAAATTTATTACTAAACTCATTCTATAATGTAAGTATTACTGAAAATGGCTTTGGTTATATTAATGTTATAAATAACAAACAATATTTCATTAAAGAATAGATTGCAGCTTTAAGAGCTATCACAGATATATTTATTTCCTCAACAATTATTACTCCTTTCACAAGCTTTTGAATCCCTTGGGTAGTTTAGTATAATGGTAGTATGGAAAATTTAAGAAGTAAAGGTATATGGAGCAAAGTTACACTTGACATTTGTTTCTCAAACATCACATGACTTCCAGAGCGATGAATAGTTTGATTATTTATATTAAAATTAATAAGATCATCAAATTATGTAATCTCTTAGCTTACACGATATATGTCAAAATGAGAGTCTATCCCTATTTAAGTATCATCTGTATTAAAGTTGACTTATTAGAAATTACTAATTGGTGCTGCATTATTTTCAATTTTGAATGAGCCAAGATTCATCAACAAAAGAAAAAAATACAGAATCCAGTCTGAGAATGGAAATTTAAATGAACTACCTTCTATATTATGATGCTCGAGTAAAAAAAATGCTCTTATTTTATCATATATTTGTTATACTAAAATTTGTAATTATAAATAACAATTATGGCATAGTTATGAAATAAAAAAGAAATGAAATACATAAAGAACTATCATAAACAGTTATCTTCAATCAAAAAATTTTAATCAGTGACACAGTTTAAGATATAGAGCAGATCTTTTGTTAATTATCTTTCCAATTAATTAATTACTATGAAAAAAATTAAATTATCAACAAATGTCTCAATTCTCAGTTTTATATGATGTTTGTCCCAATTTCAAATTCTATTACTGGAGCTATATCAACAAGTGTAGTTAATTAAGACGCTTTTTTATTTTATTTTGCAGATTAATATTATTACTTTTAAGTAATAAATATATTTCTCCTATTCTAGTTCTGCCACTTAACTTGGCTTAAAATCAAATTATTAAAATGATTTGATTTTGAGGCTGATAATTTGGTAATTTAAAAAATATATATAAGGGTTATCTGAAGAAAGGTGGAACAGATAAAAAAAAATCCATGTGCTGGAGATTCCAATCCAAAACTCTTTGCTGATGAAAGACATAAGCTAAAAATTAATCTAGAAATATGGAGAGGACAGTATTGGATAAAGATTTGTTAAGCATTATCATCTGGCATCCATTGATTAATCATGCTGTATTAGATAAAGATTTATTAAGCACTATCATCTGGCATCCAATGATTAATCAAGCTTACACCAGGTCGCAGAACTGAAACAGAATGGATTTGCTATTTGATTATTATTACTATTAGTATTATTATTATTATTCAACTTTCCTTTCATTTAATATTATTGATACACAACTGCAGCTGAAAAATGTTCATTAAAATGGTAAATCTTCACAATGGATAAATATAATTATAGTGATTAATTTCAGAAGATTATTTGATAATCCTTTTGGTAACAATTTTTATTTCAACATCTAAGTTAATGCATGAAGAAAGGAATTATTTTCCATTTAAAAAGACATGTAAAAGTTTAATAAATAATCATAAGTTTTTTTTTTAAAATTGATAATTATGCATTTATGATTTGTTTATGCATTCACTACTGTCCGTTTTATATATGACTTTCTATACAGAAAAGTTAACAATGATATGTAAGTTTTATTTATGAAAATAAAAAACGGTGTTCCTAGAACTCCCTTTAAAATTCCACAAAATGTTGATAGTTTTAATATCATGAAAATTTATTTTAATAATTTGATATTTCAGAAAGTTTTAAAATAAAACGGTTCTAAGATTTTTAGCCAAAAGTTTTCTATTCCACTTTTTTTAGAACTCTGTTGTTAATTAAAAACAGCTGTCTCTTTGGATATTAGAGCTAATCATATGTACATGTTTTTCAGTTTAATTTTTCATTATCTATATTATAAAGAATATAAATGCTTAACAAAAAGAAAGAATAACATATTTTCCTTCAACAATTAATTTATTTTAAAACTTGTTAAACCAAAACATATTATTATCTTCTTGTAATATTATAAATAATTAGATATTTATAGTGCAATTATTTAAACTTGTGTTTAATAACAATCATTGTTGTTTTAGTAAACTTGTGTTTATATGCACAAATGTTATTTTCAATTGTTCTTACACACAGTTCAACATTAAAAAATATAAGCTATAGGTTAGGAGAGAAATATTGGTTTATGTAAGCTTGATCTTTATCCACTCTTTTGAGTACATTTATTTAAAAATATTATCTATATCATAATTACATTGTTAATTAGTATATAAAAAACCTTGAACCATTGAGAGTTCTTTTATAAAATGAAAATTTATGTAACAAATTAAATATTTTTCTGAATAATGTTTAATTCCTAAATATCAAACTTTGAACTTTTATTTCAATAAAAGTTAAGGATAGTCTTGCATTGGTGGTCGAGAGGTCAGCGCGACTGCCTTGCACTTGCAGGCAGTTGCCCGGGTTGCGGGTTCGCGTCCCGGCCGATGCTATGACACTTAAAAAAAAAAGTTAAGGATTCACTAATGATACTTTTTAAGTGATTCAATTATTTTTTTTGAGAAAATCTGGTAAAGTTGATTAATCCAAAGTTTTAAAGTATCACTTAAATAGTCTTCTTATTAATTTTTGCTTTCCTATGGAAGACTATTTTGATTTGAATTTTCCTCCTCCTCTTCCTCTAAATTTCTTTACTATTGTTGCAACACAAAGATTTTTATTGGAAAAATTATGAGACTTACAGAAAATACAAAAGACTTAAAATTGTATCCATTATCACAAAAATATGTTAAATTATCTTGTAAAAAAAAAAAAAAAAAAACCGATTTTTAACTTTAAAAGATTCTATGAGTAAACAACAGGAAAGAACTTAATTATTACCAAACATAGAAATTAGACAAAGTCTATTTGCAAAAAATTTAACTAATGTTACCTAAGAATAAAAATTTTAATATTTTCCCTAATTATTTAGGGACATAAAATGGTGCATGGTTGTAGATTTCTGATATTTTTTGAAAAAAGTAAATAATAGTGTAAAGTCCACAAGATTAATAATGCAATCAAAAATAAATAAATGCAAGTAGATAACTATTAATCAGAATATCAATAATTCAAAAACTTCTATTATTCTAATCAAATTATTAAATATTATAATAATTAATTATTTTAATTTTTATTACATAAAAATATTGTGCTAATATAAACATATAAGTATATTCTCTATTTTAAAGTTTTATATTTACTAATAAATTTATATAGTTTACAAAATACTATAGATAATCAAAATAATGTTCATTTTAATTTTCAGCAGCTCAGTTTATGTTAAGAAGGAAAGAGTTTAAAATTAAAAAAAAAAAAAAAACAAATTCAAAAAAGCTCTGAATCCAGGGATTTCATATTAATAACAGTCTACCTATATTTAGTCACATTCTACATATATATAAAGAACATCCTTGTATGTGCCTTAAAGGCAAAGAAAAGGCTCATTTAAAAAGATTACTGCATCAGAGGTGATGTTGATAACAAACTAATTACTCAGTTTAGATGAAGAAATTAACTGTGACAAGACTTGAAGAGATCTTGAAGCGATTAACATGAGAGCAGATGTTTATGATGGAATTTCGAATTCCCTATTGCTAACATCATTTTTCACATTCTGTATCAAATACAAAGACTTTAATAACAATGTGTAATAATCTTTGTTTTTAAAAAGAAAATTTGTACTAATTTATAATGAAAGCATTAGACTGCAATAATAACTCTGATTTATATATATTGTATACAGTGAAACTTTTATTAAAAAATATTTTCCCATCTAGTCCCAATAGTAATGTGCTGACAAAATATTATGTAAACAAAATTTAAAACATAAAATAAAACCTGTAAATATATATAAAAGAAAGGAAAGAATATGACTACATATCTTTCTTTTTTATAAAGAATTTTTAATGTGCCTAGAAAAAACAGTGACATAATAAATAAACAATTGCATGACTAACTGACCAGCAGAGCAAGGGCTAGTAGCATTTTTGACACTTTTGGATAGCAACAAAATCAGCCACTTTATATAACGTTAAAAAGAATATATAAATTAATATCTTGTCAATTTTTATATTGCTAAATAATTACAAATTATTTTTTTACATGCTAATAACATTCTTACACAAACAAAAATTTAAATAAACAGATATGTATGTGTGTGGGTACATACACATACATATAAAGGTAATAGTAAATAAATAAAAAATAATTGTAGAATTGAAAGATTTATCTTTTAAATATAGAACTAAAAAATAATTAGAAGTTATGAGATTAGAAAAAAAGATTATATTCTAATTATAGCAAAAAAGTAAAATTAGTGATAACGAGATTAAAATGTACTTATAATAATTAAAGGAATGAAAGTCAGATTTCTGATGCTTATAACAAAAGGTAAAACATTCTGGAATCCAACATGTATGCACTTAGAGAAATAATTACCTTATGTGATGAGCGGAAATAGCAGCCAATCAGTTGTAAGAATAAAACAATGAAAGAAAACATGCCAGTTGGAGGAGAGAAAAGAAATAGTTAATAAGAAGCTCAACTGGGAAATGGACTTAAAATGTGGGTGCTGGACATCATCTTTTGCCCAATAGCTTCTAGAGTGAAGAGCTTGCCTTCAGAAGCGAGAAAGCAATCTAGGGACTAAATAGGTCTGAACAATCTTTATTATTATTTTCTATGCCTACGGGCTTATGTGTATATATGTATGTAAATTATAATGTTACTCTAATAATTATTGTCAGCTAATATATTAATTTATTGTGAGTTAAATTTATTAAATGCATTAAATTTAACTAAAGTAGAGTTGAGTTATTATTGGGTAAACTATTGGAATTCAGTCAGGGAACAGTAAGTTCCCCAATAAGAGTCCAGGCCATAAGATTTTGTAAGGTGCAGACATAATAATTGGTGCAGTCAAAGTCCAAACAAACCCCAACACTTAGGAGATATAACAATTGGCAGTCAGCCAGTTTGATTCAAACCAAGTATCAAGGTTTATCAGTTAGATATATGTACATTGAGAACTTTGCTGAAATGCAATCTGCTATAGGAGAATTTGACATCAGAGAGGCAAGTAACTAGCCTCTGTATGGCCAACACATAGAAAAGTATCTCTTGGTAAATAAAATCAAAGACGACAAGTTCAAAATAGCGACAGTATTGTTTTGTTGGAAAAGGAGTAATAGAGATGGCAAACAGGCTTGCAAAGCTCCTGATTCCCAAAGAATGCTCTTACAATCAATTTTAAAAACAGCTGTCAAACTATTTCAACCCCCATACCTCTAAATATATCACCAGACTGCATTTCCATGACTGCTACCAGGGTAGGCAGGAGAGTATTAAAGATTATGATTGTTCTCTGCACAAACAAAAAAAGCATTAAAATTCAAATTTTTGAAATATTCAAGCAGCCATATTTCCTTCACAGAGCACCTATGCAATCACATTTTTTTTTAAAAGTAAAGTTGTAAATAAATTTTGTGAAATGCCATTAGCTATTTTTCATCTCAGAGCATAGTATTATCATCATCATCAATCATTATCAATCCACTGCAGAACAAAGATCTCTCCAAATTCAATCCATCTCCAATCCTCGGCTTTTCTTCTCAACATCACCCCTGCATACTTTCTTATTTCATCCATCCATCTCACAAGTGATCTCTTTCTGGGGCTTTTACAATCTCTTGGAATCCAGGTTAAGATTTCAATTGTCCATCTATTATCATCTCTTCTAGCAATATGTCCAGCCCAACTCCACTTCAGTCTTTTAATTTTTTCAATGAAGTCAGTAACACTTGTTTGTTCTCTTACCCATATATTGCGTTTTCAATCTCTTGTTACTCCCAACATGCGAATATCCATACTTCTTTGAGTGGTCTGAAGTCTGTATTGCTCTTCTATTAAGTGTCCAAGTCTCAGCTCCATAAGTAAGAACTGGTAAAACACCTTTATTAAAAACCTTCCTTTTCAAACACATAGGCATATTTCCTTTTAGCATCACCTTATTTCTACCAAAAGCACTCCAACCAAGTTTAATTCTATGATTAATTTCATCCAATTTATTACATAAATGAATCAACTCGATTGGCAATGGCAGATTACATGGGTAATTCTATTGATACTTTAAATCAAAGACTCTCCTTTTCACAAAAATGCCATCAGTACAATTTTCCAAATTGCTGTAGAGTAAAAATTAACCAAAACATATATAATCACGACGCTGTCTCTAAAAAAACACAAAAATATTTGCTTGCAATTATAACAAAGAGATGTAAAAACACTCTAAAAAAGCGAATAAGCAATGGGATAGAATGACCGCTCACAGAGTAATTCCCAACTACATTATCAACAAGCACAATAAACTAGAGCTAAAATTAATAGTTAAATTCACAAAAAAACTAAAATTCTTGACCCATAAGTACAATATAGAAATAACACCTACCAATGCAGCATTTACATATATGTACAGAACAACTATAACTCCACACTGTAGCAAGTTAGTAACATTCTCGAGCCGGGGCCTAAATTTATTGGAGATCAGTGGAGAATAGAAATCATGGCTGATATCGAAGCTGGTTTTATAAACAAACCCACTAAAGAAAAGGTTATAGAACAGGCTGTAAAAATTATTAAACATAAAAATTTACTATCTAAGCATAACAATTGGAATGACAAAATTAATAAAACTAAACAATTTCTAGAAAGTAACTCAATTGCATACATCAAAGAGGATAAAAGTAATAGATTCATCTTAATTTCAAGAGCTGAAGACTTAAACAAAATGGAAGAGCAGATCAACAAACTTAAGTTCACATGCATAACTGAAAATAATAATAAAATAAACAAAGATAGATTCATATCTAGGGATGAATATTACCAAATCTATTCATCTTCTTCCATACCACCTAGAATGTTTGCCAACACAAAACTGCATAAAAAAAACTCTCCTCTCAGATTAATGTAACTTCGAAAATTGCTAAAAAAACTGACTAACAATTTTAAATGTAGCTTCAGAATACCTCCCAACACTAACCGACTAATAAATAATTCCAAGGATAAAATAGAAAAAGATCAAGCCCCTCATGTGGTCTATAAAATATCATGCCCTCAATTAGGCAGAAAAGCATCTTACTATGGTGAGACTTGAGCTAACATCAATACAAGAGTTTACCAACACAGACATGCATATAATAGAGTAAAAAATAAAAATGAAGGAACATCGATCTTCTGGGACAACCAAGCAGCTACAGGCCACTTATGTGAACCCAATTCTGCCCAAATAATTTGCACAGAGAAGAACGATGCCAAAAAAAAAAAATCAGGTTTATTACATACCAAATGACCTCAGTCCCATTAATAGAAGAGAGGCATGCTTTGCTCTCTCCAAACAATGGACTAATTAATTAAAAATTCAAACTCATTTGCATATATGTACAATTCATAACAGAATCTTCATTCTTAAAGCTATGAGTATGGGATTTGAATACTTAATTCCGAAAGCACTAAGATAGTATATTAAATCTTAAATTAGGAGCATTTTATTCAAAGCAAGTAATTCCACAAAGCAAAAAAAAAAAAATTGTTAAAAGTAACCAATTTAAAAAAAAAAAATTATTATAAAAACGACCAGCCTTTCCATAAGCTGGACACACTGACAACCCTAACGCTGTTAAATTCACTTATCAAATATAACAAGTACATTTCTTGAAATGTTCCAAATATTTTTTTTTTTTCAATTATGAATTTCTCATATTTATTTATATAATATTAAAAAAATTTGTTTAATTTACATTAAATGTTTAAAAAAAAAAAAAATGTTTAAAGCAATCAATTAAAAAACCTATTAAATGACAGTCTTGTTATTACGTATACGAAAAAAAACTACAATATAACCTCTCCCCACCATCACCGGGTTTTTTTTTTCACTTATTTATTGAAGATTTGGAATTTTATCGCTCATTAAAAACAAATATGGCTAAGTTTGCAGCGCTTTAACTTGGGGGGGGGGGGTTTAAAAATTCGTCCGCCAGAACTGACAGACCTGGAACAATCCGTAGATCTTACGCTCCAGAGTTAGTCACAGCACCAAACCACACAGAACAGCTTGCCATAAAAGTATTGCGAGTTTTCAATCGCTTTATAGTTATTACAAATAGCAATACTTTTTTATTTTAAGTGTCATAGCATCGGCCGGGACGCGAACCCGCAACCCGGGCAACTGCCTGCAAGTGCAAGGCAGTCGCGCTGACCTCTCGACCACCAATGCAAGACAATACTTTAGTGTGAAATATTCAAGTTAATTAATTAATATGACGAATTGAACGGATATTTATAAAAATAAAATTATATATTTATTATACTGCTTGCACGTGTTAATAAGGTACGTTATTATTACTACTTCTAATTTTAGTTCGACGATATTTTATTTTAGAAACAAACATTAAATACCTAAATTACATTTATTAAAAAAAAACAACGACTTACATTTTGCAAAAAGTCATATTAATAAACTGTTAAAAGAAGAGTTTACAAGCTTTTTCTGTTAATAGTCGGGGGGGGGGGGAGTATTAACTTTGTCTGGTAGTGAAAGGTCAGGATGAACTTGTTTTTTCGAAGCTCAGCTGAATATCTATCTCTAGAGAGCGAATCATCCTTTAAATATGTAGCATTCTGTACCATATTTGTTAATGTCAGGATTTTTTATTTTTTGTTATTGTTTATTTATATCTAATTCTGCAAACGAAGCCTCCTCTATTTGTTTTTCTAGTCACTATTATTTAGTTTAGGATTAATTGGTTATTCTAAGTTTTTAAATAATTATGACGATAAGAAAGAAAATGTCTTTCTGCATCCTTTTTTTTAAAAAAAAAACATTTTCTCAGACGAACGATTTTTTTTCTCTTATACACCCCCCGCTTCCATTAACCATTATCAATTCGTTTTATTTTAGTTTGTTTTGAAAAAATATGGCAGCACTTTTTAAAGAATTAAAATCTAATTAATATATAAATGTAAGGACATTATAGCTTTTATCTGAGTCCAAATTTCTTTCTAATATGATTACTACCATCAATCTTTGATGAAATTAGAGAATAAAGTAAAAAACACTGAAGTGATGGAAAGAAACGTATCATTAGAAAAATAAAATAAACCGATCAATCTCATTAAGAGACTTTATGAAAAAGAGATGTAATAAGGGGTTTGTCTTTAAACATTTAAGGTATGTTGATCAAATCATCATTAATTGTTCTTACCATTAAATAAAAAAAGGTTAATGACATTATTGCTTAGGAGTTCATAAGAAATTCAAGCGCCAGAATCAATATTGGGATCTCCAGATCGCAAGTCAGATGTTCTATTATTGTGCCAAACTGTGTAAGGGTTAAATTTAAATTTGTTTTCATTTCTTGGCCTGAATCAGAAGAAAAATTACTCAGACCTCATTGCATTATTTGCAGAGAATTTTTATCCAATGAATGCTTGAAACCAGCAAAATTAAGCCTCAATTACAGACTAAACTTTCAAATCTACAAAATAAGCCACTGGATTTTTATTTTTTTAATATAAAAGTGATGAATTAATTGCTTTAAGGGTTGCTGTATGCAAAACACAGTACTCTATTGCCAAAAACTTAATTAGACCATGTTTAATAGTCATGTGTTTAATGGTCGCTGAAAACAAAATGAAAACTTTGCTGCTTTCTAATGATATTATTTGACACAGATTTGGTGAATTAGTACTTATGTTGAAGATCAATTAATTCAAAAAGTAAGCAAACATTGTTCACAATTCGAATTTACAGATGTTACCAATAAAGCTATACTTTTATATTATATTGTTATGTTGATTATAAAATCAATGATATAAAAGAATTTTTTTTTGTTGTGTTGAACTTCCTAATCACATAACTAGTTCAGATATATTTAATGCAACTGATAATTATATCAAAAAGAATTTACTTAATTAGAAAAATTGTGTTGGCTTATGTACTGATGGAGTGGCAAATATGATTAGAAAACTTTCATGAGTTGCAAAAAAATAATTAAAAAAATAATGGACAAGACATAATTTTTACTTGTGTTATTCACCATGAACATTTAGCTCCTAATGTCTTCTGACTCTAACAATAATTCTTACTCAATCGATAACATTAAATTATATTAAATGCAATGCATTAAATTCAAAACTACTTTCAAATGTATGCAATGAAATGGAATCTGGATGTAAAAATTTATTATTTCATGCAGAAGTACGATGATTGTCGAGAGGGAAAATATTAACAAGACTTTATGAATTAAGAAAAAAAGTTGAAACATTTCTAGAAACAAAAAATTCAGAATTGAGAATATTTTCCACGATAACAATTGGATTGCTAAACTGGCTTACTTGTAGGACATATTTTCTTAATAAATGAACTAAATTTAAACCTGCAAGAAAGTAGTACTATTTCTGATTTATGGAATAAAATTGAGGCATTCAACAAAAAGTTAAAACTATGGTGTAAGCATGTAGAAGAAAAAACTAACATATTTCATTTATTTTTAGAATTGATAAATGAAGTTGATATAAATATCGACGAATTGAAAAATACTTTTTACGGACATTTGACAGGACTGTTGTTCACTTAATCAATTTTAAATTCTTCTATTGAACAAAAAACTAACCTGATTGGAATAAGAAAAATTAATAGACTTATGTTACGATAGTACATTAATGTTACTATTTAATTTGACAAGTATAACTCAATTTTGGGTTAAAATTAACACTGAATATCTAAAATTACATGAAAAAGCCTTAAGAGTGTTATTACCTTTAAAAAATCACACACCTACGTGAATCGACATTTTCAGCAATGACATTCATAAAATTAAAAAAAAAAAAAATTGCTTATTAATAAATGTAACTTTGTGCTTAGCAGTCATGAATATATCTCCAAGACTTGATAAACTAATTAGTGAAAAGAATAATTTAAAAATGATTTTAAAAATGTTTTTGTTATTTTTTATTTTTATTGTTATTTTTTATTTTTATTGTTATTTTTTATTATTAGTTTGTTATTATTATTATATATATATTTTAATATTATATTTTTTGTAGTTTAATTTTTATGTGTTGGGTTTTTGAAAGATTTGGGAGGATTTTGGTTGAAAGAGTTTGGATTGAGTTGTTTTTGCTTTATATTATTTTGTTTTATTTTACTTTTATATGGAAATATGAAGAAGAAGAATTTTGGTTGTATTGATATAATATTTGTCTAATTTTTTATGTTGTAGTTCTGATGAAGACTGCTAGTACAGTCGAAACTGTAAAATATATAAATAAAGTTATTTGCTTAAAGTGTTGAAGGAGTATTGATGAATTTATAGTGCAATAGTGAAAAGAACCAGCAATAATTGCATTAGTTTTTGGTTTTATAATTGTAATTATATTTATTTATTTATAATTGTAATTATATTTATTTATTTATTTATTTTGATAACATTAAAGAAAGAAACATAAGAAGCAAAACAAATCATAGGTTTTATAAATATCACACAGATTCTAATAAACAACAAAATATATATTAAAACAAAGAATAGAATACAAAATAAACCAAATATAAATCAATATTATAAATTAATAAATCAATAATATAAATTATAAAATTATGCACAAAATAACCGCAAAATAAAAAACAAAGTAACACATCCCTATTGAAATTTTATAGACAAAAAATATTTTTTGCAAACTTTAAAAATCAAATATATATATATGCAAAGCTTCAACTAAATCAAAAATTGGGAAGTGAATGAATAATATTTCTCAAACAGACAAAAAAAAAACAATAAATTGAATAAAAGTGTATAAATATTCAATATCTACGACATTCAATTAAATAAAAATACACTTATGATGTAATTTAATTTTAAAATTATAAATATTAAAATAATAAAAATAATTAACAGAAAATAAAATAGTTATGAATATATATAAATAGAAAGATAGCTACTACCTTACTAAGTGCAAAAGATATGAAAATGATTATAGATAATTCATGACACTATACGAGTGAACACAAAAAATATATTAATCTGAATCAATTGGATGGACGGTTGAAGAGTTGGAGTGTGTAGTAGATTGGAGCCAGTCCATTAAAGTATGAAGATTGTCTGTCTTAATAAATATCTGAGCATTTATACTATATATGTGTGGGAGATGATAATCTGGACCAACTGACGATTGCTGGTTTAGCATGAAATACGTATATTGGTGATTATTTATCTTTTCAGCATATATGTGCTTGAGTGTATCAGTGTTATTAGATAGAGTGGAGAGTAGTGGGTCATGTGAAAGTCTGTGCTCATATACCCTATATTAAATTTCTATTTTTTTAATTTTTCATCGAATTTTTTTTTCCAAACAATGGGTCATTAGAAATACAGATAATGAGAGCATAAATATGATTCATTCTAAATACAAACCATGTTTTATTTTTTTAGAGGAGGGGGGTGTTATAAAATTTTTTTTTTTTTAAAAAAAAATTAATTTTTTTTTAAAAATGTTTTTTTTTATTTTTTTTTTTATAATCTCTTAAAATATGAGAAAAGGAGATTTTTTTTTTTTTTTTTAAAGAAGAAAAAAAAATTTTTTTATTATAAAAAAAAATTCTCCTTTTTTTTTTTTTCTTTCTACCCCAATATAATTAAATCAATCCAATTCAATATTAAGTAGGTTTGAACAAATTTTACATTTTATTCTATAAATAAATCAAATTTTATCACTTTAGTGAACTTTCCAGTTTTAAATAGAAAAACAACAAGATATTTGACAATTTTAATTATTTAAAAATTAAAACATTTCTTTAAAAATTAAAGAGATGAATAAAAACCTTTCCATTACAAGAATAGCAGCTTACTAATCAATTAGTATACAATTCCAGGGCATGAACAATAGCACTTTGATTGATTTGTTTGCAAACAAACACTCCTGGAGAAAAAATAAAATAAAGAGATGTTTTAGAAAGGGTTGATGATCATCTTATTCGATACCTATATAAAGATAAATAATAAATAGTATTTAACAAAGTTGGTGATTATCATCTCAATATAATAAGGTAGATATATATAAGATAGAAATTCCACTTTACTGTATAAAATAAGATTTATTTCTGGTAATACCATCAAAAGTATCTATTAAAAATAGCACATGACATGTTTATTTGATAATGTACTGTTTTTTGTTAAACAAAAGAATGTATTAATTTTATTTACAAATTTGTGAAATAGGCAAATTCATTGTATGTGATTCAATGTCTTCATTCTCTTGCTTTTTTTATGCTTTTCTAGTAAATTAATTATATATTGGTGAATGATTTCATTATTATATATAAAATGTTACATTTGCTTTTTTTACTGTTTTAATTGTTCCAAAATATGTTTATGGTCAATTAAAATCATTTGAAATTCTTGGAAGTTGATATTTAAAAATCTTATAATACATTATATGAATTAATACCTTTAGTATCTATTTATTGCTTAATTTAATATAATACACCTCATTTTTGTATTCCTTAAAGCTATTTTATTTTATTTCTTAACAATTGTTAATTGTTTTCTTAAGATTTGTTTTTTAAAATTTGTTTGTTGCAAAGAAAATGTAATTGTAATTGATATTTAGTACATTATAAAAATTAATATAATACAATATAATATTTATACATTTCCAAGGAAGGTCACAAGTTTAGTTGAAACAACTAAAAAATAAAATTGCTTTAAAAAGTACAAGAAAAAAAAAGTCTGAGAACCAGAAATATTAGAATTGGGCTGCAATCCATGGTGGACCTTAGGCTCCAAAATCTGCCACTCTATCAATCTATGCAGAGCAAAATAATCAAATAGTATATTGCTCAGGAGTTCATAAAAAAATGTGAGCATTGGAAAGAACAGAATTAGGCTGTGAACCATCGATTTTAAGTTGTGCTTTACCACTGCACTAACTCATGTAGGACATCATAAAATATTTCGTAATATTTGCAGATTTCTCATGAAAATTCTGAAAGTTCATATGAAACAAGAAAATGAAAACCAATTGTTTGAAAATCAAAAACAGAGAAATTGTGTTATAGTTGTTGCTTTTTTATTTGTATATATTTAAAGAAATGAAAATTAGAAAAAAATATTACAGTAAACTAAAAATCCTAAGGAATTTTTCCTTTATGAAATTGTAAAACACAGATAAATTTATAATTATATTTTAAAAATAAAAACTTCTTCATAACTTACTTTATAATATATACAATACACTAGAGTAACTCTTCACATTTTAAAGATAGTCGACAAAAAAAAAATGAAAGTATAAAAAAATTTAGAAAAGAGAAGAAAATTGTAGTCAGAATAACTCTAATATAATTAACAGGAGAAAATATGGTTGCACAAGAAGGATAACGAATGCATGAGAGGTTCATGAAGGTCATGTTTTGTATTAATTTAAGCAACTAAAGATAGTAAAATAAAATAAAAATGGAAAGAGAAATCAAAGATAAAAATCCTTTCAAGAAGACATATTCACAAACATATGATTACCTACAAACGAATATATTAGGAGTTTTTTAAAAATGATATTAATGTATATATAAAATGCAATCTAGTGTAATAGTAAAAAATTTCCAAATATATAATGAATAAGTGATTACCTTTTTGACAATCCTGACTTGTCCAACAGAGAGAAGTCTGTATTTGATCAATATATCGAGATGGGCAAACACTTGTGTTAGGACAAGAATTTGCACATTCATCTTGTTTTTTATTGTCCATGATAAAATGGTCATCTTTACCAGCTTTAACAATACTTCCCCAATCGACTGTATCAATGTAACACAAATCAGGATTCTTTTCAATTCGGATAAATCCTCTTTTGATATCAGTAAGACCAACCAATCCAATTTCTTGAAAGTGGAACATTTCAAATATGACAAGAGCATAATTAAAAAATAAATTATTTCCCCTAATAACAGTTAGATTGGGGAAAAGATGCCTTAACGTCCGCAAATGAAATACTCTGTATAATAAAAGATATCCTGTAATTTCTACCAAATTAGGAAACTGTAGTTTTTCATAGTCTTCTATTTTTGCATAGTCTATTAATAATATCTGAAGATTTCCTTCAATCACAGTACAGTTGTCTAATCTATGAAACGATTCAACGCTGTTTCTTATATCAGTACTCTTGCAAACTGAAAAAAAAAAAAAGACAAATTAATATTTGAAGATAACTGTAAAGTTAGATACATTTTAATATAAATAAATATTTAAATTAATAATGAAAAAAGGATCTAATTCAATAGCATTTACATTAAATAATTCATTATGAAATAACCATATAGTAAATTACTTTGGAGGTTCATGACTTTTAGCACCTTAATAGAAAATTGCATTCCAAGCTGAAGTTTTTTTTTTTTTTGTTATTCAGTTGAAAATCAAACCTACAATCATTATTAGTCATCACTTTATCATAGACATAAACTCCACAAAGGCTCAGAATTCATTTGCCATATGAATTGAAAGAGAAAATATCAGTTTGTAGTCATATAGAAAGACTATTGTTAATCAGGCACTTCTTTGTACACCTGGGTCTCATTTTATGCAGATTATTTTAATGCAATTTTGAAGTTATGCGATTCATGTTTCTTCTTAATATTTTTCATATTTCACTATATTTATTAGATATCAAGAAATTTTAATTATTAATAACTTATTTTGACTTGAAATACTTTTTTTTTTTTTTTTTCAAAACTATAACCTTATATTAGCAGCTAACGTGAATATGGCCTGAAGTTATATTTAGAATAAAAAACCTACTTATACTAATGAGTAAATAATAAGAATAGATTTATACTTACATATAAAAATATCGCAATAAATATTCAAAAACATTAAACTTTTAAAATGTATTTTGTTAGGTATAACAGAAATAAATAATGTAGATTTTTAAAATAAATAACGAAGATTTTATTGATTTTATAAACTGAAAATAATATTTTTAATGATAATGTATAATCTTTTTGTTTTGATTGCGATCCTCATTTTTTTTAATATAGAAACAAAATGTAAACATTTAAAATTTATTTCAGTAGTAAAAATCAGTTGTCAACAGAAAACCATTAACACAACACAAGACTGAAATTAGCACTAGTTGTGTAAATGGGATGAAGCAGAATATGGTAAAAATTAGAGTGGGGAATGGAAAATAAGGTGGCTAACAAGTTTCTCTGGGCATAATTGCTGAGAGATTCTTGACTTCATTCAAGAAGAAGCTACATCACATCACATCAACAAATCTGATTTCTTACCAGTTTACAAACGAACCGCATATTTGAAAATAGCGATAATGATTTAAAATACATATGAAAAAAATGTCAAATTAAATACTGTAGTTAATAAAAAAAAAAAAAAAAAGTTTGTCTTGTACCAATTTTTTTCAAATATTTGATATTTTTTATTAGTCAAATTTATTTCCTTATTTTTTTAATGCAAATTTTAAAGTAATTTTTCTTTGTTGCTTTGCTTTTATGCAAATTCTGAAAATTACAGACCCTATCCCCCATTTTTCAAGGTAAGTTAAGTCTATTTTTGCGCAATTTTTTTTAATGCGGGTTTTCTTGGAACCTATCTACCACATAAAACGAGACCCAGGTGTATATGAAATAGAACAAGTAGTAAGAATTCACTAGTACAACTTTCTCTCTTACTCTGGTATATATACATACTGCTGAAACCTCAAATAAATATTAAAATCTGCATTTATTTATTTTTTTTATATAAAAAATAAACTTTATTGTATCTAAGGTTTACATTTTTGGGTAATAATTAGGTGAAAACTTTTTAAAAAAGCAAAAGAAAAAAGTAAGAAATTGCACAATTCTATTGTAGAATCCTTTTGGTAATGTTCTAATATAGCTTCAAGTCCTTTAAAGTAATATATCTATATTGGATATTTTTATCATCTGAAAAAGGGGAGAACTACAATCAATTGAAAGTGTGAGTTAGAAATCATAGCTAATTTTGGAAATCTTGAGAAAAAGACATGATTCCATGTTTCTGTCATTATATTAGACGGGGCAAGTAATCTATCTCTTTGCCATATTTTTTTAATTTGACTAGTAAAGGTTTGTGTAGAGTTTATGGTTGCACTGTCAAATAAATGCTAGAAAGGTTAGAATTCTGATGGAAGATAATAAGCCTCTTTTTAAGCAATCAGTAATCGCAGAGGAGGGGTGACAGGTTTAGATATTATGCTGATATAGTTTCTGTGGATCTGGAGGTCGGATAATAGTATAATATATGCATTATAGTCGCTTCATCCCTTAAACACAGGCTGCAAATAGGGTCAATCCTTGACAGCCTCTCCTGTGAACTAAAAAATGATTGGTTGGGAGAGCATTCAGGTTGAGCTTTAGTAGAAAGTTCAGGTATTTTGGCTTAAGATTCCAATACCTGAATCTGGATATGATTTTGTTATTTGTGATTCCCAATAGGATGGGTTCAGGGTTATCATTAACATGAGAGAGTTTATAAACTTCCCAATAAGAAATTTTATTTATAAATGAGTGATTTCCCATCTGAAGGTATTTACTTATAATTGTATAAAGGGATGTCATCAGTTCTCCCCACTTTGGTGGAGGATGATCGGTGGGGTTAATTTTGGTGATATAGTCTAATTCTGGATAGCATTGGTAAAATCTTACAATGATCATAGGCGTAAAATAAAGGAAGCATACTTCATAAATAATGACACTCAATCTATCAATACAAAAGACACCTGTTTCACCATTTCAAAAAGATGGACAAACTAATACAAATAAAATTTAAACAAAATAAAATACTAAAATACAGCACCTAACCAATTAGCATAATTAGAATATTCTCACTCATTACTATCAACTGCACTCAGATATGAATATGAAGCCATGGAGCTTTGAAAGCGCTAAGCATAAATATTAATAAATATAGCTTCTCTAACAACTGTAAAAGCGCATAATTTTTGGTATTATATATCTTTTGAAAGAGAAAGGTGGGGATATAGTGCAATGAGAGGCCATTTTGTCTGGTCGGTCTCCATATTATGCCTGTAGTCAGGGCAACCACTCCACCCCTCCAAATCTGTTTTAAGCATATGGAATTGATTCTGTTCATGAATGCCTTTGTAAACTTTGCAAATTTGAGTATATCTTTATAAATATTTTCTATACATTAAGTTTATTCTGAATAATAATATAAAATAATTTAAAATATGTTTATAGTTTTTTTAGAGATCCTTCATTCTCTACTGATCAAAAAAGTAATCATTATCATTTAGCTTTTTTTTTCTTCAATTTTATTAATAATTAATAACAATATTATAAACTTTAATTTTAAAAGTTCATTAAATATTTACATATATATTTTTGAACATACAGTGAAGTTACAATAGTTATTATTTTTGGTCCAAGCCTCCCTAGCTTAATAGTTCATATTTTTATAAGTTTTATTGATAATACAATGCTATGTACATCGTATTAACCAGTAGTACCAATATTTTTCAAAAACTAATCTGTGACATCCATGCCTTTTTTAAACATATAAATTATGTATATACACATTAACATTATAGTATAAACAAAATTTTAAAAAATAAGGTAATTATTAATAATGAACTAAGATAGAACAATTACATCCATATATATTGTTTTCATCCCTTCAGTTTTCATCCCTTCACATTCTCAAAAAAAAAAAAAAAAAGAAATAAAAAAAATGTATGGTTCTGTATATATATTTTTTAAATAAAATAGATAGCAAAAATCAGACTTTTAACTTTGTTATGCTGTTGATATGTCAGAACAACTTAGTTTTCTCATAACAAATGTACTCTGGATAATAACCTTTATCTTCAATAACTTTTTTTCTGTGAAAGTATAATAGCAGTCTTACTATCAGCAGAGATAGACCCTTCAGTCATTTTGATGTTTTTAAATTTGTGATGTGATGCACTGTGACTTCTCCTTATATGGAGTCATGAAACTCTCAACTATGCCCAGAGAAATCTGTTAGCCACTTTGACTTCTCTTTCCATTCCCCACCCCAAGTTTTCATATCCTTCTCTATCCTGCTCCATCCCATTTCCACAACATAATCTTTGTCAACTCCATCACTTTTATATCTAAAAACCCTTTATCTCTTTCCAAACCCAGCATAAAAAACCAATAAGCCATTTTCTGTATAATCACTGTTCATATTTATTCTTCCACAACTTCATTACTTTTACCCTTTCTGCTTTCAGGCATTTACATCCAATTAACAGATGCCTAATATTTTCTATACCTTCCTTACACAACATGCAGACTAAATCATCCATATTTTTCCATTTATGTGTATATTCCCTTGTTGCTAAAGATCCTGTTCGAGCCTTAAACAGTAAACTAATTTCCTTGCTATTATCATAAATTAACTCACACCCAATATTCTATTTACTTCTATAAATATTTAAACTCTTTTTACTCTCCATATTAGTGCTCTATCTCTCCAATTCCCTATACTTTATTAATGCATCTATTCTTCTATCCCATTCCTTAATACTATAACACTCAACAATTCTCCTAACACAATCATCCCACCTTATGTATAAGTATACTGACATAAATTCTTTATCTAAATCTACTGCATATCATATTAACTTTTGCACCCAACTTGTTGCCTGCCCTTTATTCATAACCCAATTAAATACTATTTTCACTATCCTTTTATTATCCATAGAAGGCAACCTACCAAAAATTTTTATTTTACCTTATGCATCTCTCATATAAAAACTTGACCATTCCATTTCTCCTTGAATTGCCTCCTTTGCCATCCACACTTCTGCATCTAATGCATATCTTCTTACTTCTCTTTATATTTTTTCTAAGTAATCTAATACCCTTTACTAACTCAATGCATCATTACCATATGTTAACCCTGCTACTCCCACTCACATACAATTCTAGCTACATCATATTTATTATACAAGATCACTGTTAATTTCTTTATTGATCTTTTCTTTTCTTTGCTTCATTTATCAATTTTTTTTCCCAATTGTCCAAGCAATTTCTCTGATTATTATAAGATGATTCCTAAATAGTTATATCTATTCTCTACACTTAACTTTATATCCCCCAATAAAAATTCTTTGTATTCTCTTTCCCCAGTATTAATTATCATTACTTTTGATTTTTCTTCACTAAATTTAATCCCCATCTCTTTACCCACCTTTGCACATGTCTTCAGCATAACTTACATACCTTTCCTTCTTTCTGCACACACAAGAAAATCTGCAAATAAGACTCGACAATGTATACACTCCAATGCCATCTATTTTGGTATCTCCATCCCTCTTCCTAGTCTTTCTATTGCTCTCTCCATTTCTCTCAAACAATGGAATCCATATACCCCTATTTGCAATTACCCATTTCAGATTCTTACTTCTTTATACAAATTTTAAGCCATTAAAACATCATATGATCACCAAGTGGCATTATTGTATGGAGAGAGTTACTATTATTTTAAAATTTTAAGTTTTATGATACAATGCAAGGATGATATACCTTTTTTTTTTCATTACTAAATTGGTAACTTACATTTTTTTTTTTTCAATTTCATAAAGCTTCTAGCTTTATGCTTATAAAACATTTTATTATGTGAAATATTATACTAATGATTAAACTGTTAGAAAAAAAAAAGCGAAAAAAAAAAAAAAATCATATCGTTTCAATGTAACTCAAAGAAACATTAATGAGATCACATATATATTAATTAAAACATTTGAAAATTGAGATGAAAAATATGGCAGTTGCCTCATAATAAAATTTATTAAATTTTTGAATCTTAACATTTTTATTTTCTGCATTTACATGTATTTGGGAAAGTGGGGGGGGGGTAGCACATAATTGAAGTAGTTTATATTAATATAATGCAAGAGTGGGGAACATTTGGCCCTTGACAGCTCTCAATCCAAACCATAAACATTTTTCAAAACATATATAAAATGGCCCCATATAAAACTTCTATTTAAACATGCACATAATGCAAATATTAAATTAAAAGTATAATAAATATTTATTTTCTCAACATCTTTTTCTTTTTCCAATATTTATAATAATTAAAGTATCATTCTATCATAGAAGCAATATCCCAACAAATTATGTATATTGTGTAGTCTCTTTGATTATGGATTTAATCTATGATATTGAGGGCATTTTGTTTGTCTTTGAAGTGATTTTTGCATATGAATATATACTAGGAAAAATAAAGTCAAATTTCACTTCATTTTATTACTATTATCTGCACTTATCTTCTTTTTCTTTTTTTTTATTGGGGTAGCTACAGTAGCAAGATAAGAAAAATTGTCCCAAAAAATGTCTCATTTCAAAAGTAATGGATGATCCTATATATTTTTTATAGAAAGAAATAGTAAATTGATGTGCCTGATATGTTCGGAACATATTTTAATAAATAATACAATATTAAGAGTTACTAGTTATCAAAATATTCTGATTACAACACAATTGTTGAGAAAGGAATATTAAATTAAAAAACTTAAAAAAGAGCAGCATGTTTTGTAAAAAGTACAAACAAATCAGAATATTATATGAAAGTGAGTTACATTATTTCCAAAAAAAAGCAGAAAATTTGAAAACTGTTTCTGAAGAGAAGTTTATTAAAAAAAAACAAAACTATATCCTAGCTGCTATACAATTAATCAGACCACAACATAAAAAAAAATTTGAGAATATATCTTCAAAATCGGTTACAAGGCAAATTGAAAAATTGCCATTAAATGTGGAACAGTTGTTAATAATAATAAATTTTACTTTATTTTTAATCCGTAAAAAAATTAGGGCTCTCGTTTAAAAAGGGAAAATTGATGGTCTCCCCACTTGAAAAGGTTGTCCATCTCTGATATAATTTTTACTGCAACTTGACTGTAAGTACAACATAATATTGTATTTAAAATGTGCAATGAAAAAAAAGTTGTATAATCATGTTGGTATCTCTATGTAAAATATTCTTTAGAAGGGGATATAAATTTAATTTTTCTAATAATTAATGTAAGTTCTTTAGAATGGAAAATAAAATCAATATAATAATACAGTATTTTACAAATTTTTAAAGATTTTTTTTGTTTTATGTTTGAAGAGACAGCGATTAATAATGCAAAAAAAAAATGTTCAAACAAAAAAAAACAGAAAGAATATCTATATGCATTAAAAGTTTATCAATTTTACATAGTTGCAAACATAAAACATGTATATATAAAAATATACATATAAAATGCTACAAATATTTAATAAAATAAAACAGTCAAATAGTTTATTACTCAGTTCATAAGAAATTCAAACACCTAAAATCACAATTGGCTACAATTAGATTTTGGGAGAATTCTAATGTATGTCTCTACTATTACATTAAACCATGTAGGGAACTACTATACAATCTATTTTTCAAAATTATATTTTTAAGATATGGAACAGCTAGCCAAATAATTAAAAGCTATTAATATGTCTTAATTGGATTGATTTCAAAAATAATATGAAAAGAGTATGCATTCTGCTCAAAATTAAAAACATTAGAAAATATCTAGAACAGGCAACAAAATTCTTCTCATTCTAAAAACCATAATACTATTAAAATTGAAGTTGGGAAATTGAAATATTACATTTAAAAAACAGAGTTGCTATAAATTAACTTTTACTGGAAATAAAATTAAAACTAAAAAAAAAAAAATGGTTATGTTGAAATTAAAATCAAACAAAATATGAAAAATGCATAAAACTACATAAATAGCAAGATATAAATAATATTTCACATTAGTCAATACAAGTATTATAATTTCTTATTAATTGACATCTAAAGCATCCAGCATACAGCCTAGTATCAAAGCTAAATTCAGATAAAGAAATGAAACTACTTTTAATCTGGTTTAAGCTCTTTAAAAGATCATAAATCAGACAATGATAGAATTTTATTTGTAAATAAAAAATCAGAGATATTTTAAACATTTGTTAGTGAAAAATCGTTAAAACAATTACCCAGCTGAGCACAAGCACGTTTGCTTTATTAGAAATTATTATAAAGTGCATAATCCTGAAAAAAAAAACCTGGCTTTCACTTGAAATCTAATTTAATTACACGTTTCTATATGCAATTTAATTTTTGAAAATAGTTGATTTTGTCCAAATTCTTAAAAAAAGTATTGGTATAACAGGAAATCCAGGATAAGACTTATCATGCTTCCCAAAAGGATGATATGAAAAATACCAGGGCATTGTTTACTAGTATATAAATTTTTGATGTTTTCCCAGCTTGGCTTAACCAACCTGGCCATAGAAGATACTACAGTAATCTTTTTCTGACACTCACATACATGAAACATGTTACCAACATTTCATCAGTATGTGGAGGCAGATGTACCCTGCTACACATTCTTCACAATACATTATTAGGAACAATCAATAGATGTTTTTTTTAAATTCTAATCCAGTGCTATCTTATCTATGATCCAAAATAATTTATAATTTATGATCCTCACCAAGGAGGAGTTTTTGAATCTGGATCTAATATCTACAGATTTATTTATTGGATCTAATGCGTTTTCCATCTAACAACCACCTTTTATTCTTTTTTGTACTATCAATTCAAAAACATTTTAACATTTTGAATTGAGTCCAATTTGCTTGCATTTTTTTATAGATTTATATATTTTGGTATCCTCAATTTTTTAATAACTGGACCAACTCTATTTTTTTTGACTAGAATAGGACAGCATTGGATGGGTACTTAATAAATACAACCATTTAGCATCTTTTGATTGGTTGTCAAGTTCACAGTAAGTGGCAAAACTGAGGTAGTATAAATATAAAT
The DNA here is from genome assembly GCA_028023455.1 of Epiperipatus broadwayi. Taxonomy (NCBI): domain Eukaryota; kingdom Metazoa; phylum Onychophora; class Udeonychophora; order Euonychophora; family Peripatidae; genus Epiperipatus; species Epiperipatus broadwayi. The sequence goes on from JAQFVV010006236.1 coordinate 4,830,909, forward strand.
TTGCTTCAAAGAGCATAGGTTTAAATTGGGGTCATGTGATGTTTTATATAATACATTATTAATACAAATATCAATGTATATTTACAATAAAGTTGAAAACATACACTTAAATCTCATTATCAACTGAATATCAGTCCTACTCCTTAACAAAAAAATTTTCATGCAATACATTAAAAAAGATTACATGAATACTTTGATATACAAATTAAAAAGCGTATGAAACACTTGAACGAGGGGCTATAAAGATTCCAAAAATTATTATACGCTAAGCGCTTTTGAGGCCATTTGCCTCATATTCATAGTGGTAATGTGAGAATATGAATATGAGGCAAATGGCCTCGAAAGTGCTTAGCGTATAATAATTTTTGAATCTTTATAGCTTCTCGTTCAAGTGTTTCATACGCTTTTTAATTTGTATATTAAATTATCGAGGGAGAAGTTTAAAATCCTTAATATTTTATGAATACTTTGAGAAATTACAGTGGATTGCATATCAGAGTAAACTTTTACTATATAATATATTTACTTTTCAAAATTTATATACATGTATTAGTTTACTCTCTTAAGATAAATATAGGGGATTCGAACACAGACTTTCAAGCATCCTTCAATTATCCACACTATCTCATATGCTGATACACATGATCAAAGATAAATAATCACCAATATATGCATTTCGTGCTGAACCAGCACTCATCAGTTGGGCCAGATTATCATCTCCTACATATATATATAATCAGTGCTCAGTTTATATTAAGGTAGCAAATCTTCATACTTTAATGGACAGGCTTCAATCTACTCCAATCTCCAACTTTTCAGCCATACATACCATTGAAAATAACAGAATTGATAAATATTTTATTCTGAAAGGCTATTTAGTTTTATTTTCTTTTTAAAAAAATAGTTTCAATCATTCTAAACTTAAGATGAATATTTCTTAAAAAGTGTGGATACAAATTATTAAATAGGAAATGTTTCTACTATTTATTAATTGATATATAATAAATGTGGTTTTAATTTCTCCTTATTTGTAAAAATGAAAATACTTAATTGTAAATTATTAGAGAAAAAATATAGTTAGTAATAAATTTGGCTGAACGTTTTCGAGGAACCGTGCCTCATACTCATAGCCTTCGTGAAAATGTACTTGATATATGTAAATGAGAATATTCAAATGAGTTACTGTTAAGTAGCCCATTTTTTCGAAATGTCGAAGCACGTGTCTCTTCTGTTGATTGCATGGATGTCTCTGTTAATGTAGAATGCCTCTTTTATCTTTCTCCTGTAGTCGTTTGGTTCTGAGCATAAAATAACGGGGTTAGCGGGTATGAAATTGTGCCCTGATTGTTTAGTATGTTCAAAAAATGCAGAAGATGTACTGCTGTTCGTTTGGGCTCTATTGAAGGTGTACCGATGTTGAGCCAACCTGGTGTTAATTGTGGCTTTCGTTTCCCCATAATATGTGGCGTGATATATGTAAATATTTCCAATTTGTGTTAAATAGAATTCCCAGAAATTGTAGAAGACCAAGAAATAGATCATATTTGAGATAAATGGATGAAATAAAGAACTTTGTTGGTGTTTAGTGAAGAGATACTATGATTCAGAGAAAATGGATTAAATTTGGAGTAAACCATCTTACAATGGATTAATAATAATTGAAAATGTTTGCTCGTCAAGCTTAATATAGCATTAAAAAGATTGACATTCACTCACTTCAAAAAAAAATCACCTTATTTATTAATCCACTGTTACAGTCATATTTTCATCTTGCATATTAAATTCTCTCTCCTCTTTCTTTTCTCCATATTCAATTCTTTCTCATCTTCTCCTTTCCCCTATATCCCCCCTCTATCCTCCCTCATTCTCTCTTTTTTTTCTTTTTTCTCCTTCCTTCTCTCATGTACTGTTTTTCTCATATCTGCATTATTTATTTATTTTTTCTTAATTATTTTGTTGATGCCTTAATGTAAATATTTTTAATTAAATTGTAATATAAGACCATTTGCAATTAGCTGCCAAAAATGTTTCTTACATTGGCTAAGGAAAAGGTTTATTCTGTAGCTTTAGTTATTAATAGTAGCTGATAGAGCTTTCAGCTAAAGAAGCCAGATTCATAGCACTCACAAGATAGCTGGTGTGCTTAGGGAGTCCATCCCAGTTATTTTTTGTCCTGGTATCCAGACATATTCTTTTGGGACAGTTAATTGTCCCAGTTTTCTTAACCACTCATTTTTATTTTCATTTTTATATTTATTTTTAAATTAATACTTATTCATTTAATAGTTTATACTTAATTTTTTGATTGGTTAATCAGTAATTTTTCCAAAATAGAAGTGACTACCCAGTATTTTGATTTAATAATAAGTGATTTCAATTTATGATTTTGTTTTGATAGATAACATATGTATACAAACAATTGTCATTTGCTTTTATTTATACTACAAAATAACTATATTGTTAGTAATGTAAATGTGATTATATCTTTTGTGATTTTTTTTTTAATTCTGTACTGAAATATACCACAATCTGCAATGAAGTTTTTTTTTCTTGATCATGTGTCCCGATTGGACTACGTGGAAATATGGACAGGTAGGTATGATGCAGTATTTATAAGTAAAATACTAATTATTTAAATCAATTATTTACATATTCCATTTATTCAAGAGGTGAACCAAACAGAATATGTAAATAACTAATTTAAATAATTAGCATTTTATCTATAAATATTGCAGCACACCTTAAGAATACTATAAATATGGTTTTTATAACCTAAAGTGCACTCAGCTATTGTTAATAAATAAAAATACAAAATAAAGGTTTTCCTTATCCAATGTTAGAAACTTTTCAGCAACTAATTACAAACAATATTAAAAAATATATAATAACTGAATATTAAATAAGACTGTTTCACATATTAACAAATGTGCAGGATTTACTATTGCCCACAGTTTTGAGTATACATGAAAAGGCTTGGAACCAAAATCAGTTACTGCATGCTTAGAAGTAAAAGTGTTTTTTTTTTTTTCCTATGTCATAGCATCGGCCGGGAAGCGAACCCACAACTGTCTGCAACCAACTACTTGCTTGCATGGCGGCTGCGATACCGCTCGGCTAACAACGCAAGACAGAAGTAAAAGTGTTTTGTTAAGGGATGTCAAATATTTTTATTCTCTCAAAACTATATCTGGAATTCTGTTTCCAAAATCATCTCCCAGCATACATTTGATCAATAAAAAAATAATGATCTTATATTTCTATTAGATCTTATATTTCTATTAGAAGACTTTGAGCTAGTAATATATTGATTAAAAAATTTAAAAATTCCATAAGAAAAAAAAATATCTGTGTATATATATATGAAGATTCATATACACAATACATGCAAACACTGTATAATAGCAAACACACGGTTGTAAGAATTGGCACTATTTTAATTAATGATTAAACATATATACTGAAAATAATTTTTCAGGAAGGGAAGAGAGTAATGAGTGGGAAGAAGGAAAAAAAAACATGAAAATAAATCTAAATATTACTAAGTAAATAAATCCAGATTGAGCCAGTTTTAAAATCAATGAGCAGAAATAAGTATTTCAGCAAAAACTGGAAAACTCAGGCAGAGATTTAAAATGTTGCTATTAGTTTTAATTCAGTTGTCATAGTAACAGGATCTCGTCAAGCCCAGAGGAAGGTAAAAACAATTGATTAAAGATTTTGCTGTTGATATGAAAGGATTAATTTGAACAAAATCTTTCTATCTGTTTTAAATGAACTATTTACATCAGAATAATGCTAAAATGTACATTTAAGTATTTAAGTTGTTTTTTCCCTCCTGTTTTATGTTCATTCTTAGTTGTTTATTTTTTAAAACTATAAATATAACAATACTAAATATGACTCCATTACCAAATACTTTCAGTTTATAGAATTAGATTTTAATTATTATGACTTCAAAATGAAATTGTCATATATATTATTCAATTTAATAATGTAAAAAATCTCACCTCAGCTTTAAATCATAATAATCAAATGGTATGGGGTTTAAAAAGCATATAGCATTTAAGCACTAGAATTAACAACTGAGCAACATGTTAGCCATGGATCTCCACTATGGAGGGACTAAATATTGAAATATCAAAATAAATTGTTTTAAACCACTAAACATCACATGATCACCATTTCCTATGCTTATACAAGCTGTTAAAATAATAGCAAACTCTTCGTACAGTAGTGCTACCAAGTGTAAACCATAGTAACCAATGGATGCAAGGTTTAAAAAAAAAAAAATCGCTATCTAGGGTCGATTCATCCAATATCCCCAGACTAGTTTCTAAAGCTCATGTCTTTCATCAGTGAGGAGTCTTGGATCTGAGAGCACTGCACCTAGATCTTAAGATCCAATGTAACCCTCCAGCAACCATCTTTTATCTATTTGGTTAACTATAAAGCTATGAGCCCAAAATGAAAACACAATAATCTTTTCAATCCAAGCTCCCTTTCTTGCATAGTCATAGAGATCTGAATCCATTTTGAGGTCTTTTGTCCTTTAATAACCATAGTCACTATAATCTCATGGGCAGGATTGGTATTAAACCTTAAACATTACCGATCGCTATTTCCTATGCTTACCCAAGCTGTCAAAACATTATGTGATGTGATGTGATGTATTGTGGCTTCTCCTTAAACGAAGTCAAGAATATCTCAGCAATTAAGCCCAGATAAACCTGTTAGCCACTTTCTTTTACATTCCCCACTCTAAATTTACCCATAATCTGCTCTATCCCATTTCCACAACATAATTTTTGTCAACTCTATAACCTTTATATCTAAATCCCCCTTATCTTTCCCAAACCTAGCATAAAAACCAATAATTCACTTTCTGTATAATCACTCTTTTCATATTTATTTTTCCACAACTTCATTATATGTACCCTTTCTGTTTTCAAACATTTACATTCAATTAACAAATGCCTAATATTTTCAATTCCTTCCTTACATAATTTACAAAATAAATCACCCATATTTTTCCATTTACATGTATATTCTTTTGTAGCTAAAGATCCCGTTCGAGCCTTAAACAATAAACTACTTTCCTTACTATTATCATATATTAACTCACACCTAATATTCTGTTTATTTCTATATATATTTAAACTCTTTTTACTCTCCATACTATTTCTCCATCTCTCTAACTCCCTAGTCTTTATTAATAAATTTATTCTTTTATCCCATTCCTTACTACTATAACACTCAATAATCCTCTTAACACAATCATCCCATCTTTTGTACAAATATACTGATATAAATTCTTTATCCAAATCTTTTGCATAGCGCATTACCTTTCTCACCCATCTTGTTACCTGCCCTTTACTCATAACCCAATTAAATACTATTTTAGCTATTCTTTTATTATCCATAAACTGCAATCTACCAAACATATCATTTTACTTTTTGCATCTCTCATATGAAAACTTGACCATTTATACACTAGTGCCACCTAGTACAAGTAATCAATGGATGCAAAAAGGGTTGTATATAAAATCCCTATCTAATGCCTATTCATCCAAAAAATCCAGACTATACTACTGCATGGAGAGTTTTGCTAATATTTTAACAGCTTGTGTAAGATATAAGATTTAGTAGTTTAATACCAATCTTGCCCATTGAATGTGGTGACTACAATTTTAAAGAACCAAAGACATCAAAAATATATAGGTACTAAATTGGCAGGTCTATATGACCATACAAGTGAATCAGCTTGGATTGAAAAAAATTGTTTTCATTTTAGACTGATAGCCTTATAGTTACCTAAAAAGGTAAAAGGTGGCTGCTAGACAGTTGCATTAGATCCTAAGATTTGGATACAGTGTTCTCAAATCCAAGGCTTCTGACTGGTGAATCCACAAGCTAAAAACTAGTCTGGAGATATTGGATGAGTAGGCACTAGATAGAGATTTTATGCAAAATCTTGCCTTTGTCAATTATTATGGCTTGCACTGGATGCCACTACTGGATGGAGAGTTTGCTACATAATAAATTGTTTTGTAAGAAGATAGCAAACAATGGTAAACTACCACCAAATTTATCTACACAATTAACACTCAGAAAATTACATATGCATATACACAAGTTGAATATCAAATAATCTTTAAAAAATGACAATATAGACCCCTTACTGAGTATTAAAATTTTTCTGACAGAGTTTAGCATCTTCATTTAATTTTTAATACAGTATTTAAGTTAATCACTCAATTATGCCAACTCTCACAGTATGCTAAATCAATAAAAGCTCCCCCACTGTAGTGCCATCTATTATAAAATTAAGTAATCAGTAATTAAGACATTTTATTGCACTTAAATCTTCAACCCCGATTTTGGTTTTTGCCTTTATCAACAAGAATTTGGAATTTAAAGTTGAAAATAATATAATCAAGCATCCAGTAATTATCTTTAATTCTACTTTACTGCTCAAGGTTAAAACTTGAAATTCAAATTAGCTTAAGGTTTCAAACTCAAATCAATCTGCTGGAACAATTACTTCAATATATTAATAAAGTTTTTTAAAAAAATACAGTTCAGAAAATAATATTGCACTTCCTTTTTTTTTTTTTTTTAACTTGCTATTTTGCAATTTACAATTTCCATTTTTTACCCCCTAAAAAATAACAACAAAAAATGAAATGGAATAAAACAATTAATCACTGTCATATTATTTATATACTTAGAGTACATGAGCACAGACTTTCACACAACCCACCACTCACCACTCTACCTCATATTACTGATACACTTAAACACATATATGTCGAAAAGATAAATAATCAACAATATAGTCATGCTAAACCAGCAATCATCAGTTGGTCCAGATTATCATCTCCACACATATATGCAATAAGTGCTCAGATATATATTAAGATAGCCAATCTTCATATTTTAATAGCAGGCTTCAATCCACTCCACACTCCAACTCTTAATATATATATCTGAGCATTTATTGCATATATGTGTAGAGATGATAATTTGGACCAACTGATCATTGCTGTTTTAGCATTAAATATGTATATTGGTGATTATTTATCTTTTCAACATATATGTGTTCAAGTGTATCAGTAATATGAAATAGAGTGGTGAGTGGTGGGTTGTGTGAAAGTCTGTGCTCATATACCCTAGATATTACATATATTGATATAGGTGTAGAATAAGCCTATATTTCAGTTATTATATATTATTTATGTAAATTTATTATAAAACTAAAAAAATTTTACAGCAAGAAAGCATAAAAAACTGTTTAATAATATTTTTTTAAAAAAAAAACTAGCAAAAACATTGCAAAGAAGATCTGAAGTATAAAAATCTAATTTCGAAATTTTTATAAGCTTTATATTTTTTGTAAATATGCTCTACTTAAATAAAAAAGAATATTTAATATAATAGAATATATTGTAAATGAATATCTAATGAATATTAAGATTATTTATTCTGGCTATTTTATATTTGTTTATGTCCCAGAAAATTAGGGTAGTTTAAAAATATGAGAAATATAAAATGAAATAACAAGAAAATAGCATTCCCATGTATTTATAATTAGCAAATTCCTAATGTCCACTCCATACGTTCTTGTCGTTGCAGCTGTTATTACTATGTGATTATTCATATAGTATATGAACATGGATGGGCTGCCCACCAACACGCATTAGCCAGCGTGGTGAGTTTATTGGCTTTTTACTTCTGAGTTTAAGATCGAGAAACACCATGGTCTTTCTTCTCAGTGCCTGATAAGGCAGAATGAATGTTTGTGTAAATGATAAATATTTTTTCAATACATATATACAATTATGACAGACAAAAATAAAGCATGGCCCTTATTCCCAGGAGGCTGTAAAGTCACCAACCAAGGCAGCGGTTGGTGGCCGAAGGCGGAGGGTGCTAAGAATCCCCTGATTGTGGACCCAGGCTGCCATTTGATGACGACTTTTTATTTAGGTACTTACAACTGCAGATCACTTTCAAGTGAAGGAAGATTGCAAGAATTAGAAGAAGAATTGTCTTATATTAAATGGGACATTATTGGACTTTGTGAAGTTAGAAGAAAAGGTGAAGAAACAATTGATTTAAAAAGTGGACATATACTCTATTATAAAGGCACACATATTGGAAATACAAGTGGAGTAGGATTCATTATAAATAAAAAGTGGAAGAACAATATTGTGGAGATTGATGGTGTATCGGACAGAGTTGCAAGATTAGTTATACAACTTAATAGCAGATACCAAATGCAGATAATTCAGGTTTATGCCCCAACAAGTTCTCATAGTGATGAAGTAGTAGAAGATTTTTATATGGATGTACAAAAGGCTTTTGATCAGAGTAAACAACATTTTAAAATTGTTATGGGAGACTTTAATGCTAGAATTGGTAGACAAATGAAAGATGAAATTGCTGTAGGTAATTTTGGTTATGGTAATAGAAATGAGAGAGGACATAGACTTGTGGAGTTTGCAGAAAAAGAAAAACTTTATATTATGAATTCATTTTTTGAGACAAATGTTAAAAGGAAATGGACATGGAAGCATCCAAATGAAGGTACAGCAGAATTGGATTATATTTTGACTAACAGGAAATACATATTTCAAGATTGTAATGTTCTTAATAAATTTAACACAGGAAGTGATCATCGATTAGTAAGGTGTAAGTTACGTGTTAATGTAAAACTAGAGAGACAAAAATTATTGAGAAAAACAATATTTACAGTTGATGTTCCTAATCTTCAGAAACATTCTAATAAATTTAAATTAAAACTTACAAATAGGTTTCAAGTGTTAGGAGATTTTGAACATGATTCAGATTTGAATGAAATTAATATGAAAATAACTGATACACTTTTAAAAACTGCAACAAAGATAGCTGGTAGAAAAAAGCAGCAATTGACTAATAAAATTTCTACTGAGACTAGAGAATTTATGAAGAAAAGAAGGAATATGAAGATATACAAAAATGATGTATTAAAAAGAATTGAATATCCCGAATTTTGTAAAATGGTACGGAAAAAAGTTGAAAATGATATAAGAAAGTATAACTGTGAAATAGCAAGGAAAGCTGTAGAAGAAAATAAAAGTCTCAAGAATGTTAAACAACATTTTGGTATTGGTAGAAAATTTATATCTGCAATAAGAAAAAAAGATGGAATTATTACTAAAAAGAGAGATGACATCATGAAATTGGTAGAAGATTTTTATCAAGAATTATATAGTAATAAAGAACAAGTACCTCCTATATCTATTACATCTTCTGAATTGCCCAGAATTTTAAATGAAGAAGTGAGACATGCAATTAAATGTATGAAGAAAGGAAAGGCTCCAGGAAATGATGGAATTATAATTGATATATTAAAAGAAGGAGGTGAAGAAATAGAAACAATTTTAGCAAAGTTATATACCAAATGTCTAAATGATAAAGATGTACCGGAAGATTGGAAGAATGCAGTAATAATATTAATATTTAAAATAAGTGATAAAGAAGATATTAGAAATTACAAACCTGTCAGCCTTTTATCAGTTTTATATAAAATTTTTACCAAGATAATTACAACTCGTCTACAGAGAACTTTGGATTTCCACCAACCAAAAGAACAAGCTGGATTTAAAAGTGGTTTTAGTACAATAGATCATATCCAGGTATTGAGAGAAGTCATAGAAAGGACAAATGAATATGAGTTGTCATTATGTTTTGGATTTGTAGATTATGAAAAGGCATTCGATTCTATACACATTTCTTCAGTGATTAAAGCATTGGATCATCAAGGTATAGATCCAGGATATTGTCATATTTTAAAGAATATTTATAAAAATGCAACAGCAACAATTAGATTACATAATGATACTGGAAAAATCAACATTGAGAAAGGTGTAAGGCAAGGTGACTCCATATCTCCAAAACTTTTTACAGCAGTGCTGCAAGAAGTATTTTGTGGATTAAAATGGGAAACTAAAGGAATGAAAGTAAATGGAGAGTATTTAAGTCATTTAGATTTTGCAGATGATGTAGTTGTTTTTGCAAATAATGCTTCAGAGCTGCAGGAAATGTTGCAGGAGTTAGCAGATGAAAGTAGAAAAGTAGGACTAAAGATAAATGTTAAAAAGACTAAAGTAATGTTTAATCGATTTGCTCAAAATATGAAAATAAAGATTGATTATGAAGAATTAGAAGAAGTTAACAGTTACAAATACCTAGGTCAGATTATTAATACAGATGGAAACATAATGGAGGAAATTAATCATAGAATTAAACTTGGTTGGAGTGCTTTTGGTAGAAATAACTTGATACTAAAAGGAAATATGCCTATGTGTTTGAAAAGAATGGTTTTTAACAAATGTGTTTTACCAGTTCTTACTTATGGATCTGAGACTTGGACACTTAATAGAAGAGCAATACAGAGACTTCAGACCACTCAAAGGAGTATGGAGAGATGTATGTTGGGAGTAACAAGAAGAGATCGAAAACGCAATGTATGGGTAAGACAACAAACAGGTGTTACTGACCTTATTGAAAAAATTAAAAGATTGAAATGGAGTTGGGCTGGACATATTTCTAGAAGAAATGATAATAGATGGACAATTGAAATTTTAAACTGGATTCCAAGAGATTGTAAAAGACCCAGAAAGAGACCACATGTGAGATGGATGGATGAAATAAGAAAATGTGCAGGGGTGTTGTGGAAAAGAGAAGCTAAAGATCGGAGAAGATGGATTAAACTTGGAGAGACCTTCATCCTGCAGTGGATTGATAATGGTTGATGATGATGATGATGATGATGATTTTTAAATCTGGAAAATTTGTCAATTCAGAGTTTTGAGTTCAAAACTGTGTTCAGCAATAAGACAATAAGCTACTGAGACACCTATTGGTTGGTCATTGTTTCCTCACAATTGTTTGCCATTTGCCTTAATGGAAATTGTTTTAACTCAAAAGAGATTCATTATATATATATAAAGCACAAATGTAGATTTCTTTTATGTAAATTCTTAAAAAAACAAATGCAAAATTATAAATATTTGACATATTTAACTTAACTATCCCTAAGCAATATTTTAATTTGATTCACTGGGTCATCATAATTAACATTGTTCAGCATATTATAATCACAATATGATGAATATTTCATTTTATTTTTTTAAAAAACAAATTAATTTTAAATCAGAAAAATTGTAATGAACTAAATAAAGTTATATAAGCATGCTCAAAAATATTATAATTCTGTGTGGTTTAATGAGAGTCACAGATTCTGGAACTCAAAATTTTCAGATCATGCCCAATCCTGCTACTTCCAATGCTCAAACTTCTTGTCAACTTCCAAGCAATGATGAAGTCCTTTGATTATTTTATATTTACCTATATTGTAATAAATAATTATAACTTTTAAATATCTGCAATTGCAAAGTGGAAGTAATTTCCACTGGGCTATATAATGTCAAAAACCAATGAAAACTAAGTTTATTTAACAACAAAGCCCAAAAATAGAATGGTATCATTCTCTTTTCATTAGTTTTTGACATTACATAACTCAGTGAGAGGTGATTATTTATCTATATTATAACTTCATTAGAATTATTAGATAAAAATGTGTCAATTGATAGAATTGAAGTTTTGAGTTATTTTAATTATTTAATGAGCATGCAAAATTTCCTTTATGCATTATGTTAGAGTGAATCAGCATCTACCTATCTGGTAAAGAAGAAAGAATTATGTATCAAATATTTGACATTGTTTAAAAATTTTACTATGGCTCTGGATGCAGAGTCAATACTGTTAATTTTACAATAGTTCTCCAGTTTTCCTGGATTAAAAACATAAAGTAATAATTAATAATACATCTTTCACCCTCATTTTAAATCTTACATGTTTCAAAATCATCCATATATTGCTGAAAATTTTAATATTAAGTAACAAGTAAAAAAAAATTTTCAATATGACATGAATATTGATTGAACTTATAAGATGAAAACTTAAACATTTATTTCAAAATAGATAGTTCAACATAATAACGCCTATAATAAGAAGATGTAAGATAGGAAACAAGCTAATATAAAATGGTTGGAGTTATGTTCTAGAAAATAAAAAATACACATTTAGATTTATCACAAACATTATTAAAGATAATATCAGGGCAATAATTTTACATTTTACAATAGCTGCATTTCATTTGTTGTTTTTTTCTCCAATTTCATTATTATTGAAAACAAATTGTTTATTTTTCTGAGAATTGATCTGAAGGATTACACATATCTTCTGGACTCTTTAAACAATCAACAATCTGGGTTTGATTTTTGTTCACTTATTTTTGTAAATTTTATATTTTGGTATTAAGCATAATGCATCTTTTTGATTTTGTCTTTTTTTTTCCAGACAAAAAACCTGCATTAAAAAAATAAATAATACTCCAGTTAGTCTAATCTAATCATTTTTTATTAATAAAACACGAGCTATTATATGCTATAAATGTCTACATGAGTGAGGCTTGGAAGAAAATATAATATAGTTTGCAGCTTCTCTGTAATTTTAAAAAATGCATTTCTTGAATGTTGCTACCTTTACATATGCTTTATAATGTAAAATTTGAACTTTCACCTTTACTATTTATCCTTTGAATTGATTTAAATGTAATATCATTTCCACAAAATCCACCTCATTAAAAATTTTTTCAACAAATACTTGAACATCTTCAGTAATTAAATCATTAAAATCTTTCTGATAAACTTAATAAGTTCTACTATTTTCCATATTCCACTTTCCACTAACTTATCTATACGTTTTGAATAATCCAATCTTTAATATATTTTTCTAGCGTGCATTTAAGGCAATATGGCTGAGCTTTTATGAAGAATGAAGAATAATTTTTAATTTCAAATACAATTCAGTCAAGTTCTTTATTTCTTTTAAGTTTAAATTATTTTAGTAAAAAAATTTCTATATTTTCAATTCCGCACACACACATTATTTACTTGACATTTATTTCTTCAGTTCCATATATATCATATATTAATAATCCTGTTAAGTTTGGTGCAATAGTACAGTTGTAGACTCTAGATGTAGTGGTTATTTGTTTTATTTATACATTAAATATTATCACATATAAAATTAAAAGCGTGTGAAGCGCTTGAAAGAGAAGCTATAGAGAGTGCAAACAATATTATTGTAAAAAAATCTCATCTGATGAATAAAATATTTTTATGATATTGAAAAATGTATTTATTTTTTTAGACATATCAAAAAAAAAAAGATGGATTTTACTTGTAGTTATATGTTAATTATTTTCATTATCTAGTTGATTTTTAGGAAAAATCATAAATATAAATAAAAGTTGGATTTTTTAAAAAACTTTTAACAATTCAATTACATGATGGGATTGGTCCAAATATCAAATATAACTATAATTATTTTATTATTAAAATATTTAAGCTTTTCATTAATCAATAATAAATTTGATAAATCCAAGTTGTAACAATATACATCATATTATTCTATCTATTCAGAAAATTGAATTTATATTGATTAAATAACTTAAGAATACATGAAAAATATGTCTATGTGTATATTTTTTCTTCACTGTCTCCTAGTTTTATACATCTCAAGCAAGATAGCTGAATGCCAGAAAGTTAACTTTATACCATTCTTAAATGTCACCCATCCATATTTTTTCCTCCTAATAGGACAATTTGGTATATCTCTTGCAGAGCAATTATAATGTTTAATTCCACATCATGCTTTAAAATCACCTATTCACATTTTAAAAGACAATTTTTAGTTTCTAATCAATATTATTCAATAATTCTTAACCAAATATTACTGGCTTCTGTAAGATCTTTTTTTTTTTCTGTTACAATTATAAATATGATTTTTAATCATTGTCTACATGTTCGTAAATTAAACAAACTTATATGTGTAACACCATCATATATGTGATATACATGATCAGATTAATGTAAATGGGCCACAACTATGATTTCTGGAATGGGAAGTTATATGTCTTCAATTTCTGGTGATAACTAATGTCTTAATGTAATTGATATGAAATTAATTGTTTTTTCTATGTATAAAAGCCTAACCTCCGATTTTGTTAACTGGTCTCCATTGAGATTGATATGTAAATGTCCTTTTTTTTTGTAAATGATTCTTATGATTTGTGAATAAGTTTTCCTTTTGAAAGATATAATTTCATTAAACATACTCTGTCATAATAAAAAATAATTATTATATAAAAACAATCTTCTAATTATATTAGAATATTTTTTTAACAAATAAAAATGAACACCACAACATGTTATAAATAATGTTCCCAGAGTTTGAAGTTACAAATTATTTTCTTCAACTTTTTACTTATCATCATCATCATTTTCAAACATTATCAAACCATTGTAGGATGAAGGCCTCTCTAAATTTAATCTAGTTTCCAATTGTTATCCTCTCTTTCTCCATATCACACTAACAAATTTTCTTATTTCATCCTTCCATCTGAATGGGGCTTCTTACTAGGTCTTTTATTATTTCTTTACATCCAATTTAAAACTTCAACTGTTCATCTATTATCACTTTCTCTAGCAATATGTCCAGTCAGCAACATTAATATTTTTGGTGATCTCAGTAATATCTAATTGTTGTCTAATTCACATATTTCTTTTTTTTTTTTTAAATTATGCTATTTTATGATCTTAATTCAAAGATAAAAGGCTGGTGGTTAGCAAACTATTCATATTCATTTATCATATAAATTGTCATATAGTAATAACAACTGCAATGGATATTAGGAATTTGTACTGATTCAAAGGGTATCCTTTCAATTAAAAGAAAACTCTTTTCTGCAGTCTTTTATTTACCTCTTATTCATAAAAAACAACAACTAATAACTAATAATCCATTAATTTCTTACCTGCACTTAAAAATTTTTGCTTTACATAAATTTTGCTTTCACAATGAAATTTTAAATAAAATGAATTATATAATTAATTATTAATACTTTTTTGGTTCCTTTTGCATAAAAAAAAGCTGGAGGCACTAGTACTGAAATGATTAAATTAAAATCTTAATGTATCACTAATTTGTTAGAATTAGTATTTTATTTTCAATGATATCTATTTTTTAAATTTATATCAAACTAAAGTGTAATAACTTTTTCAAGCTGGTTTGCATCACTACGGATAAGTGACTCAAACTTATCATCAATGAGTTCAAGAAACTTATAGAAGTATTTCAAATAAATGATAAAAACAAATATCAATGGAAATTAACAAAATTATATAATTCTATCAAAAATTAAATATATTAAGATTTCATTAGGAAAACATATTAATGGTGATTACATGACTTTAGTATTTCATAATTGCTTGTTTTGAAGTTTTATGTAATGATTATTTTTTAAAATGATAATAATGACCATACCTAATGCATTTAAAAATTTGTGATAGTGGCATATTATTTGTAAATACAGATCAACTATTTCCAACATCTAATTTAAATGAGCACAAAGTAATGATTAAAGAGAATATAAAGAGATATTTTAAAAATACCAATAATCATATGTTTGATTGGGAAATGATAGAATAGACTACTTGGTTAGAACCTCACTTTAAATTCAGATTCACAATTCTGAAGATCACTAATTTGATTCTTAGCTTAATTCTGACAGTGGTCAATCCAGCAACACCCGAAAAAGAGAGGAGAGTAATACCATTTGGAATGAGAGTTCTAAATTAACATGCATATTGTTACTAATAGATTTTTTTTTTTCTAAAAAAAAAAAAAAAAAAAACATTTAACATTTAAACTAGATGATGGAAATAATCCAACTTATAATTGCAAGTATGTTGGTATAGATATAAATTTTTAATTGTAATCTGATTTAACAATCATGTTTAATTATGCTAAAAATTATTAGATAGGTGATAGATTATTTTATTTAAAATTCTTTGGTTTCAAATTCAAGATGAAAGAGTAAAAAAAAAGAATAGAAACATTGATCATAAAAAATAAAACCCTATATAACTGTAGTAGAAGAAATTAAACAACATTATAAATTATTTTACAATATTAAATTATATTGTATATGTATAATAATTTGTGACAATTCAATTTATAAGCACAACATTTCTTGATTGCACTTATTTGATGATATAATCTTTATATAAAATACATTTAATGATTATTTGATGTAATTCGATAACTATAATTATTTTCTCTTTTCTGCATAATTGTAATGTTAAGACGAGGTAGACTTATAAACAGTGAGGATTGCCAATTCCTCTACAAGCTTTATGATAAATGCTTAGCCAGAGCCAGCACTTAAAATATCTCTGTCAGGAGATTTGGGTTGGTATTTTTAGATCTAGTGTCTGAACCTACCCTGACACCTCTCTGAGGAATGCCAAAGCACGAAACCATGGTCAGGGGTTTGGGGAGGGGTTCCTGACAGAGATATTTTAAGTGCTGGCTCTGGCTAAGCATTTATCATAAAGTTTGTAGAGGAATTGGCAATCCTCACTGTTTATAACTTACAAGCTTAACAGATAGGGTCGTGTGATCTATGACTCTTATTTTGACTATTTAAAGGTAGACTTACATTTCTAAATTTTAGCTTTTATTCATGCTAAGCATGCTTTCAATACATTAAGAATCATAATCATGGCTCTTTTAAATTTATTATGTATTGTTTGTTATTCAAATGAATGTAAAGTTCTTCAGAGAGCCTACTTTTTTGACATTACATATATTTGAATACCAAGACAAAAAATTTAAATTAATTTAAATACAAAAATAGCTAGCGAGTACTCATAAAAACAATCCATAATAAAGTTAAAAAATTATGATTATGATACTTAATGTACTAAAAACATGCTTGGCATGAATAAAAGCTAAAATTTAGAAACACGTCTACCGTAAATGTCTTAATATTTATATATTTAACATTAATGATTATTGTTAAATATTTATTAGACTATAGATTGTTATTTTGTAATAATTTTCTATAAATAAATACTTAAGTAAATTAGAATGATCAAGATACAAAAGGGGGGGGGGAATGGGCCAACTGATGATGGCTGGTTTAACCAGAAATGCATCTTGGAATTATCTGCTATTTTTTATATCTTTATCTACACATATGTGTGAACTTTAGTAATAATTTATAAGAATAATAATTGTTATAACAGCCAAATTGGTCTGGAGGTCATATAAGTAGAATACTGTTTATTTATAAACCATCAACCATATAATTAATGATTGTCAAATCTATGGATAGAATAATATAATTGAATTATTTAATAAAATCAGTCATGAATCTATCTCATGATAGAAATCTGTAGTTTCCTTTCCTTCATGATATTTTGTAAGAAGTTAAGCTGTCTTAAACAAAAAAAAATAAATCTTATACTAAATAAATAAATAAACCTTTTATATAATGACAGGTATTAGAATTATATGCTGAATATAATTTTTTCTATTTCTAATCATCATTTTAAGGGATTTAGCAAGGCTTTTTCTTCTGTAGATGGAAGTATTTAAGACTGGCACAACTATGATCAATTACTAATGTCATTTTATATCACTGGTATCCAGTACAAACAAGAGTAAAAGACTAGTAAAAATACACAAAACAAATAAAAGAAATCACATTAAATAATGGGGGGGGGGGTAATATATAATCAATGGAAGCACATAATTTTTGATTCTTATAAGATGTAGTCAACATAAATTTTTATATTTTAAACTTGTTTCTAATTCAAATTTATATCAATAATGTGCTCAAAAATTAAATTATGCTTAATTGCATCTGCTTTAGATAATTATATTTTATTAAATGCTGCTTATGATCTCAAAATTATTTTGTTTTTATATATTTTTTAAGTTCTCAAGTTTAATCAGTAAATAAAAAATTTATATATATATATTTTTCTATTTATTAATAATGCTAAGAATAAATGTCTTTTTAAAAACTGCATATTATTACCCATTATAAGAAAATTTGCAATAATTTTAATGAATATGTGTTTATGACACATACAGTATAATGTTTATGACATATACAGTATATACTAGATAATGATAAATGAGTAGTAATTCATTATTTATTTAAAGAAAAGAATGTTAGAAATGTTTTTTAAATTCGGGATTTTTTATTTATTTATTGAGAAACTAAAATAGAGATGACAAGGTACTGAATGTATATATAAGAATAAAACTTTAAAAAAAAAAAAAAATACTTTTAAAAAAAAAAATTTGATAAAGTAATCATAGAATATATTTTTGGATTATAAAATTATCATTTTATACATATTTTTAAAACCTATATATATCAAAAATTATTGGGTGATGACATGACACAACCACTACTTTACATTCAAACATTAATTTACATATGCGTATTATTATCATTCTTTAATTCCTTAAGTATATAAAAATGACCTTCTAGAAATTTTCTTCATATAGATCCCTGTTTATAATCTCAACACTTTATTTACACAAGTTTCTGCACTTTATCATTATTACTATAAATCTGCTATTCTTATCTATAAATCTGTTGATATGTTGGTATTCATATTATTTATCAAGATAGTTTTACATTATTTTCTATTCTTCATATTAAATAGCTTATCCTCTGTGATCAGAGTTGATATTATTCTCCATGAATATATATTCAAAATAGCAGAAAGGCATCTGTTGATAAGCGTTGGCAGTGTATCTGAGTTAATAAGCTATTTTTCAAGTTTTACATCAACAAAAAAAGTTTTAAATAGGTGAACAGAATCTGTCTATTTCTTCCATAGTTGATAATTTTTAAATTAATAGTAATATTGTTTTTAAGACATCATTTTTATTTTTCTGATGATTATTGCCAACTAATTTGTCATTCTCAGTAATTAGATATATTCTCAAAATTATGGCCGATGCTGACCATTTGCATAGTCCATGTTTGTAGACAGTTATTCTAAGATCATTAAATATCCAAGTTTTTTCATAGTCTTTCACAATATCAGATCCAGCATAGTTTAGTATGGTGGTAAACTGAAAAATTTGGAGCATGATGCCCATGGATCATACTTTTACCTACCACCACCAGTATTTAAGCTTCTTGTGAAATCCTAAGCAAAAAAAAAATTATTTGATTATTTTAGGCCTGCACAGTTTGGTACAGTGGAAGAGTGGTAGATTCTGGACCTCAAGATCTCTCCTGAATTGTGATCCAACTCTGTTAATTCCAGTGTTTGAACTTCTTGTAAACTTTCAATCAATAAACCAAATTTCATTATTTATTCATTCAAAATTATTATAAAAAAAAAAGTAAGCAATTCTATCATATTCCCTATTATACTCCAAAGCCCAATAGCATCCTTGATTTTCTACTTGATATGCTGATCATTAGAATGTAGATGATGTTAAATTAAGGTTAACTCATAAGGAATTATATAAAAAGGATACATATATTCATTAATTCTTTAAATTATGGAGAATAATTGATGATAACTTTCTCTTTTGCAATTTGAAATGATGTTATATTGCAGATGTGATCATGGTTATCTGTTATTACCATTCTATATTATTATTGTTTAGTGCAGATATATTAAGCCATTAAAATTATATAAAATGATAGATGCGACAGTAGGGACCTCTACAAATCTTAACACGATAGTAAACTTTAAAAGACAAGCTTGTGTTAAGATTTATAGAGGTCCCTACTGTGCATCTAGATGCATAGTCTTAAGGTTATAGCCTTAATATATATATATATTAGTTATGTAATAAGTATGCACTTAACAAATTATTAATTATAAATCAATAGACAAAATTAAAATAAATAAAAGAAACAAGAAAAAAACCAAAAAAGGATGATTAAAGGAAAGATGGTGAAATTTAGTAAAAATTCAATATAATATAGACAAATCAATAAATTCTTGGGAATTATAAACATTTTTAGTATAGTCAAGATTTTAATACTTTTAATTCTCTCATGTTAAACTCCACACTGAGTGAATATAAGCTTTTTTTGAAATCAAGTGTATGCTTCTTTCCTGATTCTTTCTGTTTTAATCATTTTTTTGCAGAATTTAACATGATTTCTATGATTAATACTTTTAAACTGTAATTATATTTTTAGTCATCAGATGGAAGCTCTAATAGAGTATTCGTTTTGATTTCTAGAAAAATAATTAATATATAATACTATTTTTTATTTAAAACTTCTAATACATTAAGTTTTTATTTTTTACTTTGAAAAACAATAATTTGATAGAAAAGGTTATAATACTTCTTTCATACATACTTCAACACAAATAAATTTTCTTAAAAAACTTATTTATTTTTCTTACAGTTTCAACTTTCCAGCAGTCTTCATCAGAGCTTTATCATTAAGAAAATTTGTTTGCATTGAAGTGTATATGAAAGAAGTATTATAAGCACTATATATATATATGAAGACATGCAAAGAAAGTGAAAGAGAAGAATAAGAGAATATACTATTGATAGAAAAGGCCTACAAATATATTTTTCAATTGCTTTTATTGATTATCAATAAAAATATTACTAAAAATGCTTTCAAAAGTATGTATTCCATTTTATTTTTATTAATTTACACATAACACAAATATGATTTTAAAAAATAAACAATCACTCTAATAAAGTACAACTAGAGGGTCACATTAAAAGCTTGCAGGAGACAAATATGAATTATGTAATTAACAACTGAAAAGATTAATGTTAATACATATCTTTTCACATGATTGCTATATAATGATCCAAAGCATGAATGTAATCTATGCTAAATAAACAGACCAAAAATCAGCTTGCACTCTAGAAACCTATATATTAGTAGATGACTTTTTTTAAAAAGATTATATAATTCCAAAAATGTTTAGTGGTTTAACTCAAAAAATTATTAAAAACCTGATAGCAGTTTTATTCTTCATTCTTAAACTTTTTAAACATAGGAATGATACTGCTAGGTCTGAGTTCTTAAGTTATTTCTTTTCTTTATTTCTATAGCTATTACAGATTTAATATCATCAATGTCCAAAACAGTCAAGCTGCTAGTAAGATATTACTGCCATCTTTGTTTCTTTTGAAATCATCAGTTTTTCCTATAACACTCTTTTGTAATGATTTACTGGAAATGATCAGATTGGAAATAAATAGTCTATCATATAAACACTCAAACCACAAAATGCTCCAAACATGGTCAATCAAATGTAACGTTGGTAAATCCATATTTACAAGGTCACAGAATTCTTATAAATAGGAAGCAGTGGCCTTAGATTTAAGCCAGAATATGCAACATAAATATCTGGGTATATAGATTACCATAATTGACATAAGGATGTGACTAAAAATTCTTGATAGTCACATTAAACAGAAATGGTGAATTTTTAAGCATACTAAGATTCCATTGAATTTTCCAACTAACAAATAGTGGGCATAATAGATGCTTATAATTAATTGTCAATATTTTATTTTGATAAGTAATAATGCAAAATAAGTTAGACATGTATATATTTACCTAACATAATCATCTGTGTAAAATGTAATTAATACTGAATCATTTTATCATTATTTTTAATCTGACCTTTTTTTTACGTGTGCCTTTCCCTAGTACCCAATATGTTTAAAGCACTTAATTTATTATCGTATTTCTTGTTTACCTTTTTAAACAAGGGTTCATACTTTCTTTGTGAATTAAAAATAAAGTAACATTATTATTATTAAAGACTTTTCCACATTTAATGACAATTTTTCCATTTGCCTTGTAACTGTCTTTGACTTATTTATATTCTCAAAATTCTTTTTATGTTCTGGGCAGATTAATTCCAGAGAAGTTCTGCAATCTTTTATAAATTCCCCTTCAAAAAAATGGTCTTGAATTTACTGCTTTGTTAAAATAATAAAATTTTCGACTTGGTTTGTACTTTTTGGAAAATATGTCAGCCATTTAATGAAACTCTTTCAAGTTTTCTGCTTTAATTTTTTTTTTTTTTGCCCAATAATTTTATTGTAATCAAAATGTTTTGTTAAATAATGCCTTCTAATATTGTGCTCTTTATTAACTGAAATACTTTCCAGATATATTCAGCACATTTATTATTTCTTTTTATTAATATATATATGTTACACCATCTTTTTTGAAATGCATGATTTTCTGGGTTAATTTTTATTATCTTACTCAGTATAGCCATCCTAATAAAATAATAATAATAATAATAAAATGAAATAAAATTCAAGTGTATTTTTGCTAATATATGCTTGTCTGCAAAAATCACTATAAAAATAAACAAAATGCTCTCAGTATCATAAATTAAATCTGCACTTCTGATAGAATGAACTAGAACTATTATAAGGATTGGAAAGAGAAAAAGTAGTAGTTGAGAAAATAACTAATATTTCATTTTACTTAACTCTTAATTCAATATTTGCATTATATCCACAATTAAATAGAGGTTTTATGCCATTTTATATACATTTTTGAAAATGTCTATGGGTTGTTTTGAGAGCTTACAATGGCCAAAGATTCCCCATCCCTACTTTAATTATAGAATGTTTATTACAATTTGCAATCATGATAGATTTGGTTTTGTCTTATTTGATATCAATGCTAACCTGATCAGATAAATGATTGAAGTTATGAAAAAATGGTTCATTGAAGCATACGCCAAAACTTTTTGTAATATATGTGTGTATATGTCATTTTTACTGAAATTCTATTTAGGTTCTTTCTAAAGTTTTGATACATTTTCATAATGGAGTCAAACATAAAACTTTACCAATAGTAAATCTCATAGCTGTTTACTCACATAAATACAACATATACAATAGCTATCATATTATAATCAAATAAAGCAATAATTTGAAATACTCACAATGAAGAAAGACATATGCTAAAAAGAGAATCCCTGAGATACAGATAAGATATTAAACAGACTTGTTGTTGCATATTTATTGCTAACAAAGAAATTTACAATTTCTTTATAGCATTAAAAGTTTGAATGTGTGAGACCTATAATTACAATCCCATGGACACAATAACTTGACATAAATCAGTACATCAATAGAAAACATTTTTAATATACATTAACTTTTTAAGATAATTTAAATTTCATCTTTTGGTGAAAATAATAAAAAAAAAATTGTTAAGATTATTATCTAATTTATCTGATGGTGTGGATTTATGTTCATAACAAATATGATTAAAAGAAGCCTTAATATCTTAGCTATTTTTTAAAATGTAATAAATGCAAAATTTCTGAATGATAAATATGTTTATGGAAATTACAGACATGCCTAGATTTTACATGAGTGAAGTATTCTGCAATTTTTTTTCTATGTCAAATTTTTTGAAACAGATTCTCCTTTCCAGTATGTTAAACATTTAGTCATGGTATAACATATAAAAATATTTTTTTAAACAAATAGAAGTAAGTACCACAATGTAACATCAAGTTTGTATTACCTTATATGTCACTATTTTTTCAATTTATATTGTGTAAATCCAGATTTACTTAATTTGGATTTCTGAAAGTAGAGGACTATTTATATCATCAGTATCATGAATCATTGCAGGATGGATGTCTCTCCAGGTTTAATAATTTCTTTGATCCCTATCCACAACACAAACAGCTATTTTTTATTTCATCCATCCATCTCACATGTTGCCTTTTCTAAATTTTTTTGCAATCTCTAAGGGTCCAATTTAAAATTTCAATTGTCTATTGTCATCTCTTCTCGCAATATATCCAACTTAGTTCCATTTCAGACTATTAACACTTTCAGTGATGTCACCCAATATTTCATTATTGATCTTTTCTTGTTACTCTTAACATACATCTTTCCATACTTCAATGAGTGATCTAAAGTCCCTGTATTGCTCATGTTATGTTTCCAAGTCTTAGATCCATAATTAAAATCTGGTAAAACACAGGCATTAAAAGCTTTCCTTTTCAAACACATTGGCATATTTCCTTTTAATATTAAGTTATTTCTATCAGAAACATTACAGATTAATTTCATCCACTGTTTTATCTGTATTAATAATCTGATCAAGTTTATTTGTAATCATTAACTTCTTTTAATTCATTATCAGTCATTATTCATTCTTCTACTTTCTTATTTTCATCTGATAATTCTTGCAATACTTTCAGAAGCTTTAAAGCATTATTTTCAAAAACAATCATATTTGTAAAATGTTGATAGTTTAAATAATTTATTTTAATTCCCTTAGCTCCCCATTTTAATTCATGAAATATTTCTTGTAAAACTACTAGAAAAAACTTTGGAGATATAGAATTATTATCACTGCATCTTTCTTAATATAAATCTTTTTAGTGTCACTATGTAATCCATTTACTACTTTTGCATTTTGATAAATATTCATCAGAATATAATATCCCAGGTCTATATCTTCATGATCCAAAACTTTAATCACTGTGAAATACTTATAGAATTAAATGCTTTTAATAATCTACAAATCCAAACCATAGTGGCAATTCATATTCATTTGGCTTATAACTTTTCTCAATAATTGTAATGTAACCCATTATGCCAAAACCATTTTTAAATCCAGCATGTTCTTTTGGATGGTAAAAAGTATTTTGTGTTAAAGATTTGCAGAGATCCCTACTGTCGTTTTTTCAGGTGCATAGTCTTAAGGTTATAGCTTTAATATATATTACTATAGAACTGATAGAAAATTGCTAGATTTATAATAATTTCTTTATTCCATTCGCAATTAAAATATAACAAAACTTATTTAATTCAAAGTCAAAAGGAATGGGGAAAAAATCAATTAAACTATACATATTCCTCCCTTATGTTTTAATTTCTTTTTAGTTATAGCTATTTTTTGTTTATTTTACCTCATAGTTTTTCTTTCTTTACCTCATCTATTAACTAGTTTTAACAAACACTAGTATAATATAATTATGTATAAAATTATTGCACCCATCATTATATACTAATATAATTACATATAAAATCAATGCACTTCATCATTATAATTTTTTTAAATATATATATCATCAAGGCCTAATTGACTATTAATCAATAAATTCTGACTGTTAATATTTATTTGTGTTGATGTTAAATGATTCTATTTTTCTTACAAGATTTATATTTAAAACAAAAAATATTATTAGAAGCAAACCTGAAAAAAAAAAAGTATCTTCATATTGAATGTATTTGTCAATCTGAGGAAATATACTTTAAAAGATTTCTAGATTTTGTTTGACTTTTTGTGCTTCATTTTAATATAATAAAGTCAATGAAAGAGATTTATTAAAAGAACATTAAGAAATTAAAAATAACAAAAATAAAATTTAGTTAATTAAAGAAAGCAAAACCAAAAAAAAATCAGGTCCAATTTATAGTATCAAAACAACCATCTACAAAATTAATTAATAATAGTAAAAAATCAGTTAATTAAAAAGCAAAAAAATATATATATCAAACTCAATTAATAGTATTAAAACAACTATCTACAAAATTAATTAAAGGAATTAATTTGATTAAAGTAAGATAAATGAATGAAATAAAAGGAAACATATAAATGAAATTAATCCTGATTAAATGATAAAATATATAATTAGCCACTAAGTTATATGTACAAAGAAAGAGAAAAGGTGACCATTATTGAAATAAATAAATATGTGTGTTTGGAATAGACTGTACTGCACCTTTAACAGTGATACAAAGTCAAAATACATTATCAAAGTTGCAGATCAAATACTACAACACTGAATTAGTAATTGAAAGGATATATTTACACATATATAAATGTATATTATATGTTACACTGTGTAATAATTTAAAACTATTATAATCTATTGCCATACCTGTTTATAATTCTTAAGACAAAGATAAAAATTACAAATACTCCTCTTTTAATAAGGCTAAAATAATGAATTTCATCCTTGTTTGGCTAAGGCAATTTAAAATTTATCAAGATAAACTAGTAATTATAATCTAAAACAATTCAATTATAGTAATTATTGCTACTAGAAAACTTAATTAGTACAAAAATAAACTATCATGGAGAAGGGGTAGTAGTTTTCAAAATAAAAACACAAATTACATATATTTTAGAGATTATGTGACCTTTAAAATGACTTAACTTTTATGAGTCAGCAATTAGTTATATTTCTTTATCTGGTACATTATTTAAATTTCATCTGTAATTTTCATTTTAACTAAAAAATATTTTTAAACCATCATCATCAACCATTATCAATTCACTGCAGGATGAAGGTCTTAAAATTTTATCTGTACTTTTCATTTTAACTAAAGAATATTTTTAAATCATCATCATTATCAATCCACTACAAGATGAAGGTTTCTAAGTTCAATTCATCTTTTCCTGAAGGTCTCTAAGTTCAATTCACCTTTTCCGATCTCTAGTCTCTCTTCTTAACATCACCCTTGCACACCTCATTATTTCAACCATCTATTTCACATGTGGTCGCTTTCTGGATTTTTTACATAGAATCTAATTTAAGATTTCAACTGTCCATCTATTATCACTCCTCTAGTAATATGTCCAGCCCAACTCCACTTCAGACTCTTAATTCTTTCAATGATGTCAGTAACACCTATTTGTTCTCTTACCCATGTATTTTGTTTCCAATTTCTTGTTATTCCTAACATGCCTCTCCATATTTCTTTGAGTGGTCTGAATTATCTATATTATCCTTCTGTTAAGTGTCAAAGCCTCAGATCCATAAGTAAGAACTGGTGAAACATTTATTAAAGACTTTTCTTATATAGGTATATTTCCTTTTTAATATTAAGTTATTTCTACCAAAAGCACTCCAACAAAGTTTAATTCTATGATTAATTTCATCCATTTAGTTTTCATCTGTACTAATAATTGCACCGAGGTATTTGTAGTTGTTAACTTCTAACTCATCATAATCAATCTTTATTTTCAACTTTTGAAAAAATCCATTAAACATTACTTTAGTCTTTTTAATATTTACCTTTAGTCCTACTTTCTTACTTTCATCTGCTAACTCTTCCTAAAGCTCTGAAGCATTATTTTCAAAAACAACTACATGATCTGCAAAATCTAAATGACTTAAATAATTTCCATTTACTTTTATTCTTTAACTTCCCATTTTAAACCACAAAATATTTCTTGTAGAATTACTGTAAAAAGTTTTGGAGATATAGAGTCACCCTGTCTTACTCCCTTCTCAATATTCATTTTTCTTGTATCATTATATAATCTAATTGTTGTTGTTGCAATTTTATAAATATTCTTTAGAATATGATAATATCCTGGGTCTATACCTTGATGATCCAATGCTTTAATCACTGAAAAAATGCTTATAGAATCAAATGCCTTTTCATAATCTGCAAACCAACGAATAATAGCAATTCATATTCATTGGTCCTTTCTATAAATTCTCTCAATATTTGGATATATGATCCACTGTACTAAAACCACTTTTAAATCCAACTTGTTCTTTTGGTTGGTTGAAATTCCCAAGTTCTCTGTAGATGAGTTATAATTATGTTGGTAAAAATTTTGTACAAAACTGATAAATCTGTAATTGCTAATGTCTTCCTTATCATCTTTTTTAGATATTAATATTAATACTTGCTTCTAAATAAAATTCTTCGCATCATTATTTCTCAAGTAATAAGTACAGATTTGGTATATCTAAGTTTGTCTTAACTAGGATTAATCTTTCTAATCTACCATTCATATCCCTAATCTTATAAAAACTATTTTTAAAAAAAATTTCACTTGTCAAGCAAAATATATTACTCCAGCTCTATCATCTATTATAAGTCTGAGTAAACAGGAGATGCTAAGTTATCTAAATCCAAGTCCAAAACTCCTCACTGATGTAGACTATAAGCAGAAACTGATCTGGAAATATGAATAGGGCAGCACTGAATGAGGATTTATCACTTAGCAGCTATTGACTACTCAAGCTTTTAAAAGATTTCCTTGCTTTAATTTCTATTTTGTCTTATTTCTTCTATTTATTTTATTTGTATCTATTAATATTTTATTATTAACATCTCAAGCATAAATGAAAGTTGGTAACAGTTTTTCATATCCATAACGATGGCAAAACATTTTAAAGTAGTAAGAGAAAGCAGCCACAAATTATTCACACATACTTGTTGATATATATATAAATAAGCAAAAATAGCTACAATGAGATTGTATGGGTTCCTCAGATCAGATTTATACATTTAAAAAAAGTTAAAGATATTTTCCAGTATTATTACAATAATATGATATAGATAATTAAAGCCACTTGATAACAGTGCATTGTGCAATAAAACAATGCAAAGTTATAACAAATCACTACAGAAACCTGATACATATAGAATAGGAATCAATGAAAAGTTGGTTTTAAAGAAGGTTAAACTGGATCACTTATGTGTTGAAGAGTTAGTAAACTAAGATGGGATAAAATAAGTGATTTTAGTAAAAAAAAAAAATAATAATAATATTTAATATTTAGACCATGGACAACAAAATTTGTTTTCTCAAAGAGTTCTTTTTCAGATTAGCTTTAACTCTATGGTCTATTTCATAGTTCACCTCCTGGCCATATTTTTGTTAATAAAATTAGTCTTCCATAATAGAATCAAGAAATTTTAAAATACATATACATGATTTTTGTGTTTCAATCAGTAATGTCCAAGGGTATAGTTAAAGTTTCTGCCATCTATTTAATCTATAGTGAAATACTATTTTACTTGGCAAATCAATATTAAAAAAATATATCTAAGCAATATCTAAAATACATATGATTAATAAAAGTATATATATTTAGTGGAAAACACTAATGAACTAAAAATAACTTAAATGAATAATCACTTGGAAGATCATGTGACATCCAGCACGAAAAATGGTAGATTAAGTTCCAGTCCAGTAATCTATGATTCTTTAATTCATCACCCCATGACTACATTAAATACTGCCCAGAGCACCCATTAATTAAATCTGATGTTAAATAATTATTTATATTCATCAATATACCTGTGTCCAAAAACCACTTTGAATCAATAAACCTGCATTCCAAAAAATTTCCTAAATATTCATTTCTGTATAAGTGTAAAAGTTTGTTCTACTTAGCCAATGATGTTTTTATTAAACTATAATGTAACTTAAAAAGATTTAAATACGATTTATTGCTTTAACATTATAGCTATAAATGCATTAGCAATTAATTTTAAAAAATCTGGCTTCTTTTTTTTTTAAGTAGTAAACTAAATATTTTTTCCTTAAGAAAATTATGAAAAACTATTTTATTTTTCCAAGTCACTGACTTTATTTTAGATAAAAAATTTCTTCAGCAAAAATGTTTTTCAAATAACCTACTTTTCTTTCATGGTTTTATTAAAAATTTAAGCAATGTTTTACTATCAAAAATACTGTCAATATTCTACACAATTTTGACACAAAATATATGTAGTAAAACTCATTTAGCATTACTGACTGATACATGTGCCATCATCATCATCATCATCAACCATTATCAATCCAAGTTTAATCCATCTTCTCCGATCTTTAGCTTCTCTTCTCCACAACACCCCTGCACATTTTCTTATTTCATCCATCCATCTCACATGTGGTCTCTTTCTGGGTCTTTTACAATCTCTTGGAATCCAGTTTAAAATTTCAATTGTCCATCTATTATCATCTCTTCTAGCAATATGTCCAGCACAACTCCATTTCAATCTTTTAATTTTTTCAATAAGGTCAGTAACACCTGTTTGTTGTCTTACCCATACATTGCGTTTTCGATCTCTTCTTGTTACTCCCAACATACATCTCTCCATACTCCTTTGAGTGGTCTGAAGTCTCTGTATTGCTCTTCTATTAAGTGTCCAAGTCTCAGATCCATAAGTAAGAACTGGTAAAACACATTTGTTAAACACCATCCTTTTCAAACATATAGGCATATTTCCTTTTAGTATCAAGTTATTTCTACCAAAAGCACTCCAACCAAGTTTAATTCTATGATTAATTTCCTCCATTATGTTTCCATCTGTATTAATAATCTGACCAAGGTATTTATAACTATTAACTTCTTCTAATTCTTCATAATCAATCTTTATTTTCATATTTTGAGCAAATTGATTAAACATTACTTTAGTCTTTTTAACATTTATCTTTAGTCCTACTTTTCTACTTTCATCTGCTAACTCCTGCAACATTTCCTGCAACTCTGAAGCATTATTTGCAAAAACAACTACATCATCTGCGAAATCTAAATGATTTAAATACTCTCTTATTTACTTTCACTCCTTTAGTTTACCATTTTAATCCACAAAATACTTCTTGCAGCACTGCTGTAAAGAGTTTTGGAGATATGGAGTCACCTTGTCTTACACCTTTCTCAATGTTGATTTTTCCAGTATCATTATGTAATCTAATTGTTGCTGTTGCATTTTTATAAATATTCTTTAAAATATGACAATATCCTGGATCTATACCTTGATGATCCAATGCTTTAATCACTGAAGAAACGTGTATAGAATTGAATGCCTTTTCATAATCTACAAATCCAAAACATAATGACAACTTATATTCGTTTGTCCTTTCTATGACTTCTCTCAATACCTGGATATGATCTATTGTACTAAAACCACTTTTAAATCCAGCTTGTTCTCTTGGTTGGTGGAAATCCAAAGTTCTCTGTAGACGAGTTGTAATTATCTTGGTAAAAATTTTATATAAAACTGATAAAAGGCTGATAGGTCTGTAATTTCTAATATCTTCTTTATCACCTTTTTTAAATATTAATATTATTACTGCATTCTTCCAATCTTCCAGTACATCTTTATCATTTAGACATTTGGTATATAACTTTGCTAAAATTGTTTCTATTTCTTCACCTGCTTCTTTTAATATATCAATTATAATTCCATCATTTCCTGGAGCCTTTCCTTTCTTCATACACTTAATTGCGTGTCTCACTTCTTCATTTAAAATTCTGGGCAATTTGGAAGATGTAATAGATATAGGAGGTACTTGTTCTTTATTACTATATAATTCTTGATAAAAATCTTCTAATTTCATGATGTCATCTCTCTTTTTAGTAATAATTCCATCTTTTTTTCTTATTGCAGATATAAATTTCCTACCAATACCAAAATTTTGTTTAACATTTTTGAGACTTTTATTTTCTTCTACAGCTTTCCTTGCTATTTCACAGTTATACTTTCTTATATCATTTTCAACTCTTTTCCGTACCATTTTACAAAATTCGAGATATTCAATTCTTTTTAATACATCATTTTTGTATATCTTCATATTCCTTCTTTTCTTCATAAATTCTCTAGTCTCAGTAGAAATTTTATTAGTCAATTACTGCTTTTTTCTACCAGCTATGTTTGTTGTAGTTTTTAAAAGTGTATCAGTTATTTTCATATTAATTTCATTCAAATCTGAATCATGTTCAAAATCTCCTAACACTTGAAACCTATTTGTAAGTTCTAATTTAAATTCATTAGAATGTTTCTGAAGATTAGGAATATCAACTGTAAATATTGTTTTTCTTAATAATTTTTGTCTCTCTAGTTTTACATTAACACGTAACTTACACCTTACTAATCGATGAATTTGTATTTACTTGATTAAAGATGCATTTACCATAATAATTTCATTTTACATGATGACAAACTTAAAATATTAAAACAGAATGCAAAAAACAATAATGAGAAAATATTAATGTTATCATTAAATAAAAATAAATAATAAAATTAAACATTTTTAAATTAAATAGTTTCAAATTTATTTATGAATTTGATATATATTCTTCATAAAATTATGATTAAAATGACATATTAAAACATTTGCCTATTATTTTTCATTTTTAATGTATAATCCATCTGGGAAGGAGTTTTACTTTACTATTGAAATATATACTAAATCATTCTATAATTTGCTTTGAAATGTTTATTAACAAATATTGATAAATTATAATTTGGAAATCAAAATATGTATTAGTAATTACATACATGTATTTTATATGGAAACACACATATGAGAATACATTAAAATTATTGAGATACAACAAAAACAGTAACTGTATGAAATCTTAGTTGTGTATATATTGGGTTCAATTCATTATGAATACATGAACAGCAGTTGAATCCCTCCATTAGTACCTTTCTAGCAGTGAAGTATGTTTCAACATTATGAATCATGGAATTGGAACCAAGCATACTACTGCATTAATTTTTTTATCATTTTAAAGTTGACATTTAAAAAATAATGTATACAAATTCAGCATTTGGTTATGAAGCATCATCATGGTCAACAGTATTTAGGTGAATTAAGGAATTTTTCAGGGGCATGGTTTGTTTCCTTATGATTAACATGTTGGAAGATCTGTGAAAGCAGTTATCCCAAAAATATGATCTATATCTGTAAAATGATAATAGACAATAACCAGTATACCTATAAAACAATAGTCAATACTCTTGCTATTGGATTCTCAGCAATATATAAAATCCATCACGAAAACTTGAAGATTAAATAAATTGTTTTGTGTCAGGTTCCACACTGATTAACAGAGGAGCAAAAAAACTGAGCATGTGAGAAGCAGTCAACAAACTTTAAAATTATTTAATAGAGGCAGTCACAGTCATTTCTAAAATTAGAACAGATGATGAAAACTAAATTCCTATTTACAATGTGCTAACATGCCAAGAAAGTAAAACATGGATGTTTAAAGATGACCCAATGTTTCCCACTATGAAAATGCAATGTTCATTGAAAAAAGTAATGTATATTGATTTCTACAGACATACAGAATTGGTGAAAGCTATTAAGTAGAAGAGCAGATATCTGTCACAACAGGCCAATATACACATTAGCTGCCTGAAGTAATCTATGGCCTGAGAAAAAGGACTTAATGCTCTATCATGACAATGTGTATTTTCATAGTGTTGCAGTAACCTAAAATTTCTAAAGGAAAATAAAAACAGAATTATCAAACACTGATTACACTTATCTGATATCACAATGTGTAACTTTGGGTTATTCTTTAATCTCAAAAAGAATTTATGTGGGTATTGTTTATTTCAGAAGAGGAAATCAAAATGTTTTTTGAGTCCGTAATGAAAAATGAGTGGCATAACCAGTCTTCAAAAATGTGTCAACGCTGGATGAGACTACTTTGAAAATTCATAAAGTTTTGTTTAACTTTTCTAGTTTTCCCATATCTCAATAATTTCAGTGTGATCCTCATATATGTATATAATATACATACAATCGAAACTGCTGATCAACTTTTAATTTTTATTAATATAATACCTTAAGAAATTTCACTTTCTGGGAGTAAATCTGAAATAATTTATGGAGACAATTCAACATCATTAATATAAATTATTAATACAAAAAATAATTTGTTAACACTTATTTAAATGTTCACCAGTTCCTTCTAAAATGTGGAAAACATTTTTTTTTTGTTTGTTAGTTTGTTTTTTCTTTAAAAAATTATTTAAAAAAAAAAAAAAAATCTTTTACAAAAAAAAAAAAACGTATAAAACTGATAATTATATGGTTGCCACAATTAAAGAGAAAATTGAATTTTCATTAGATGAAATGTCATACACATGCTTAATATGTATCTTTCCTTTAAAAATAAAATAACTATATTTATTTGTTTCTAATGTTTCTATCTGGGCAGAACAGTTAATTTGAAGTCATGTTTGACTAATATAAATAATGAAAACACATTTTTTAATGCAACACTTTATATCACATTTGAATTTGCAAATTATGACAAAATTTCATTAATAAAAAAATCATCACTTATTGTAAAAAAAAATTTAAAAAAAGGGAAAACAAATGCATAATAATAAAATCAATTTCATTTATTTTTTTTATAATGATTAACATTTTTTTCCAATACCTCCTCATTATCCTAAAATTTCTGTATTTCTCTTAATATAACAAATGTCTTTTAAAAGAATAGCACATAAAACATTCTAATATTTGTGAATAATAACTCAACAATATCATATTGGTTTAGCAGATTTTAAGGTTTTTCTAATCAATTCACATTTGCTCTGATAAGAATTCTTTTTTTGTTGTTGTTGTTATATTAATTATATTTAAAACAAAAGAAAGATTTTATTGAACTGAAAAATGAATCTGCTTTTGACATCATAATGATATATTCCTCTTTTTGGAATTTAGCTTTAAAAACTACCCTCAAAGATATCTCCCTCTTGGCATATGAATTTATCATACTTTCATTAAGAGTTTGCATGCTGATAATCCCGAAAGTTTGCAATCTTCTAATCTGTATAAGTTTATGTCAGTGTCGGTCTAATAGGTTTTATAGTTGGCAGCAGTAATGCTATCATTGACTTGGGCTAAAGATGAATGTTGTTATCAAGATTAGAATTAAAAAATCATGAGAACAAATAGAATGTATTTAATAGCCAAGAATACTGTCAAAAGAAAAGCAAATATAATTCATGTTTTCATTTCAGTCAAAAAAACTAATTAAAAAAACTTCAGATTTTCATGTAATCTTGTGCAATGTTTTTCTACAGCAAAGTCCTTTCTCTATTACAGTTCTGCCAATTACTACAAGCTTGGGTAATCATTAAATGCTAGATTTTTTTTTTTTTTTTATATGTCATAGCATCGGCCGGGACGCGAACTCACAACCATCTGCAACCAACTACTTGCTTGCATGGCAGCTGCGATACCTCTCGGCTATCAACGCAAGACTAAATGCTAGATTTTAATGCTTATTAAATATCTATCCTGAGTTATCCAATTCATAACCCCAGATTAATTTCTAATCAAGAAATAAAATGTTTATAATTATTATAAAAGTGAAGACATTAAAATATAGATAATAAAACTAATATCAGAACTATGCAATTATGCAAGTCAGCTTGGATTTGAAAATTAAGATGTTTTTGAATTTCAAGCTGGGAGTTTGTAGCAAAAAAAGTAAAAGATAGCTACACAATGAGAAGTGCAATATATCTGAAAAATCCAGCTGCAAAAGATCCAGATGGATAGCACTATTTAGGAATTTAATAAGTACTAACAATTAGTTCTGCAGATGGCAGAAGAAATATAAAATAACAGTTTCACAAAAATTTCATTATATACCAGTAATAGTCAAACTCATTAAAATTATTATAAGTTTTAAAAATGTTGAAATTACTGCAAAAAAGATCAATGTGAAAAAAAAAATCCTATTTTGCCTGAAAAAAAATTTTCAGATGATAGAAAATTACATACACATATCACATACAATTGGTAAAGATACTATCACTTTATCAAAACCATTCAGTGAAATTAACAAAGATGATCTAAAGTCACTTATAATAATGTACTAATTATTATTCACTAACAATTATCATCATTTTCAACCATTATCTATCTATCCATTGCAGGACAAAGATCTCTGACTTTAATCCAATTTTTCTGATCCATAATCTCTCTTCTCTAACAGCAAACATGCTTATTCCATCCATGCATCCCACATACTGTCTTGTTCAAACTCTTAGGAACCAATTTAAAACTTCAACTGTCTATGTATTATCATCTTTTCTAGAAATATGCAAAGCTTTATTTTAATCTTAATTCTTTCAATAACCAATGATACAATTTCTCTCATTCAGGTATTTGGCTTTCAATTACTCTTTGTTATTCCCAACATACATAATTTCTATACTTCATAGAATGACTGAAAGACTGTAAAATGTTCAAAATGCATAAGTAATAATTGGTAAAAGACATCAATTAAAAATACTTTTAAATACATAAACATACTTTCTTTTAGTGTAAAATTATTTCTCCCAAAAGCACTCCATCTAAGTTTAATTCCAGGAAATTTGTATGAATAAATAATTTCTTTTAATTCATGAATTATCTTCTGAAAAAAATCCACTGAACATTAATGTTTTTATTATTTATCTTTAATCCTATTTCTATTATTTTATATAATTCCTGTAAAATGTTCTGCAGCTCTCGAGCATTACTTGCAAAAATAACCATATCATCTGCAAAATGTAGATAATTTAAATAATAATCATGAATTTTTTTATTTCTTTAACTACCCATTTTAATTCACCAAGTACTTCTTGTGAAACCACTTGGAGATATGGAATCACTGTCATACATTTTATCATTAATCTTCTTCATAATCTTAAATTTTAACACTAATTTCTTAAAAATTCTTATATGAAGGTTTAATATGTTTCAAAAATCATCTCTTCATATCTATTCTGAGAAAATCTGAAGATGGAAATTATGATAATTTTGAAAATTTCTTACATATGTTGATGATCAATGGAAATATTATCAATTTGTAAAAAGCAAGAAGATTTGTAGAATTAACTTTTGATATTCCAACTCTTTACAATTATTAGCTTTGATAAATTCTAAATTCCTTTAATAAATTTGCTAAAAGCTACAACTTTGCATTATTCTCTGCATAAGATAGTTTTTCAACCATCAACAAACAATTGTATTGAATTTGATTATATATTTACGGAAATAAATAAAATACAATTAACCAAGTATATTCTCTCCATCTGAAAATAAATAAAAAACTATGTCAGATTATTAAAAAAAAAAAAACTTAAAAAATGTTGCCACCCATTTGTTTGGCATTTTTCTACTTTAGCTTTGAAAAATGGTATATGATCAGGACTTGAATTTGAAATTTCTCATGGTAAGGCCAAAATACAAATGAAAAATTCCAAAAGTCTGTTCTCCCAGAAAGACAGTTAAAATGTAATTTGGGTAGCTGTCAAAATTCTTAGTAAGATAAAAACTCATATTTTAAAAATGTTCAAGATATTAATAACCTCTTAAAATGATAGCTACGCTAGGTACATCCACTTCGGCTTTTCTTCGGCTTTTACAACTGAAAAACAAGCAGTATTTGTTCTATCATTTAATGTTTGAATATAACAAATATTTTACTCCAGCAATTAATCTTAGATATCAGTTTTAATCAGAAATCATGGGAAGAAAAAGGGTTTTGATCAGGAAATACAAGCTTTCTTACATTTGTTCAATAGAAAGCAGATTTTATCAATCATTTTATTTCACATTGACATTAGCAAAAAAAAAGATAAGTCTATTTTTTTTACTCATTTTACTTTTTTGTTAAATTATCAAATACTTATTTTTTTAAATAAATGTATGACATATTTGTATAAGTATATTATGCTGCAGAAAATTTATATGATGAAAAACATAAAATACTTTTGTAACAATAATGATATTGTTTGTTTTTCCAAAACTTATTTTTTTATTTCTAAAAACTTTGTTACTTGTATATTTATTTATTCTTGATAAAAATTTACTAAAAAAACTTTTAAAAAATTAAAAATACACTATTTTAAAATGAAAACCATTTATTCAAAAAATAAATTCAAAATGAAAACAATGAAGATACTCAGACAAATAAGACATGACTTTTGTTTAGTATTTGTCTGAAGGTTTGTAATGATGGTATATTATAGGATGTGATATGTTGGACTATTTCCATTATTTATGAGTGAATGTTGAATGTATAGAAAATTTTAAACTTTATTTAAACTTTCCAAATACAAACAACTGTTAGTAATTAATACACAAATAGACAATACAGGTTGTTAGTAATTACACGTCTCGAATAGGATTATTCTCCACTCTTCTTCTGGTGTTGCTGGCCTATATGCATAGTGACAATATTCGCTTAGAAGTTGAACTCGCACCTTTAGATTCTTGAATATTGAATTTAAAGCAAATGCTCTACCAATTGAGCCATTCTGTCAAAGCTTATATCATTTTATAACAAAAATTACTTCCTTAGTTATGGATAAGTATTTATGAAATTCACAAATTTTAATAAGTTGAAATAAAATGAATAATACAATTGAACATTATTTATGGACAATAGCTTTTTAAAAATGCCTTTTAATAAACTGCTATTAATGATTATCACAAAAAGAGTTAAAATTAATCTTGATGACATTCAAAACTAAAAGCAAACAGTCACTAAAGCAAACTATCTGATATAATTATAAATTAGCCTCTGGTATTATTTAGAAGAATGAATATCATTATTCTTACTGTCAAAAATAAAAATAAAAATTAAATAAGAATTATTATGCATGTAATTAAAGGATGGAAATATGCATAAACATATGATCCCATTGTCACAATATCAAAAAATAAGTGAATGATTTGTCTTTTGAGAAATTCTGTAACATTAGAGTACATATCTGCAAACTGTCAATACGAACTGTGCCTCTTTATCATGATAAACATAAACACATTTTTTTCTTTCTCTTGTAATTTATAAATAAATATTTTGCTAACTTTTGGAGAGAAAAAAATCCACTTTACAACATTGTTCCTTGAATTCAGCCTTATTACAGAATAATAATTATTGTATATGATGAATGTTTAAGAAATTTGTCACTAAATCAAATTGTCAAAATATTTTTTTATTTTTTTTTAATTTTAAGAGAATTTTTATTTTCGTTAGGATGTATACAGATTCTATTATGTTCTTTTATTAAAATAAATATTCAAAATATATCTACAGCCATTCAGAAATTTGTATTTTCATGAATCTATTTTTCCCCTATTTTCTTGTGGCTTTTTTTTTTTTATGGTAGGGGAAGGAAGATTTAAACAAAGTAGCACTTCATGCTAAAAAAAAGTTACTGAACCCTTCATTAGAGCATCAAAAGTGATAACATGCAATCTATTGATCTAAATCCATAATTACACCTGCACTAAACAATATAGGGCATTGTCATACTTAAGATAGAGATAAATGATGACATGAGAGACTCATAATAATGAGTCTTAAACTAAACTAATTGATGAAAATAATATAACAGAAAAGAATGAAGAAAGAAATTACAGATAAAAAGATGTTTATTTTTAAAAAAAGTACATTTACAATTGTTTTCAATTTTTTA
This sequence comes from Epiperipatus broadwayi, assembly GCA_028023455.1. Lineage (NCBI taxonomy): Eukaryota > Metazoa > Onychophora > Udeonychophora > Euonychophora > Peripatidae > Epiperipatus > Epiperipatus broadwayi. The sequence continues at coordinate 4,869,867 of JAQFVV010006236.1, forward strand.
ATCAATTAAATAGTGTGTATATAATAAACCTTTCCATGTTAAAAACAATGATTACATCAGGAATAACAAATCTTTGCACTCCAATGATCTTTTTCATGCACCAAAAATCTTTTATGACTGATATGTATATGCTTAAATGCACATACATATATACAGATATAAACTTAATGAGAAAATCTAATAAGTTTAATAAATAGTAAGTAAAAGATTTATAAATTTTAAGATTAGAAAAAGATTATTTTCTAAAAGTAATGTCTAATTATTTCATATATAACTCTTATCTACTTTTCCCTCTATATTTTGCTTCTTTTTATATTTCAATATAAACTTCATTAACACTCCTTTAACACTTTAAGCAAACAATCTTTATTTATTTATAACAGTTTCAATTGTCCTTGCAGTCTTCTTCAGATCTACAACAAAAAGTATATAAATATTATACATCAATACAAGCAAAATTCTTATTCTTTATATTTTCATACAGTCATCATTATAAAATTATAATAAAACAAAATAATGCAAAGCAAAAACAACTCAATCCAAAAACTTTTAAACAAAATTTTTAAATCTTTTAAAAAAATTAAAAATATTAAAATTAAAACTTCTTTAAAAATATTTTTAAAAATTACAACCAAAAATAAATATAGATTAATGTTTTAATGGTTTTGTTTTTCAGGTTTGATGTTAAAATTTGAATTATTTTCATATATTTATTTTTGGTTGTAATTTTTAAAAATAATTTTAAAAAGGTTTTAATTTTAATATTTTTAATTTTTTAAAAGATTTAAACATTTTGTTTAAAAGTTTTTGAATTGAGTTGTTTTTGCTTGCATTATTTTGTTTTATTACAATTTTATAATGATGACTATATAAAAATATACAGAATAAGAATTTTAGTTGTATTGATGCAATATCTGTATAATTTTTGTTGTAGATCTGAAGAAGACTGCTAGGACAGTCAAACTGTTATAATTAAATAAAGATTGTTTGCTTAAAGTGTTAAAGGAGTGTTAATGAAGTATATATTGAAATAATGTCTAATTAATGAGAGTAGAATATGTTGTTAATGAAATAAAACAATTAACCCTATTAAAGAAAGACATGAATCAACTTGAACACGGCTTCAACATGCTTTAAAATGGGCAATTATTACATTATTGTAATGAATTTAGGCTAATTTTAAAGCTTAAAAAGTACCGTAAGATGCTGCCCTCTCTAGAAATATTTTACAAGCAAAAAATCAATAATATTGAAATAAGAAGCTGCAACAATGGGAGAAGACAGGCTTTCCTAGATGCTGATTGGTTGGTTCTCATTTCGAAGAAAGGAAGAGCACTTGTCAATAATTTTCACCACTCCAACTTCTTTGAACGTAAATTAAGAAAGAAAATCACTGACATACTCCACATTTTCTAATAGGATATGAACATTCTTTTTAGGTTGTCCACTATCGAATATTTTTATAATTATGAATAGAAATTTATTTTTTAAAAAACTTTCGTTCACTTTCATAATCTGACAAATTATTAATATACTTTTTACATATGAAACTAAAATGAATATAATATTAAAAGATGAATATATTTTTACTGCTGATTCTGTAATTGACCAATCAAAACTTTACAACTTTAATTGACTTGACCAACCAGAATTTGGGCAATGAAAAAGCTAAAGGAATTAGAGTTAGATTTTCTTTTTAAGATAAACTATAAAAATAACTCAAAGTCAGAAAGATAAGATGCAAATTCTTGTATGGAAATTAAAATAAAGAATCACCTGAGGGAACAGATGGGAGTATGACTAATCAACTGCCAGGATTAAAACAATGAATGCCTCAGTATTAATTTAAAGACAATTCATTCTTGGAGCTTCAGCTGTGCACAATTTAATGTCACTGAAGCAAGTAGTTGGCGCCTGTACTTTCACCATGTAGAAAAATATTTATTCACTAATAAACTTAAAGATGATTAAGTATAAGATTGCTTCATTATTATGCTTTGGTAGAAAAGGAGTTACTGAGATAGCCAACAGGCTTACTGAATCTCTAACTCCTTAAAATAGTACATATGATCAGATTAAAAAGCTTTTGTCAAACCACTCTAACCCCCAACCCTTGAGGCATGTTGCCAGACTGCAATTTCAAACCCAAAACAAAGGTTGAGATGAAAGTATAAAAGATTACAATACTCTTCATAATCAAACAAAAAATTGTGTCTATGGATTTTTCCTAGATGAAGACATTCTGAAACAAGTTCTTACTGGTATGTGTAACGATAATTTACGGCAACAATTATTGGCTGTTAGTGATTTAAATTATATAATATAGATTATAAAATGTGGGATAGCTTATGAACTCATGCTTGAGCAATCTCAAAAATTTTTCCGAGTTCAAGATTAATAGCAAATCATAAACAAATATTTGTAAAACTGCAAAGAACTGTAGAAGATTAATGAGAATAGTGCTAACAGAAAAACCCATTTATATGTTTTTGCTGTGGGGAAAAAAGGCCAGAAAGCCAGAAATTGTTTTCATAACCAAGAACACCGCAATAAATGTAAAAAAAGAGGGCACGTCCGTAAGTAGTACAGAGGGAAAAGTGATAGTTACCTTTATATATAATTTATGCTCCAATAAACTCCCTAATCAGGTGTCAATGATTTAGGAAATTGGGTATTAAACTCACATTTGTGAAAAAGGTCAAAATGGAAAACTAAATTGGAATCAAACTTCCTAGCTTATTTAAGAGGGAACCTGATGTTATTAAAATGACCCCTGTATCAATAGAGTTAAACACTGATGCACTACCTATAATACGCAAACCACAGAGTATCCTGTTTGCACAAAAAGAGAAAGTCGAAAAGGAAATTGATGACTTAGTTTAAAAGAAGTGTTACAACCCACAAAAATAGTGATTTGACTACACGATTGATAATTATAGGGTATCAGTAAACAAGGCAATCAGTAAAAATGCATAACCAGTCCCTAATGCCAGGGAAATAATAGTGTCACTGCAGAGATCAACTTTTTTTACTAAATTAGATCTTAATGTTGCATTCCATCAGATACCAGTTAATGAACACAGCTATTAACACTAGCCACTCATGTAGGGTTATATATATATGTATGAGCCCCCCATTTGAAATAACATCAGCGCCTAATATCTTCCTATCAAAAATTGAAACTCTACTTGATGGATTAGAGGGTTTATTCCATATTTTGATGACATTCTGATTACAGCTATAACTAAAAATGAACTTAAAATGTGTCTATGGAAAGTCTGCAAAAAAACTGGATAAATTCGGGACTAAACTTAATACCCAAAAATGCATATGGAACGGCAAATCTCCTGCCCCTGAAAAAGCTAAAGCAGTTGCAGGAGCACAGAGACCTAAGCCTTCCTGGGTCTGGTTAATTATTTTGAAAATTTCTTAGACGAAAGAAAAAGCCTACATGGCCAGACCATTATATGATCTCAAAAAGAATCAGAAGTGGAAATTGGAAGAAAAAGCATTTCTATGCACAAAATCGCTGCTTACTTCAAATAAATTACTTGCCCATTACAACAGCGAATTGGAAGTAACTCTGACCATGGATGCATTAGAAATTTGGTGACAGAGCAGTATTGTGTCACCCTGCTCATGAAGGTGAATATTGTTATCCAAAGCAGAGAAAAACTATAGTCAATTGAACAAGGAGACCTTTGCAATTTTATTTGGTATCAAAAAGTTCCATCAATACCTGTATAGTCGCAGATATGTGATAGTAACTGACCATAAACCCCTATTGGGAATAATAGGAATTTAAACAAATTCCCAAAAATCTGAGCCCTCACATGTTGTATTGGCTAAACATTTTGGCTAGTTATGATTATACATTGGTTTATAAAAAATGAAAACAAATAGGGCACACTGGACCTCCGAAAACAAGGGTTACCAATGGAGGGTAAAGCAGTTCAGTGAAGGATAGCCAAATCAATGACCTCTTCATAAAAAATTATGAAATGCCTGTGAGCTGTCTGTATGTAAGGGATGCATTCTGAGGGGTGTCAGGTGTTAATCCCACTAAAGGCAGGAATCAAATTCTAAAGCTGTAGCACGAAGGCCATCCAGGCATTGTTAGGGAAAAACCATTAGCTTGTAGTTATGGCTGGTGGCCCAGTATTAATGATATTGGAAAAATAAAATTGTCAAATGTGCACTAAAGAACCTCAGGCTAAGTTTTGTACCATGGCCTAAAGCTGGACAGCTATGGTGACAGATACGCATTGACCACTATGGCCTATTTGAAGAATCTTTTTGGTAGTGATCGACGCATTTTCAGTGCAAACCGAATATAAAATAGTTGATAACACTGGTACAGACATCACAGCAAATAATATGAAATTTTTGCTCATCACAGCTTTCTGAAAATGCTTGTTTCGGATAATAGAATTGGCTTTCTCAGCAAAGTTTAAAGAATGGTTGCAAGAATGGGGATTAAACACACACACACCCCTCCTAGCCAAGAAAGCCGTACAAACTCTAAAGTCTTCCATTAACAAATTGGGGGAAATTAAAATATATGAAGCAATGCTGACTGCACTACTCCATCAACATGTGACCTAGTCCCAAATCTGGGAAATCACTGGCTGAAATGTATTTAGATAGAAAGTTGCACACATAATTATAAAACATTGTGCCAATTGTGGATAAAAATATACATGAAGCCAGTACCTATAAATCTAAACCACAGGAAAAAGTGTGGGTAAAAAATAATACAGACAAGTTTTGGTCAAGGCAGAATTTATTTGTAATCTATCAAAAAAAGGTGCTAATGAAAAATGGGGAAATATTTTGCAATGATGTGAACCAACTGCATAAAGACAAGAGCGAGGATATAATACCTGACTTATTTAACACAGCAAACATCGATGACCAGTTATTAAAAGAGAAGATACCAAGTAAGGTGGAATATAAACAATACCATGCTAAAAGGATAATAAAAAGACCCACGTACCTTAATGACTATGTACTGACTTCAGAGATTAAAAACTGATCTCTGAACATGGGGAAGTAATGATATGTATGTGTGTGCTTAAATGCACATACATATATAGTTATAAACCCAATGAGAAAATCTAATAAGTTTAATAAATTAAAGAATTTTAAAAGACTGATTCTTTTAAAGTAGTAAATAAAATATTTATATTTTAAGATTAGAAAAAGATTATTTTATAAAAGTAATGTCTAATTAATGAGATTAAAATAAAAACAATTAAAGGAATGGGAGTTAGATTGCCATTATAAGATAAATGACAAACTATAAAAATAATTCATTAATTAAAAGTCAGAAAGATAATGATGCAAATTCTTGTATTGAGATTAAAATGAAGAATCACTTGAGCAGACCAGACAGGAGTATGAACCAATCAACTGCAGGAATTAAAACAATGACTGCCTCAGTACTACTTTGATAAAGAAGAGACTTCATTCTTGGAGCTAAACTTCACCTGTGCACATGGACATATATTGGAGCAGATCATCTCCCATGGTACAATGACGTCAAGTGCGGAGAGCTGACCGGTTGTATTGATCTAATTTATTATTTATGTATACCTTCAGGCCTTATTATATTAAATGAGGTATATGAGACCAGACTTTCACATGACCCACCACTCTCCACTCTATCTCATAACACTGATACACTTGAACACATATATGTTGAAAAGATAAATAATCACCAATATAGGTATTTCATGCTAAACCAGCAATCATCAGTTGGTTCAATATGTTGAAAAGACAAATAATCACCAATACACATATTTCATACTAAACCAGCAATCATCAGTTGGTCCAGATTACCATCTCTGCTATAAGTGCTCAGATATATATTAAGATAGCCAAACCTCATACCTCAATTGACAGGCTTCAATCCACTCCACACTCCAACCATCTATCCAATTGAAAATCTGATGATTGAAATGCTCGAAGGCCACCCTGAGGCAGAGATTCTTGTCACACCCATGTTGACCTAAGGTCATGTCCATTTAAGGTATGCAGTTTGGCTATCTTAATATATATCTGAGCACTTATAGCATAAATGTGTAGAGATGGTAATCTGGACCAACTGATGATTGCTGGTTTAGCATGAAATATGTATCATCATCATCAACCATTATCAATCCACTGCAGGATGAAGGTCTCTCCAAGTTTAATCCATCTTCTCCGATCTTTAGCTTCTCTTTTCCACAACACTACTGCACATTTTTTTATTTCATCCATCCATCTCACATGTTGTCTCTTTCTGGGTCTTTTACAATCTCTTGGAATCCAGTTTAAAATTTCAATTGTCCATCTATTATCATTTCTTCTAGCAATATGTCCAGCCCAACTCCATTTCAATCTTTTAATTTTTTCAATATGGTCAGTAACACCCGTTTGTTGTCTTACCCATACATTGCGTTTTTGATCTCTTCTTGTTACGCCCAACATACATCTCTCCATACTCCTTTGAGTGGTCTGAGGTCTCTGTATTGCTCTTCTATTGAGTCTCAGATCCATATGTAAGAACTGGTAAAACACTTTGTTAAAAACCATTCTTTTCAAACACATAGGCATATTTTCTTTTAGTATCAAGTTATTTCTACCAAAAGCACTCCAACCAAGTTTAATTCTATGATTAATTTCCTCCATTATGTTTCCACCTGTATTAATAATCTGACCTAGGTATTTGTATATTGGTGATTATTTATCTTTTCAACATATATGTGTTCAAGTGTATCAGTGTTATGAGATAGTGTGGAGAGTGTTGGATCATGTGAAAGTCTGTGCTCATGTACCCTATATATATATATACAGGTATATAATAAGCCTGGGTGTTTCAGTTATTACATAAGTAGAGATGTTTGCCCATCCCTTGTATATGTATTAAAATGGATTATGTCCTGTACATGAGGCATCAGATTGACCTTAGGTCAACATGGGTGTGACAAGAATCTCTGCCTCAGGATTGCCTTCGAGCATTCCATCATTAGATTTTCAATTGAATGGATGGTTGAAGAGTTGGAGTGTGGAGTGGATTGAAGCCTGTCCATTAAGGTATGAGGTTTGGCTATCAATATATATTTGAACACTTATAGCATATATGTGTAGAGATGGTAATCTGGACCAACTGATAATTGCTGGTTTGGCATTAAAGAAGTATATTGGTGATTATTTATCTTTTCAACATATATGTGTTCAAGTGTATCAGTGTTATGAGATAGTGTGGAGAGTGGTGGGTCATGTGAAAGTCTGTTCTCATATACCCTATATATTACATATATAGACACAGGTATATAATAAGCCTGTGTTTCAGTTATTAAATGATTGTATATATGTAAGTAGTTGAAACGCTACTAAGAATTGTTCATCAAATTATTTAAATATTAACTGTTTAGTGGTGATTTGTACTTTTGGGAAATGCCCTCTTAGATCAGCTAGACATAGCAATGACTTAGTATATCCATAGTGTAATGATTAACCAAAATCATGTTATATGCATGTACCTTTCATAAAGGTATAACCTTTGAAAGAATAAAAGATTATTTTTCAAAAAATTTCAAAAAATTATTTTTCAAAAAATGTCAAAATCAAATCAAGATAAAATCTACACAACTTGTTAAGTTAAAGAAATAAACTTTGTGATATAAAAAAAAAAAAAGAATCATGAACTAGACTCAAACAATGAGCATTAAAAAAAATATTAGATGTTATAAATGTATCATATGGATAAAAACAATATCCTTTGATAGAAAAGATTCATCAATTAAAAAAAAAAAAGTGCAATAAATATCTGATTTCAATTTATTTTATAGATACCAACATTTATGGACAATATTAAAAAGGATTTTACATTCTATTTTAACACATAACATATATATAAATGCACATGTAAAGGTATGTTCATGTTGAAAATGTTCAGAACATACATATGCCAAATGTGTGCCCATTCTGTAAATATGCATTGGGGTGGAGGGGTTAAATTTTCTCTTTTTATTAATTTCTAAATTTTTTATTTTACTATTCTTTTCAATCACAGATAATTGAAATCACAGTCACAGAAATAAAGGATAAAAGATACTGTACAAACATTTGACAATAATTCGATACTAAAGTCGTTAAATGATTTATTGCTTAGAAGGTCAATGATATTTGAATACTATAACAGAAGTCTTGAACTGCATGCAATTCATAGATATTTAGCCCTCAAATCAGTGACTCTACCTCTGCACTAAACTATCCAGAGGTGATATTGATTCATTTATTATTGTGTTTGCATATGGATAAGTTGATAAACTTCAGACAATGAATTTAGGTTCAGTTGTACAGTCGTCGTCCGTCCCCCGTCCCCCCAAGAGTTATAATAGCTACTTAGTCTTTGAATGCTGTTAAAATAGTCAAGTCTTACTCATAATCAATTATCTGCCAAATCTAATACATCATCATAAGAATTAGAAGAAAAAAATTGATGTCAAAGCTCTAAGCATTCATTGTGCTATATCCTGTATAAAGTCATTTATCTAATGTAAATAAAGTATTTCATTCCTTTCTCTCCTCTGAACAGAAGGCATTTGGAATTGTACCAGATTTAATAATTTGACCTACAAATTTAATGGAGAACATGTGGAAAAGTGTTTAACATTATCTTATATAGGAAAGAAAGAAAAATAAAATCATGATTTCTTTAATCACTGACAAAAAATAATTACTTAATTACATAATCAGATTTTAAAATTTCTATACACTAATTTATTAAAATTAGATAATGCTGAGACTTAAAATTTTCCTTTTATTTATATATTTACAGCATTTTATGAATCAGAATTACTTAAAATGGGGTTAAAAATTGTATTTTTTTTTAACCAAATATATGTGTGCATATATATATGTCTGTAAATATTTATGATCAGCACATGATCACCATTACCTATGCTTACACATGCTGTTAAAACAGTAGCAAACTCACCATATAGTAGTGCAACCAGTGCAAGCCTTAGTAATCACTGACAAAAACTACAAGCTAGAAATTAGTCTGGGAATACTGGAAGAAGAGTAGGCACTAGATAAGGATTTTAGCACAAACTTCCTTGCATCCATTGATTATTAAACTTAACACTGGGTGGGACTATTGTACAAAGAGTTTGCTATTTTATAAATATTTATGATAATGAATTAATGCATCTGTTTGTATTTATAATATGTAAGTAGCCTCATACGTAGATAAACAGAATGATTTCAAAATTTCAAGTCCATGGAAGCCTCTAAAAATTTTAATGTAAATAGGACTGGAAGTGATGATTTTGATATTTATTCATAAATATAAATTCATATACCCCCCCAAAAATCCTACATTTTAAGAAATTGTATTGATATACCAGACTATTTCTATCATCTAATATTGAATGTCTTTAGACAAATTTAACTTTATTTAAATTTTCCAATTACATTCAACTGTTAGTAATAGCTTTGGCAAGATGACTCGGTTAAAACATTACCTTAAAATTCAATATTCAAGAATCTAGGGATCCAGGTTTAATTCCCATGCTAGTACTGTCACTGGTCAGGCCAACAATACCTGAAGAAGAGAGGAGAAAAATACCACTCAATACAACACTGTACAAATACTAATATTTTGGCTATTCCTAACAGTTGAATGAAATTGGAAAATTTAAATAAAGTTACATTTTTCTAGACATTCAATACTTAATATTAAGTGATAGAAATAATCCAATATATAAATAAAACTAAAATACTATGATCACAAACTTTCAAGACATTACAGAAAATGTTTTCATTATAATGTTCAGGTTGTATATTATTGATTGCAAATAAGGTATACTTTATTCTGTTGTATTTGCACATATAAGAAGGAAAACTCTCTATCAGGATAATAATAATTATAATTAAAAAAATGAATATATTAATTACTTTAAATTTTTTAGATTACTTATATAGGAGTCATATAATAATGTTAACAAGAAAAACTAAATCTATAAACTTGCTCCTTTTTTTTTTAATTCTAATTATTCTATAACAAAATAATTAATAAACAACTTGCCATATAAATTGTATTAAATGACACAGAATGCTTTATGAATTTGCTAGAAATGGTAACTTCTGGAATAATATTCATTTCAATTAATACTAATGTTCCATGTTAGAATCTATCAAAACATATATACAGAAAAAAAAACATACTGAAAGACAATTTCTTTAGCAATAAATATATACTTTTTTTTAAAAAAAAAAAAAAAGGATCACTAGTCCACTAGAGGGAGCCTAGAACTCCAGTTATTGCTGTTCAGGCTCCCTGTTCTATTCACCAAAGTCATAGTCCATTGTTGGATTCATAAAAAAAAAACTTTACCAAAATGTAAGTGAATATCTGTTTTATTGTTTTTTCATCTTTAGAAGAAATTTTGAAATGGTTTTCATTCAATGATAATTGAAATTATCTATCGTTCCGTTTTATGCAAATGGATGCCATTAGAAAGAAACAAAAGCTAGCTTAAATAATTCTTGAAATCATTAAATTTTATAAACCTTTTAAAAATAATTTTAAATGAAACCAAATATTTCTAAAAAGAATAGACACTAGAAATCCTAATTTTATGAATAGAATAAACAGGAAATTCATTTGCACATCAAATCTCATAGAAAACATGGAATATAATATGTTGGCAATGATGGTTTTAGGAATTTTATTTTTGCATCAGATTTTAGCAGTGTTAAACAAATTTCAATTATTAATTCAATCTCAATTTTGGAATTGAACATTATAGAAAATAACCTAAGCTATCGCCCTGCACAAAAATCAGGTTTCTCCGACGATCGGAACAGAAGTTATCACCCCCCTTCCGGTGAATTGCCCCCCTCCCCAAAAATCAATAAATAAAAATTTTTCAAATCAACACAGAAATACAATGAAGTGATTCCTGAGCTAAAAAAATAATGATCTAAAGACAAAAATGAGTACAAATGATGTTTTAGACCTAAACAGAAACTTTGAAGCTACAAATTAATCATACTTTTTAAGCAATAATTATTGAGAATTTTCCAAAGTTTAACAACAAACTTTCAGATTATACTTGAATCATTCATTACTAATCAAGACCTAAAATTCAATCAAAAGAAGCAGGATCCAACTAGTATCAACAAATAAAAATCATTGTGAATCCTGAACTTTGGTTGGTGGGTTTAGCAGCTGCTGTGAACATTTGCAGACACAGGAGTCTGATGATGATCAAAGGTGGATGTTCAGCTCCATTGACCTCAGTGTGCAAGATGATATGGACAAATAATTTATTCTCATGGTGTCAAGTAAATCGGGCTTGATTTCAAGACTACATGAATTAAATGTTGTATTTGTGGGTGTGAGTTTGCACTCCTTTCCTCAAGTTTGGTGATAGTGGTCATAAGGGGCTTGGTTAATTTGAGGGGATGGTCGACGATCATTGTCTAGCCTGGGAATACCTGCCGGGAGGAAGAAAGCCACTACCTTCCCATGGACTTCGCCATGAAGGGCTACTGCACCCCTTGATGGATTATTTGATAGGTCAGTGTAGATTTGCACTCACTATCATTAGGTTTCATTAGTTAGCATTAAATTTAATGCATTTGTAAAGTGGTTGGTCTGTCTTGAGCCACCGCCATTTTTTTTGTAACATTGATGGAGTTCTGTTTTGTGGGCATGGGTCTGCAATCCCCTCTTTTTCTTCAGGGGTGGCTGGTTGTAGACATTAGGTATCTGGTTTATGGTGTGGGCTGTTAACAATTTTTCCACTGCCCAGAACACCTGCTGGGGGTTACAGGGTCAAAGTTGGTGCTATTCCTGCTCTGGTTGACTGCTGTGTCCCCTGATAGGCTGGTTTTGGGCAGTGTCGATCTGGCTCTTTACTAATTACCTCTTAGTTTTTACCCAAGTTGGCTTTCCAATTTTGGGCAGGTAGACCGATTGTGGTCCCTGCTCATTTGGACTGCTAATTGGGAGGCAGAGGTATTCAGAATGGTCTTGACATGGCTCGGCTGTGGTTCGAGAGTTTATTGTTTGGTGAACTTGGGCCTTGGACCTTGCCGCCCGTTGTGGTGGTTGGCACAATGCTGGACTTCACCTATTCAGATGAAGCATTTGAGTCTTCACTTCAGGCCCTGGGGGTGGGACCATTGGGTGATGGTTAACTTCTCGACAGCCGGGCCATGTGGATCCACGTATAGATACACATTAATCACATTACAGCAATTTTTATGGATGTAATTATTTTTGAACATATGTACATTTTACCTTGTTACATTGAATCACTGCATAATCCTCAATGGGTAAGTGTACCCAAAATTTTTGTAATCTTTTATTAATAAAGATTACTTTGAGAAAAAAAAAAGGATACTTATACATTGACAAAAATTATGTAAAATGGTAAAAGTATTTTTTAATAAATAACCCAATATATAGCAAAGATGTTTTCAACTGTTCCCAATAAAGGAACACAAGGAAAAATTCCTTTACTAATTGCCAGATGATAAGATTTTGATCATCTATCCATTATTGCTTTCCCTCTAGTTAAAGATGACTATATACAAATTTACCAACCAAACAAAATTATGTGCTCAAACTTATAAAATTTATTTTCTATTTTCAAAACAATTTCTTTTTTTGTTTCTTTGTTTTTCTTTCTTTTTTTTTAATGGTATATCAACCACTTAAGTGCAGTGCAGTTTATAACTGTCCAGTTTTCCTTATGGGCTTTAATGGATTTTACATAAACTAAACAGATAAAAAAGGAAGACTTAAATCTAATATTATATAAAACACTACATATTTAAATATGTAGTTATATTAATCCTTATCAATCTTATGAAATTATTTTTTTATGAAACCACATATTATAGATTTTATCTAGTCCATTACTAATCAAGCATAACTGTATTTCTTTCTAATGAAAACCATTCTTCTGAAAGAAATATTAAAGATATCAGTTTCACATATATGTAATTTTGTTTTTTTTATTTCATTTACTGAAAGTAATAATAATAATATAAAAATTCTAATCATTCTTGTTACATTGTGAATAAACTTTCAAATAGTATGTTCCATATAGTTTTTCTTTCATCATAACTATGCCACCTAATGTAAGATTTAATTAACTAATAGAAGCCAGATGAGAGTGATAAAAAATCCCTATCCAGTATTGTCTATTACAATATCTCTAGACTAGTTTCTAATTTATGGAAGTTTTCTAATTTCTAATTTTAATATGTGATATATATTTTTCTTAATACTTGGGTATTTACATATTATCAACAATATCATATGACCTATCATATGTTTACTTATATGTCACAGAAAGTAGTTATCTTCAGCCTATTCTAGAGCTATCTAATGGAATCTTAAGAAAAACAGACACCAGAAGATAGTGTTTTAATATCCCAATCTTCAGAGTAATTGTTTTGTGGTTTAACTGGCAAAAGCATCAGCTATAAAATAGTCATCTATAAATTGGAATTTTGGAGAACTATACCACTAATTACTCAAGCTTATAATAAGTGACTATAAGTAAAGTGAAGATAATTGATCCTGGATATTTATATATTATTTATTTGGATCCCCTACCTGCACTGATACAAAACCAGTGTACGATTTTCATTTAAGGAGAGGGAGAGCTACAAATATTCAAAGTATTAAAGTCTTTCAAAAAATAAAGTTCACTAAAAAAGAAGTTAAAAGATAGCATTCACAATATGTAATGTATTTGTTTTAGACATTGATTTATATCATCTTTGCAAAACTCAGCCTTTTCTTTTTGTTGTTGTTGTTTTGTCATGCATATATTTGTTAATGTTGATTTGGTTGTTCACTAATTTATATTTGTGCTGTGTCTTATGACCAGCAAGTAAATAAATGGACAAAGGCAGAATTGAGATGGTAAAATTATAGTTTAATTTAAGTAAATATGAATAATTTTAACTATATACATTGCCTATTATAAGGCGTAATAAAATAATAAAAGGTCGTGGTGACCTGTACATAATAACCCTAGTCCTGCTTTTGGACTTACAGAGGCAGGAGTCTCTGACTTATAATTAATATTCAGAACAAATAGATCAGGTTCTTAGGGTTTATATACCTCTCAAGACTTCTGGAAACTCTTACATACCTAACCATATATGGTGTTTTCACATATGTTTTACATGCACATAGTATTTTCACATTTCTCACTATATATGGCATTTTATACAGTTTTCTGACCCTATAAGGTCAGCTGGGCTATCTATAATTTAACAGCATTGCAATTTAATGATAGTTATACATAACCACTATAGTTATTATTCTTATTTTACATATTTATTATTCATTACAAAGTATTAGTTTTATTCTATATTTATTATTGTGTTATTATTATTATTATTATACAATTGTTATTCTTATTTTCCATATTCATTATACATTACAAGTTATTAGTTTATTCGGTTCTACATTTATTATTGTACTCTTATTTTTATACAACTTATTATTCTTATTTTACATATTCACTATTCATTACAAGTTATTAGTTTTATTCTACATTTATTATTGTACTCTTTTTATTATACAACTTACATATGCATATACCTTGTTTGACCTTGAATACTGCAATTTGTAATATGTTTTGAGGATTGCTACAGCTAATTAGGACAATCTATTATTTCTTATATTTGCTTTATAATCACTATTCCTTATATCTGTAAATATTAATAACTGTTTCAAATTTTATTTACAAAAATCTTTACATATTAAAATAAAAATTATTTTTAAAAATTATATAAATACAAGCAGGATAAAAATAATTAACCTGGGTTTTTCAATTTTTATACCAACAATAACTTTTCTATTAAAAATTATTTTTCAAATACAATTCATATCTCACAGAAAAGTATTGGCAATATTAAGTTTGCTAAATGTTTACAAACTGATGTCTGACGTTGTTTTTTTTTAAATGGGGCTGTCAATCAAAAAATTAATTTCAACTTTTACTTACCTTTTCCAAAGAAGATATATGAAAATTAAAAATAAATAAAATTATAACATGTAGTTAATAAGAAACATGATAAATTTTAATCATTGAATCAGAGAGATATAACCTTGAAATTTATTCAAAATTTAATGAGGTTTCATTTTCTGCAATGGAACATCATTTTTACACGTAATTATAAGCAAACACGAATAATTCTGTGGATATTCACTGTTTAAAAAAAATATTATTACCCACATACAACATTCACACACACACATATATATATATATAAAGATAGAAGTCAGGAGATGGGCTTATATTTTGACTGGATTTTATACTTATTTTGAATAAGAAGCAAGTTTATTTGTGAAGAACATAGAATTACAGGTAATTTTGAATATATAAATATAATGCTAAAATTTGAACTATATGTAATTAACAGTAACTTTAATATCAAAAGCAGGATACTTTTGGGAATAAAGGAAAATGCAAAAAATATTTCATTTTATTTTGGCATTGCTCCATTTGTTTAAGATTGTAGATTACTTTTTATTAATCCATATATATTATGCACAAAAGTATTAAAATAATGAAAATCTCAACAAATTACAAAAACATTTTTAAAAAAAAAAAGAAATTTTAACAACTAATACAATTTATAGAATAAATTCACATAACAATGTATGCAATTTAAACTACAATGTAGAGTCACAGTCCAGTATTCCCCAAAGTTAAAATGTTAGTTGCAGACTGCTAATTTAAATTTTCAAAAATTTTATGTTATTGGGGGATGAAATTTTGTTAAGAGTTTGTTATGAATACATAAAATTTATTCTTGGAATCAACTAAAAAAAAAAAGTCGTGACTAATTATAAGACAGTAAACAACTTCATTAAAAGAAAATATAGCCTTTTCTCCTTGACAGAATTCATAATTAATATTGTAGATATTTAATAGCAATTGACAAGGCTAATTAAAATGGATTAAAACAGCAAAGGAGATGCATTCATTGATCATGACACTTCACACATTTTTTGATGAATTGAAAACAATATACAAACTTTGAAAAATAATATCAACATTCTAATAAATACATCATTGGCACTTTCTTATATGATGACAATGGTACATTGAACAAGTGAAAGTATTTTGATTGACTTCTGAATAGTTACACAAAAATTTGGATGATAATTTTTAATGAAACATGGAAGAAAAGTCATCAACAACTTTTAGCTTGTAGAATTATTAAATTTTGAACATGAGCCAATTTAAATGTCTTGATAGCATTTTAAGCAGAAGAGTGTGAAACAGTTGTCAATGTGTTGCTGTTGCTTTTAACAAGTTAAAAGATGGGATACCACAATGATATAATTGTTGCAATTACTTAATTAGTTATATATCTAGAACAATTGTTTTATGCAATTTGGACTATCCATCATTGTAACATAAGGGCATTAGAAAAATGTCATTTAAGAATGCTTTGTAATCATTTAAAAATATAATAGCAAGATCATAAGACCAATCAATATTACGTTCTCCAACTTTCTGTCAACTATTATAAAATATGTCTTCATTAAATTGGACATGTTAAATCATATCTTCCTAAAATAGTATTTTATGTAAACTTGAGCACAGTTTTTGTGGCAGAGACAAATCCTGATTTGCGCTATAAAGATTATCTGTGTAATTTAGATTTGAAAATCAATGGAAAACTACAAATAAACAAAGTGGTGAGATCTTTCAAAAAAGTTTAATACAAAAGTAATTAAAATACAATATTGCAAAATATAATAATAAACAGAATAATAGGCAAGATCCAATATGTGGATGCTTTGCATAGTTATCATAAATCTTTTTATTGTTGCTGGTGGTGCTAATATATGGATTGGAATATCAATATTTATTGAGAAAATGTATAAATCTAATTTATAATAAATTAAGAAATTAGTTATATTATTACTATTTAAAAATTTTAACATTAATATCATAAACTTAATTTATGTTTACAAATAGAACTAGCAAACAAATTTTTATGAGTCTTTTGAAATATTAGAAGAAAATAAATAAATTAGATATAAAACAAATTGACTCTTGAAAATACAAAATCCCCAAACTCAATTATTATTAATACAACTATTTGTAATAATAATCAAAAACTGAAGACAAATCCCTAAACAAGGGATACTAGTACAAAGAGTAATCCTAATTATATGAAATAATGAGTACTTTTTAATATCTTATAATGAAAGAGTTGGCTATGAGACTTATTTTGGAATCCCGAGTTATTTGAAATAAATTTTCACATTTCCCTTGAATTCAATCCCAGGTCTTGGAATGACTGGCAATTGCACTAAAATTATTTTGTAAGTTCCTTTATATATTGTGACCTTCCAGGTTGGCACCAGGAAGAAATGTGGGAAGTTCACATTTGTGCTAACAATGGCTAAAGATAATTATCTGAGAAAAATGAATTGTGATGTAATTTGCTAGTTAAAATTAGGATTTAAAAGAATTAAAACTTTAATTGGATGTACTGATTGGTAGAGTTTTGGATTATATATGTTTGGAAGTAGAAAAGAAGGATGAACAACATCAGGGATGTTTGTATGTAGTAGAAAAATTTACATGTCATAATGAGCAGAAACATAGATATATTATTAATTAGAATTTTCTTTCCTATATTTTATTTATTATTTACTAATTATGTATTGTTCATAATCTTATGTTTAAAAAATGATAAAGATTATTTGTATATTAATGAATAACATTTGTAAATTAATATTTAATATTTTTTATTATTATGTTTATTCCATTCAAATATTGTATTGTTAAAATTTTATAAGTAAAAATTCTGGCACACTTCCAAAGTTGATTGTAATAAAAAGAAACACAGAGGGCATGAGTGAAGAGAGAAAAAAGTTTAAAACTTGAAGGAAAGTAAAAAAATTCCATGGAAGAAGATGTAAAAAAAAAAAAAGCTTAAAAGAATCAATAACTCTCTAAGAGTATTAACACAATTAAAAAAAAACATCACAAGGATTCTAATAATATATTTGTGGAGAATTTTCTATTATACTACTGGATTAATATAAAAATGAGGAGATAAACCCCCCAAAGGGAAGCCAGCTCCAAATTTCTGTCAAGTGATGATCCATATTCACTACCTTTAAAATACCTGGATGTTATGTAAGCTAAGTAATTATGATTTATTTTAAAGTATTACCAAAAATAAATAATATCAGAATGACAAAATTGTTTAAAATAAAGCTAGCTAAAATTTTCTTATTAACCGCTATAATTAAACGCTTGATATGTATTTTCAATTTTAAGAATTTTCTATCAATATTCTGCAAAATAAAATTTAAAATGAAAGAGTTTATCCATTTAATCAAGAGGATAATTTTATATTGTATAACTTTGCTATTCACGCATATATAATAAAATAATTCCAATGCATGCAAATGTCATTTATCATGACTATCACGGAATTCTAGGATAAAAAAAAAAGACTATTGTCATTCTTAACAAATTATGCTTTAACAATCGGATAGACTTTTTTTTTTATGTTATAATTTACTGTTGTCTTTGAAATTGATATGTATGTTTCTTTCAACTTTCAAATTTTAAAAAAAAAAACTTTACATGTAATGATGGGATATTTATAAGTATTTTTCATTATTGATTACAACAGATGTACAGCCAATTTTTTTTTTGTTTTCTTTTAAAAAAACAAAACAATGTAACTTCATATTATTATAATATGATAATCTATTATTTTGTATGATCTAGAAATTATATTATAGGTGATTATAGATATTCGGATGTGTGCATGATGCTATAAATTATTATTTTAAAAAAATGTATTTATTATGGTCAAGGGACAATTAGATTATTTAGATTGAGTTTGGAGATATTATTTAACCCTCACGTATATAGGTATAAGTGTTTGGTTATTGTTTTCCCCTGCCTTTCTTTATTTTTGTATAGTTAATGTTAGATGATATATACTGATTATAACAGATAAGTTGTATAAATTTTTATAATATGTATAAGAGATGATTGATTTATGGCAACATTCAAGTTCTATAAATAAGCTAATAAAAAGTGTTTTAAAAATACATTATATTTATGATATTATAAAAGCACACATATTCGAAAATATATGATTCATATATTAAATATTAGTCAATTTTGGTTTTACTGTAAAAGAAATGTAATTGGTTAATAAGGTGCATAAAATAATATTTTTTTTATTTATTATTTATTTTGACTTTTATTTTTAATAAATGTTTCATTGAATTAATAGCCCATATGAATTGCTTGATTATATACGTTCGATTCTCCATTTCCACACACACACATATGCTTAACATAACATAGCCCTAGAATATATAGATTTGCCAGTAGAAGTCAATTTATTTAATCTGTCTGGAGATGATAAATCACCATATTACAGTGCTAATAATATATTCTACTTTGCTTAGAATAGGTGGTGATGTGGATAAAAAGATACCCAATCCTCATCATTGTCTATACTGTAATAAATGTAATAATTGTCAATTTTGCAACAGTTTTATTATTGAATAGATGCTTAGAACATATTTAAATTAACATTATAGAATTATTGTTTATAGATGTTTTTATCATCCTTATTTGCCTCTTATATGAAGACCATATCCTATAACCTCAACTGAGCTAAGCCATAGAGTAATTACAATATAAGAATCTTTTAAATAAGTTAAAAAGCAATTTACAATTATAAATTTTATTCTATCTTGTATAGAATTGGCGCCTGGGCATTTATAAATCTAATAAAGTAAACAAGGGAAGAGGACAGAGGTTACAATATATATGATTCACAGGCCACACATTCATAATATGTAGCTTGTTGAAATATTTTTCTCCATGTTTTTGATATGACTTTTTTTTTTTAGCAAACTCGTTTAATATGAATGATATTCAAATTTGCCTAGTTTTCTCAAATGTTTCTGTGTTTATTATTACATAAAGTAAAAAAATATGTAAAAAAAAAAAAGTTTAAACAGAAAAATTGTAAAGTTAACTACAAGTATGTGGTTTTCATAATAAAACCTACCAAACACTCTGGTCATTTTCCTTCAAATTGTATGGCCTGTGGTATTTTGACGCTTGAAGAAAATTGACTTATGCTAGTGGCTCCTCTGTAAAAATATTGACTTGTGCTTTTCTTACAAATACATGTCAGCACATATAACTTAAATTTTAAATATTGTTTATATGTTTTTAATATCTATTTATTTTTAAATTGTTAAAGAAGTTTGTATTAGGTAAAAACCATGTTTGATAACTAACAATTATCTCAAAAGCTAAGTGCATATTTCAAACTACACTAAAAATAGCTTTCATTAATTTGTAAATAATTTTTAAATAAAAATAAAAAAAAAAAAGAATGAAAGAAGAAACAAGTAAACAATTGCATTTTCATACATCAATAAAATGCTTATATTTATATTAACATATATTTACCTGAATATAAAACATTTTTTTACTAACCTGAAATTATTTTTTATTTACAAAATTAATTTGCAAAAATCCATTATACAAAATTATATGAATGAAATTTTTTTTTAATTTTTTTTTTTCTATTATGTTAAATCTTATTTAAAAAATTTGCATTTTCAACAAAAGCAATGAAGAAATTTATTTAAAATAAAAATTAAAATAATTTTTTAAATATTATACTTTTAACAAAAAAGTATATCAACAAAAATAAAATGTGTGCAAAAATATAAACCATAAAAAATGAAATTCTAAAAATAAAAACATTCACAGCAGAAATTCTATCAAAAGCAATAGCGAAATGTAAGTAAAAGTAATCCACAATTAATCAAATACGAGATCAAATGCAAATTCATAAAAAAAATCCACTAATGGCAGCAAATGTATCCATTTATAATAAGCACTAAATGTGTATTAAACAAGAAGTAAACAAAAATTAGTCAACAACAATAAATGTTTTAAATGAAAGCAACCCATTAAAAAATAATTTGCAGATATAGGCCAAAAAAATCATACTTTGCTTAAAGGGCACACATACCAGGGTATATATTTTTTAAATTGCAGTCAATTATAAGTTTTGTGCTTCACAATTTTCATACTATACCCCTGAATGACACATATCATTAAACATTAAAACAGTAGTATATAGTATTCACTTTGTCAGAGCCTATGAAATTTATGGCCAACTCTTATTTTAAAAATGTACACTTTAGCCTGTGTGCATTTTATAACATGTTCTTTTTCAATATTCCCCAAATGAAGTGCTTTATATGCATTTCATTTATCCTAGTTTGCTTTTTCTTAAAGCACTTGGCATTTTATTCAATATACTTCACTACTATAAATGTTTTTCTTTTATAGAATTTAATTTTTTATGGGTTGGATTTGGTCTCATATTTGCATTATGCTTTCACATCCTTATAACATTTAATGCTGTGAATAATCTTTTGCTTTCTTTTACTTAATATACATTTTGTTCGTTTTTATTTGACAGATTTGCTGCCATGAATGGTTTTTTAGTAAAATTTCATTTCTTATGGATTTGCATTTGGTCTCATAACTGAATTTGACTTGTTATGGATTCCTTTTATTTAAAATACTGATTATCATTGAAGATCATGAATAGTTTTTATTTTTATTTTATCAAGAGCTTTATTGTCTTGGTTTAAATCTTTAAATTTACATGCTTACATCTTGTGTTATACAAAGTTTAACTCATGATATAACTTGTGACTCGTGTGTATGTTGATACATCTATGGTAACAGAGAGATTAAAACTGCCCTGGACACCAACATCCTGGCAACCCAGAGGAAGAGAAAAACCAGTGCCAACACAGATCCCCTCATACCCTCACCCTAGAGGCCCTCTCAAAACTTGGGGAGTTAGGCCCTGGGGACTCTCCCCTCCAAGGAGCAAAAACACATGAACTTGTGGTCTCAATCCAAGATAACTATTGATTTACATAATGTAATATAAGACTTCAAACTGCCATGGCTAACATCATCTCCACCACCCAGAGAAAAGATCTGCATTGGTAAGAATCCCAGATCAGCCCCTGTGGCTGGAGAGCTAAGACTCAGGCAATGGTGATCCTCTGCACTACTAGACTCCCACCCCCAGGCAGCCAAGACAAGCTAATCAGTAGCAGCCTGAATCAACCAACACTTTACTGTAGTTGTCCCTAGACTTTCAACAGCTGGCATATGGTTTTCTCCTTTCTCAAATAAGTCTTTAGTATATCCCAGTAATTTTATGCTTGCATTATGTTCTATATACAGATTACTGCTCAGTTCTAGAAGGTGGATGTTGATTTACGAAGCATCTTTTTGAATCAAGAGCTTTAGTATATATCTTAGTAATTACTTGTTTTTATTATGTGCTATATATCCATCGATTCATAGATCCACATGGCAGCTGTTGATATATATAATGTGTTGTAGAAATCAAAATGTCAGATTTTATTTTGTGCATATACAACACTAGATCATCTCATGGATTAATAAGACCATGAATAGTTGTGATTTTATTTATAAAAGATTTGCATACTGCTAAATAAATTATATTTATTTTGGTAAATAAACAATTTTCATTGCTAAAAATATTGTTTTCTTGATTTTATTTAATGTACATTTATTGATATAAATTCTACAATAAATAAGTACTATTTAGTTTTTGTTGATTAGTTATTTCTTTGATTATTGGAATATATTATTTGGCTACATCTAGAAGATAGTCTACAGATTATAATAGCACTGTTTTATTTTTCATGAAATTTATTTTTACTAATACAGATTATTTATTATTGACTTATTTAATTTACTACTAAAGAGACCGTCAAATATTCAAGCATAGGAAGTGAAAGGTTGAGCTTCGAATCGATAAGCTACATTATATCACACAAAGCATTTTGGATATTTATATTTGATATTATCTAATTTATGTAAATATGTACCTATATTTTGAAAAAATATATAATTTATATAATACATTTAGTATTTCCTTTGTTTCATGCTTTATCACTAATACTAACATTAAACAATTAAAAAATCACATGATACTATTGATATTATTATTCATATTGCTTTAATGAGTAATCTGCTAGACATAACAACCTGGGCAAACTATGTAGAACAGGCCATTTTTAGACATTTCCTAAGCTCTTTCTACTTCCATGAAAGGCAAGATGATCCATAAATAGGGTTGCTTAATCATACAATTTTGTGAGCTGAAACTTCTACATCAAATCCAGATCAAACTGACTCATTAATAACTGTATTGCTTTGAGCAAATATCCTAACTATGGAATTAAGGAGTTCCAGACTATTAAACCTGTCTTTATCATTGCTTTCTTAATTCTTGATGGCTTGAGCTGAAAAAATGGAAAAAGCAATTGGATTCAAAAATCCTGGATGTTTAGATAAAGAATGGAGATGTTGCACAACCACATAATCCTACTGCCACAGTTAGTAGAGGCTCATGACACTGAATCCTACAGTAACTTAAATGACTGAAGAAGAAAAAAAAAGAGAAATAGAAAGACTGTTTGTAGTGGAAACAGTATCTAGTCTTTGATGAACTAATATCCTATGCTAGCAAACAACATGATAATACTCTTAGTTGGGAACTGTTTATTTATTATTCGCTATTAACCTTTATATCTGAAAAATATTTCACTATCTGCCACATGTGCATCTTGTAAATAACCTAAAGAATATTATTTCCATGAAATTAATTAACTAAAAATATTTAATATATTATACAGAAATTTCATTTTAAAAATATATGCACATATTTATTATTATGCATAAAATGATTATAGAAAATAAGTTTGTTGTTAACTAAAAAAATATTTGATTCTTTTTTTGAGAGGAACCAAGTAGGACAATATCCTAATATTCATTCTATAAATTTGTTATAATTGTCATAATTAGAGAACTTGTTGACTTCAAGATCTGATTAAAAGGTATAATAAACATACACTAATTAAATGCTCTGAACCAACTTTTGGCAAAACACTGCCAAAATAATAGTGCAGAGTAAAGTTATACAGTGAAGGTATGCTTATATAATTGATGTGATGTAATATGTAAATGAGGCACAATATACAAATAAGGCAATTAGATACTCCATTTTTCAGACAATGAAACACATGAATTCTACAGATGATGAGCATGGATAGTCTACTCACTATCACACATGAGACAGCTAATAGATCTTATTTCTGAGTTTAAGATGAAGACATATCATCAATTTTTTTTCTGTTATCAGAAAGCAATTAACTTGAAATATTAGTTGAATTTTCTTGAAGGCAGGCTGAATAGGTATATGAATAATTTTTATGCAAATATTTATAACCATGACAGACAAAACTGGCAGATTATAAAATTGTCAACTAAGGCATCAGTCACCAAAGAAGGAATATTAAGGATATCCTGACTGTGGATTCAGGCTCTCATTTGATGCTGACCTTTTGTTTATATATCTATAACTGCAGATTTCATTCAAGTGAAGAAAGATTGCACAAATTGGAAGAACTGTCTAATATTAAATGAGATATTGGATACTGTGAAATTAAAAGAAAAGGTGAAGAGATAATGGATTTGAAAAGTGAAAATATTATTTGCTACAAAGACATACATATTGGATGCACAAATGAAGTGAGGTCCATAATAAAGTGAACAAGTAATACTATAGAAATTAATAATATATCAGATAGAGTGACAAGATTAGCTAAGATACCAAATATTGTTAATTTACATTATTTCCCTAACAAATTCTCATTGTGTTAAAGAAAGAGAGAATTATTGGACAGATGTACAAAATTCTTTAATAAGACTAAACATCTTAAAATTGTCATGGGAGATTTTAATGCTAATAATTTAGTAAATGATTGAAAAATTAAAGTGTTGTAGGTAAATGTAGTTATGGTGATAAGTAAGAGGGGGCACATATTTGTGGATTTTGCAGAAAAACTGTTGATCACAAATGGATACAGAAACATCCAAATAAAAGAAAAACAGAAGTAAATTATATTTTGACTAACAGAAAATATGCATTTCGAGATTGTAATATTTTTAATAAAGTCAATAGGGGAAGTGATCATTAATTAGTGAGATTTAAGATACATCTTAAAGCAAAATCAGATATAAAAAACTATTTAAAAAATTAAAATTAATAGTTGATAGTCCAAACCTTTAGAATCCCTCCAATGAATTTAAATTAAAACCTATTAATCATTTCAAAATATGAACAGATCTTGAAAATGATTCAGACTTGATTGAAATCAATAGGAAGATAATTGATATTTTATTAAGAACAACAAGAAAGTAGCAATTTCCCAATAAATTTTCTATTGAGACAAGACAATATATGAAAAAAAAGAAATATGAAAATTTGTTAAATGATTTATTAAAAAGAATGAACATCTAGAATTATGTAAAATGGTATTAAAAGATTTAATAATAATAATAATATAAAAAATATAATTAAAAATTAACAATATATATATATAAGTAAATAAGTCTCAAAAGTATAAAATATCATCATGATATTGCTAGAAAAATTGTGTTTCAAAATAAGAAAAAAAAGATGGAACTATTATTAAAAAAAGGAAGTGACATCATGAAATGTATGGAAAAGTTAAAAAAAAAATTATATAGTAATAAAAAAACAAGAAAATAAAGTATCTTCTGCAATTATTACATCTTTTGAATTGCCAACTACTTTAAATGAAAAAGTGAGATATGCAATGAATTTTATAAATGGAAGAGAGACATTGATAAAATGATGGAAATATTATTGATATTTTAAAAGTAAATGAAAAAATAACAAATTTTTGGCAGTTGTATGCGAAATGACTAAATAATAAACATATATCAGATGATTGGAAGAATACAATAGTAAAAAAAAAAAAAGCTATTAGAAATTACAGGCCCGAAAAATTTTTACCATGATAATTATAACCTTGTCTATAGTTACCTTTAGATTCAAATCAACTGAAAGTTTAAACTAGATTTTAAAATTATCCAGGAAGTGAAAAAAATTATAGATCAAAACAAAAAACATGAGTTTCCATTATATTTTGGATTTATAGATTATGAAAAGAAATTTGAATCTATAAACATTTTCATGGTGTTTAAAGCTTTAAATCATCAATATGATCATCATTTTCAAACATTATTAACCTACTTCAGGTTGAACATCTCTCCAAGTTCTTCCATCTTCACCAATCTCTAGCTTCTCTTCTTCACATCACGCATTCATTCACCTCACATGTGGTCTCTTTTTAAAACTTTTACAATATCTTGGAATCCAGTTTAAGGTTTCAACTATCCATTTATTATCACTTCTTCTAGCAGTATGTCCCACCCAACTCCACTTTTCAGTCTCAATTCTTTCAATGATGTCAATAACACCTGTTTATTCTCTCACCCATGTATTTTGTTTTAATTCTCTTCTTGTTACTCCTAAAATGCATCTCTCCATACTTCGCTGAGTGGTCTGAGTCTCTGTATTGCTCTTTTGTTAAGTGTCCAAGTCTCAGATCCCTAAGTAAGAACTGGTAAAACACATGTATTGCTCTTTTGTTAAGTGTCCAAGTCTCAGATCCCTAAGTAAGAACTGGTAAAACACATTTATTCAAAGCATTCCTTTTCAAACATATAAGTATATTTCCTTTTAATATTAAGTTATTTCTACCAAAAGCACTCCAACCAAGTTCAATTGGTAATATTAATATAATCCATTATGTTTCCATCTGCAGTAATCATTATCAATCTTTATTTTCTTCATTTGAAAAAATTCAATGAATATTACTTTAGTCTTTTTAACATTTACCTTTAATCATATTTTCTGGCATTCATCTGATAACTCTTGCAACATTTCCTGAAGTTCTAAAGCATTATTTTTAAAAAAAAAAACTACATCATCTGCAAAATCTAGATGACTTAAATAATATCCATTTACTTCTACTCCCTTAGCTTCATATTTTAATCCACAAAATTCTTCTTGCAAAACTGCTATAAAAAGTTTAGGAGATATGAGTCATCCCGTTGTACACCCTTTTCATTGTTAATCTTTTTAATATCATTATGTAATCTAATTGTTGCTGCTTTTTTCAGAATATGACAATATCCTGGGTCTATACCTTGATAATCCAATCACTGAAGAAATGCTTATAGAATCAAAATGCCTTTTCATATTCTACAAATTCAAAGCATAATTGCAACTCACATATATTGGTACATTCTATAACTTTTTTCAATACATGGATATGAACCACTGTAGTAAAACCACTCTTAAATCCAGCTAGTTCTTTAGCTTGGTTAAAATTCAAAGTTTACTATAGATGAGTTGTAGTAAAAAGTTTGAATAGAACTCATAAAAGATTGTTAGGTCTGTAATTTCTATTATCTTCTTTTATCACATCTTTTTTATATACTAATACAGCACTCTTTCAATCATCTGGTACATTTTTATTATTTAGACACTTGGTATAACGTTGATAAAAAAAAAATTATATTTCTTCTGCTTCTTTTAAGATATCGATTACTTCTTCATTATCTGGAGCTTCTCCCTTCTTCATAAATTTAATTGCATGACTCTCTTCTTCATTTAAAATCCTGGTCAATTCCAAAGATATAGTAATTGTAGGAGATACTTTTCCTTGTTCTTTATTGCTATACAATTCTTGATAAACTCTTCTATACATTTCATGATGTCATCTTTCTTTTTAGTAACAGTTCCATCTTTTTTTTTTATTGCAAAAATAAGTTTCCTATCATTGGCAAGTTATTGCTTTCCATTCTTGAGACTTTTATTCCCTTCTACAGCTTTCCTTGTCAGTTCACAATTATATTTTCTTATATCATTATCAACTCTCTTTAGCATTATTTTGCAAAATTCGAGATAGTCAATCCTTCTCAAAGCAACATTTTTTATATATTCCTTCTTGTCTTCATAAACTGTCTCATCTCCTAGAAATTGTACTGGTCAGTTCTGAATTTTTGTACAAGCTATCTTTGTTGCAGTTTTTAAAAGTGTATCTGTTATCTTCTTATTGATTTCATTCCAATCTTGATTCAAAATCTGTTAATATTTGAAAATGATTCATCAAGATATAGAGTCATAAATTGCTCTATTCTGAAGAATATTTATCATAGTATAACAATTTTAATTAGATTATATGGTGGTACTAATAAGACTAAATTTAAGAATGGTTTATGTTAGGATGATTCCACATCTTCAAAACTCTAATAGAAATTTTACAGAAAGTTTTTTTTTTTTTCAATTACAAGAGGAAACTAAGAAATAAAAGTAAATGAAAATTATTCAAATCATTTAGATTTTGCAAATAATCTACATTTTTTTTAAAATAATGTTTTGGACCATCAGAAAATGTTACAAGAGTGATCAGATGAAAATAAAAATGGAGAACTAAAAATAAATGCTAAAAAGTCAAAAGTAATGTTTAATTAATTTTCTCAGAAGAAAATAAAGAATGATAATCATGAATTAGAAGCTAACAACTACAAATAATTTGGTAAGATTATTAATACAGATGAAAACAGATAAAAATCATCACAAAATTCAATTTGAATAAAAATTTTGGTTGAAATAATTTAATATTAAAAGATAAGCATACTTAAGTGTTACATGTATTGACCCGTTTTTTAATATGGATTAGAAACTGGACATTTAATAGAAGAGAAATAAAGAGATTTAAGAAGGCTGCACAGATGAGATTGAAAATGAAATACATGAATGAAAGAATACAAGACAATCACTGATATACTGCTAAAAAAAATCATAACAGATGATCAGTTAAAGTTTAAAAGTGAAATTATAAAAAAAAAAACTTAGAAAGAGATCACATTTAAGATGGATGAATGAAAAAAGAAAGTTTGCTGATGTGATGTGAAGAAGAGATGTTATGAATGAGAAACTGGATTAAATTTGGAGAGACCTTAATCCTGATATGAAATTATAAGGGTTGAAAATGCTAATTTATTAAAGGTCTTAAATTCACATCATATGCATATGTATGTTAAGTAATAACAATAATAATAATAAACTCATATATGTGAATACATAAAGATATATATATATGGTTTACATGTTTATACATACCACAATAAATATTTTTAATGTTTTAATTTTATGGCAACTAATATAAGTATAAATATGAAATGTAAAATATTTTATAAATATATGTATATGTATGTATATATAGAGTGAAGTGATTCTATGTTTATTTAAAAAAATAAGTGATGAAATTGTTTTATAGATATAAAAAACTATACAGAGTAATTAAATGGAGCATTGAGAAGAGTGCTTTAGATGTTTTAAAAGATCAAAATAATAATGGCCACCCTTTTAATGAAATACTGATATAGTAGAAAGTTGCAAGTTTCCAAAAAACTGGGTCTAATTTTATGTTGTTGAATATTATGTCAAAAGCATATAAAAAAGAAATTCTATATAAAAAAGACTAAAAATGATTGAAACATTTATCTATATGTTGTAGTTGATCTCACATTTTAAAAAATCAAAAAAAAAATCATATGCACTAATTAAAGTACTTACGTTGTCTTTAAAAACAAAAAATGACTAGAAAGTACATGCTACTATTCAAATAATTTTTTAACATTGGTTTTCCAAAAATAAAACAATTTATTGTACAATGATTAAGTCATCTAATGAGTTTTCAAAATCTTGAGTAATTTTTTGAAAAACTACCATTTTAAAAATGTGTTTAAAAAATTTAGTTTGCATAAAGAAACCATATCAGCATTTTTAGAACATGAAAAAACCACTGGACACAGATTTGAATCCACCCTCCCCAGAATAGTATGTAGAGAAAGAAACGACCATAGGCATAAAAATAAAGAGGCCTGTTTTAAAAAGAACAACCAATAACAATATTATGTCTATAAATAGGAAGGATAGAAAACTAATTTACATAAATTACAATACTCCTCCTCATTGCCATTCACTCAGCTATGAATATAAAATCTAGGAACTTCGAAAGTGCTTAGCATATATAAACATATAAACAAAATTAAGCTTCTCTAACAAGTGTGTTAGCTCAGAATTATTAGAATTATAATTTTTAAAAATAAATTGACAAAGATCCAATTATACAGCGGAAGTTGACATCTTCTTTCAGTTTATTTTTTCATTACCAAGACTGAAAAATTATAAAACAAAATGATAAAAAGTTTTCTTTATGAAATGTGATGTCACAGATTGGAAGTTCACAAAGTATGAACTCATATAAAAAATGTATGTTTCATAAAAAATACAATAATTGTTTTCAATATTATCTTATATATTTTTACACTGGCATAATAATAAATTTTCCATTATTACAGCCCATCATCAATATCTTCTACATTTAAAAGAAAAGACCACTATTAAAAGCAATTTAAGGCAAATAAATGCACCATTAATTGCCATTTGAAAATTCAATGCAGTAATATATACAATCAAAATTATGACTTATCTTTAAAAAAAGGTGGAGAAACAATGAAAGTAATTATACTTAAATATATAAATGTTGAAGAAAAGAGTATAATAAATATAAAAATTCAGCAAAGGTCCTCCCTTTTCTTAAGATGATTAATTATACTTCAAAACAAATTTGTAATTTCAATGTGACAAGACAATAACTATCAGTTTTATTTCTAAAGAGGGATATGTTTATAGTTTCCACACATGAAAAGATTTAATAACTTGGCTAGGTATACTGAAATAATAAAAAGAATCCATAATTAATTTATAAAAGTGAAATTCTTGAATCATCAAACTAAACCTTCATTATCAATTAGTTTAAAATCAAGAATCCTTAGTTATTTTTTTTAGTTATTTGAACATAAAATTGATTCAGTTTCTAAGTATAAATTCAATTCAAATGCAACACTGGCAAGTTTATACATGTCTACTTTTCTGTTTGTATGTATACATAATCCGATTTATTATAATTCTAATCAAACCAGTAACGAAATGAAAAGATGAGTATTTCACATCAAAATTGTATTATTTTACAAATTGCATAAAATAATCTATACAATAAAAATTATATTTTCGAATATCACAAAGATATGTTAGACTGGAGACAATTGATCAAAAAAAATGACTAAGCTATGACAGATTTGCTATAACTTCTAACATTAATGCAATTATTTTACTAAACTTGTCAACAAATTTATTTTTTAATGTCATTTTCAAATAATAAATCACCATAATTTTAATTATTTTTTTAAAAAAACATCACTGGGACATTTTCCCCCCTGTCAAAACAAAAAAAAAATCCATTTCCTTTTTTTCACTCAGAAATGAACTTTTTAACTTCATCTCAAGATGATCAGGTTTCATTTTTGGCAACAGAATGATAAAAAATACTGGAAATATTTTTTTTAAAAAAGAAAAAAGTTTTTCCAGTGAATTTACCCTTCCCCCTCTTACTTTTTTCTCTTTCTTTTACTTAGAATAATGTAAAATTGTATGGGGTTTTTGCTTTTATTATTTTCACATTAAAATGAATAATCTTTAAATAAACATATTATCTTCAAGAACACAAGTTCAATATTCTAATACGATTATAAGATAATTCTGAAAATCAATTATTAGAAAGAATGTGACCAATACCAATAATTGTTAGTTAACCAACAAAATAATGTAAGCTTATGGAAAAAATTCAAATTGTTGAATCAGAGTGCTATAAAGTGTTAAGGGATGTCTTTTTAATCATTGATAATGCTACTATCTATAATTATAAATTTTACATTATTTAAAAAGGCACCTATTATATTTAGTCGAAATATCTAAAAGAAGAGATTCTATAAAATTTATAAAGAAACTACATGGATGGTGGAGGGATAAAAAGGAAGGTTTCTGTGATGGGTTTAAGAAACTCAACTAAACTTAGACATGTTTCTGCAATGAATTGATAATCAAGTTGAAAATGATGATTATGAAATGAATTAAATATTTCCACTCATAAATAACAATGATCAGTTAACTTGGAAATTTTTCTTATAAAAATGTTTACCTAACTCTAGAGAAAAAAAACGAAGTTAAAGATGAATTTTGCAATCCAATGAAGATATATTTTTTCAAAGATTTTCGATACACTCATTGCTTATACTAAAATAATATGTTTTAAAATAACAAACTGTTATATAAATAACAAAATACATATAGAAATATGTATATAAAAATATTTAAAAAAGTTTATTCTGTGCTTATGTAAATAAATAAAAAATAATGTAATACAATTGGACTTTATAGTTCTGAAAAAGACTACTATGCAGTAGAAACTGGCAGATATTTGAATCAAAAGCAGTGTGAAAAGTACAAAAAAAAAGTGGATGAAATAAAGATCTATTTAAGATAATATTCTTACTATTCCACATTAAATAAATACATTCAGAAAACTGAAAAACAATTAATAACCATTATGATTTTGCTATTCTTTATCAGAAAATGTATGGATTATCCTTAAATGAAAAATTTCCAATATAATTATGCTACAATTATAATAACTCCATGTTTCACTTCCATACAATATATGTAGTTGAATAACATCCAAAATATAATTATAATTAATTTAGCCAAGGAAATTATTAACCAACCTTCAACTAGAATCTGTGCTGCATCTCAAAATCAAAATCTGCCTTCACAATGAAAAAATTACTTAAATATTTAACATGATCCAAACTTGGAACTATCATTACTAAACAATTCAAAACAAAGCAAAACTCTCCACACAGTAATGCCATCTTGTGCCAACAAGAGCAATCAATGGATGCCAGAAGGCTTGTGCATAAAATCCTATCTAGTGCCTACTCATCCAATATCAAACTAATCTGGGGATATTGGATGAGTAGGCGCTAGATATGGATTTTATGCCTAAGCCTTCTGGCATCCATTGATTGCTGGTTGGCACAAGATGGCACTACTGTATGAAGAGTTTTGCTTTGTTTTGAATTGTTTAATAACAATTATGTGCTAGTATGAGATAGTGATTATGTGATGTTTAGTGATTTAACTATCATTACTCACATAAAAGTATCCACAATTAGTAAGTAACAGAATTCTATAGTCATCTAACACTTCAAGTCTTGTTTTGGTTCTCTCCCTAATAACAAATAGCATCACTTTGAAAGCCCCAAGTGATTAGTCATATATATATATATTTAGTAATGATTTATGTGATACTTCTCTTCTCCAAACTTTGCACTTCATTTTTCATCCATGGTATCTTCATTGTTATTATTATTTAAGTAAAGACATTAATATCCCCTCTAGTAGTGTAGACATGTATTATCAGGCTACACAAGAGTTGGTCCAAATTTGGTAACACTAATATGCTATTGTCTTGTATTTCATAATATGAAATATATAATATTCTTTGCTTGGCGGATGTGATCCATTATTTTATTAAATTTATTCACGTATTGCTGCTTTATGTATGATACATATTTTAAGATGGAGCCACGGCATCACCAGCACATCTCTTATAGGGTAGAACAGTAGCGAAGCCTGAGCCAAGGCCAGGTTAGCACATAAGTCCCCCACCATTCCTGAACACAATGTTACTTTTCATGCAGCATGGCGATCGGTTACAGAGTACCTGCATTTGTCACAAGAACCCTGGAGTTATTCATCCATCCGCAGAGCGACTTTTCCTATTGTTATTTACCTGTACCATAGCGCATTGGTAAAATCTTAGGCAGCCAACCCTCCCACCTTTATATAACACTTTCAGCATTGATCTGAAATTTTCTCTCGAAAGCCATGTTCGATCGATCGTTACTTGAGCTGGTTTATGCGCTCGTTGTAAATAATATTGTATTTTAATAAATAATGAATTTTTAGACTGATCAAGGTTCAATATAATTACTTATATAACAGCCACATATTTAATAGGATTTGGCATAACTAGACTTATAGACATCAATGTAGTGATTATTTATGTATTAGTTGTAAAGCAATTCATAAGATGGGCATATGTTAAACCCATCTACGCAAATTTTTATTAGTACTTATATAAAGCTATATTGAATTCAGTATAAAAAGAGAATGTGTTCTCTGATCTACCCAATGTTTGTGTATATTCTACGCTGAAATGCTGTAAAATATAGTCATTCCAATTGTAAATAAATGATATATATATATGAATTGTAAATAAATGTATAATTAATTTAGTGTATTTCATTCTCTGTCTCATTATTGATCTAATTCAATCCAATTCTAATTATTATTTATAATCTATATATGTGAAAACTATGCATTAGTTAAATTAAATTAGTGATATATTTTAGACAATTAAGAACCTTTATTTATCAGTCTTACTGCGTCTCCCTGACCTATGTCGGTCACGAATAAAGGAGTATACTAGGTGTAATTTCAAGGTGGTCATTTGTAAAGTCTTGAGTCTTGGAATACTGGCTTACAAGTTGAAGTGTGGTCAGACTTAAGATGTCATAGTCCTAGTCTGGTAGCCTCGGTCTCTTTTGTTTGGATTCTGAATTCTGTTACGCGAATGTACAAACTTGACTGTTACATAATATTTTTTTTCCCCAGCTTTGTATGCCCAAAACGTGGGGCCTGTAACTTATTTCCACCCCTGAAGAGATTATTGAGTATATAGATAAAATGATTTTGAGTCAATTTTTTTATTTTCCAAAATAATGTATATGTATAGATTTTTTCGGGTTTTAAAGCCAAAGCGTGGGGATACAATCATTTTCCCTGACCCTGAAATAATTGAACATTAATAGTATAATATATGTAGAATTTTTTTTTTTATCGTGGAGCATGACAATTAATTCCATCCTCTGAATAGGTTATTATTCATTATATAAAAAATTATTCATATGGATGCATAATAGAATTTTAAGGGGATCTATAAAACATATGTAAATTTTCTTGCTCAATGGTGGGTGATTTGAATAAATGTCAAATCGTTCTCACATAAATTTTGTCATCAGGAGTAAAGAGAGATGGGATTGAACGAGAAGGAAAAGGAAATAAAAGGTCAAATAAAGTCTTAAAGGTTTGAAACTAGCACAGACGTGTAAAATAAATTGTAACCATGACCCATGGAAAATTGAAAAAGAAAAACAGCTGGAAGAGGCCAAGGGTGAGTTACATTTTATAAAAAAAAAATTTGGATATATTAACATTAAATTTATTTCACTGTTAGTTAAATGTTGGGCAGGCACCAAGTGAATGTATAGCGAGAAGTTAGGTATATTAATAGAATTAGGCATAGGTGTTGGGATGAGTAGAAGACAGATCATTATCTTTGTGAAGTGCGGCAATTAGCCAAATTAATAAAGAAAACAAAAAACCAAGAAACTTTAGCAAAAACGAATTGAGCCATTAAAAATAGAAAATTTTTTGTTCATATATTAAAATGGATAGTAGTATGGAGACGAAAAGGGAAGTAGTGAGTGAAGGGGAAAAAGGGAAAACAGGGAAAGGAAAGTGTAGGGGTATTACATTAAGATCGGGAAAAGAAATTATGGAAGAGAGTAGCACAGAGGGAGACACAGAAGGTGAAGCGAATACCAGTCAGATTAGAGAAAAGGCATCTGTACAACAGTGTGGCCATATTAGAAAAGTCAGACACCATGGTACCTAAACAGAGACCGATAGAAGAAATTTAAGAAAGAATGCTGGAATATAAATTCAATGATGGAGTCACTATTGAAGCAAATTAAACAGGATGCAGAAGAGAGAGATCAAAGAAATAATCTAGAAATGGAACATTTTGAAAGTTTTGGGCAGATGGTGCAAGGAAGAAACAGCACAGATTAGAAAAGATTTATAAGAAAAGCTGTGTAAAGGCCTGCAGGGACTATCCTTTAGCTGCCAACAGAATTGCGAAAAAATACAATTCTAATTCACAGAAATGCTGGATAAAAACTGGACAGAAAATAATAAAGAAATGGTGAAAATCCAAAAGGGAATCAAGGCCATGGGGGAGCAGGTTGAGCATCAAGAAAGGGGTATAGGGGATAAGTTCAATAAAATGGAGACAGATCTTAGCAGGAAGTTTCAGGAATATGAAGATGCACAGAGTCAGATCCAGGATGAGATGTATGAACTAAATGAAGGCCTGCTCATAGAAGTCAAGCAACAGCCAAGGAAGAGAACAGTATAGCAGAATGTATTTAAGAATTAAGGAAAGACCTCGCCAAAATGAAAGGAGCAAGAAAGGAAAGCATAGAAAACAGTTTAGCTACTAGTCATTTAGCAGAGAACCCTTGCAAAAGAGAGGTAGTATCAGTGGGGCACTTGAAAGAGATTATTATAGAGAAGAGGAAGGTCAACGCAGAAAGCATCATAAACAAAGGAAATAATGATCAGATAGCCACCCCAACCAGGAATGAGTTAGATGCAGAGACAATTGGACCGGGCATTCCATCAATAAGCAGCCACATAGGTTTAGCAAAATTTATTCAAGTAAAATCTTTCAAATAAGAAGTGGGAGAAAACCCAAAGGCCCATTTAGAAAGTTTAAGAGAACTCTTCTGGTTTCAGAAAATCCCAGTGGCTGATCAGGTAGCTTTATCTATACACTATTTATATAGGTAAGCCAAATCATGGTGGGACTGTTGTAATGAGAAGCCGCAAAATTTTGAGCAATATACAGATGCCATGCATAAAACATTTTGGAGTGAGGAGTGCCAGGAGGGTATCTAGCATGCTATACTCAGGGAAACCTATGGATCGATAGTAAGGCAGATAGCTTCCCTCAGATCTTTGACAGCCTTCCCATTCACAGATACACAGATGATCAGAATCATCCAGCAAAACATGCCTAATCGAATACAACAATTGATGATGGGATGTCGGATTAGGACGATAGAAAACATGCCATGATTTCTAACAACTATTGACTTCACACCAGGACCTAAAGAACCACGGGAGAAGATGTGGCAATCGATCCTCCAAGATGTCAAACGATGATGACTAGTGGTCACACATATAACAGGATGCCTAGATGGGAATCCCGAAATCAAACGAGAGTATAAGAACCCTATAGAGCCCAGATGTCATTAAACTACAGGGGACGTTGTTAGTCAGTTCCTCCTACCGGAGTCCAGTGGATAAAGGGAACATAGCAATGATGGATTCCATCACAGCTGTAATCATTGATTTAGATGAAACCAGGCCAGTGGCTACACTTAAACCATGTCCTACAGTGTAAGAGCAGGCATAGTGAAAGTATGTGCATTGTGAATACAGGTAGCAGGTGTCGTTCATGTCAAAAGAATGTCTGACCAAGGTGCAAAAACAGATGCCTGATATACCGATGTTGCCAACGATCCTGGCAGACGGCCAAAAGACAACAAGTATAGTTGGAGTTGGAATGGGGTCAAACTACTCTAGAGCATACATTTTTAGTCATGGCTAAGTTAATATATTGTTTGGTAGTAGGGAGTGATTTTTGAATCAGCACAGGTGCAGGATTGATTTGGGAAATAATGTTTTTCCTATACCAAGAGCAAATTGTATTGAAAGAGGACTCGCAGGGAATACAGAATAAGGACCAAGTGTGGGGAGAAGCACTTACTATTTCGAAGGAGACCATCGAAAATGAAAAGGGTGTCCAACTTACACAGGAAGTGGTGGAGATTGATAAGAATAAGAAGAAACCTCCAGGCATTTCACATGCGGAGATCCAAGTGGAGAATGCTACAATGGAATTGGGACCAGAAATGAGAGAATTCTATGCCATGCACAGAAACCCAGATGGTCGAGAGTCTAAGTTAAAGGGAAAAGAGGTCAAACTAAGCCATGAAATACCTTACAAAGTGAGCAAGTTTGCACAGAGTCTAGAAATGCACCCAGCACGACCGCCTGTGAGATGCGAAAAAGAGTATGAGGGGTATGGATGGACATCAGATGAAGAGGATGATGTTATATTTGGGTGCTGTTTTGAGTCGGATAAAGAGGAGTTATTCAATGTAGCCCCCACAGATCCTATTAGATAGAAAATATTTTTTGTTTGGATCTACCTTCCCTTACCATTATATAGTTTATGAATTATTATATATATATAAACTAACATCCCCATTGCATACTAATTGACGTATATCCAGTGGGATATAAAAGAAGTTTGTTTAATGTAAATTTGACAATATTCTATTTTGTGTGAATTGTTTTTAAACTTTTAATTTAATCGTATTTTTTTTTTTGTAGTAGTG
This sequence comes from Epiperipatus broadwayi, assembly GCA_028023455.1. Classification (NCBI taxonomy): domain Eukaryota; kingdom Metazoa; phylum Onychophora; class Udeonychophora; order Euonychophora; family Peripatidae; genus Epiperipatus; species Epiperipatus broadwayi. The sequence continues at coordinate 4,908,137 of JAQFVV010006236.1, forward strand.
GATTGTCTAATATATGTGAAGTTCCTCGGTATAGAATAATATAGCAGGCAATTGGGTTTATATTTTTTATCTCTCCATGTGGGTAGCTTAATTCATTAAATATTATTAGTAAAAAAAAAAAAAAACCTATAAAATTATTTAATAACCAAACGTAAGTAAATTCCTTTTTTTTTGTTTATTCCTCCCCCCCCCCCCAAGTGTTCAGATGTGAAACGATAACTTTCCAAGCCCTCATCGTTTTACCATTAAACTTAATGACACACTCATCTGTGATAAGTTCGAACCTATTTAATGTTGATAAATCTAAAATTAGCTCATGTCTGTCTAAACAGTATTATATATTTACATGCGAACAAATGCTATAATTAGATAGGATTAGTAAAATTATAGCGTACTAATTTCACTTAATATTTCTAAAAATGTTTGTTCTATTATTTAAGTTAGAAGTAAATTATTAATTTTGTTGTTAATATTGTAAATTCGTATGTGGATATATAACCTGTGCTATATAGAAGGAAGGCATGATTTTAATATATGTAAAAACTGTTATCTAAAAATAATATTAAATGTTTCTTTAAAAATCTGTTAAAAGATTTCTTGTTTTAAATATATTTTAGGGAAAAAGTTTCTTGAAAATATATTTAAAAGTTATAGCAAAATATGTTTGTAAGTTATTTAAAAAAATATGTTAAAAAGGTTTTCGTTTTAAAAAAAAAATGTTAAAAGGTTGTTTTTAATAAAAGAGTCTTATTTTATGTTAGATTAAAAATAAAAGCTGGTTAAGTAATTATAAAGATTAAGGGTTGTAAACAAGTGTCATTAACGACCACATCTGGAATCGGTAAAAGTAAAATTAGTTCAAATTTTGCTAATCAAAATCACCTTAGATAAGATAAAAGTTATTTTTAAAAAAATCTAAATTGAAAATTGTTTGCAACGAAAAATCTTAAATTATAATAGCTTCGGGAATGTTTCTAACATTCCATAAGTTATATAAGATTTAAAAATCTGAATTATAAAATTAAATTATTGAGTTAATAAGTCTTGAGGTGATAGATTCCGATAATGTAAGTGCTTGAGAAAACCTATAAATACTCTGTATTTTTAAACTAAAAAGACAGCCATATTTTTGGAGAGAATTGCAGCCAGTCTACACGTTTGTTTAATGTTTAATATGTCTGGCTAAAAGCAGGCATTTCTTTGCTGTTACTCCGCGAGGAGAACTGGGGTTTCTCTTGTTGCAATGCCTGATCCACCATCATGGCGCTAGCAGAGACAAGCCTAACAGAATGGGAAAGATGATGCCACCAGCCGCCCCAGTCAAACTCACCAAACCTACAGCCAAGAACTTGCAGTCCAGATAAATAATACTATTACTGTTTTATTTTCAAACCGCAGAGCTCTGAGTAAATTTCTATATAAGTTAGCTAACTCTCTCTTTAAAAGAATTATAAAACTAAGTGTAACCAAAATTTAAATCCATTTAATATTTAAAATAATATGTAAAGTGTATCAAAATTAATGTTGTTAAAGTTAAAATCATCTGACTATTTTTATATTTTCCATTCATTTAAAAGTAAATTATTTAGTGTCTAATTTAAAGTTATATCACTGCAGTTGTGTTTATATTTCTTTGCTTATTTTAATTAAATGCTTTTATATTCGATATGCCAATATTTCGAAACAGCGAGAACTTAATGTCATGTTTTAAGAAGATATTATTAAAAATCTTCATGTAATTTGGTTTATAGCGTCAACTTTCTGCGCGGTTTCGAAATCCTATTTTATAAAATAATAACGACTTGCCTTGCACTCGTTTTTTTTTTTATAAATGATGATTTAAAATGTGAAATGTGGCTCTTTTTAATCAACCATTTAAAAACATAACTTTATAGTTTTATTAAAATTTAAATTTAGCCTTGATAATAGTTATAAGTATATTTATCATTTAAGTTCTTATGTCCATAGAAATATACTTTCCCTCTTTAAAGTATTTATTACCTATAAGTAACCTAATAAATCGAGTGTGTCAAAGTAAAGATTTATTAATATTCCCTTTAGTAGCATAGACATTTATTATCAGGCTACACAAGAGTTGGTCCAAATTTGATAACACTAATATGCTATTGTCTTGTATTTCATAGTATGAAATATAATATTCTTTGCTTGGCGGATGTGATCCATTATTTTATTAAATTTATTCGCATCTTGCTACTATACGTATGATACGTGTTTTAAAATGGAGCCACGGCGTCACCAGCACATCTTCTCTTATAGGGTAGAGCAGTAACGAAGCCTGAGTCAAGGCCAGGTTAGCACGTAAGTCCCCTGCCATTCCTGAACACAATGCTCCTTTACATGCAGCATGGCGATCGGTTACAGGGTACCGGCATTTGTCGCAAGAACCTTGGAGTTATTCATCTATCCGCAGAGCGACTTTTCCTATTGTTGTTTGCCTGTGCCATAGTGCATTGGTAAAATCTTAGACAGCCAACTCTCCCACCTTTATGTAGCACTTTCAACATTGATCTGAAATTTTCTCTCGAAAGCCATGTTCGATCGATCGTTACTTGAGCTGGTTTATGCACTCGTTGTAAATAATATTGTATTTTAATAAATAATGAATTTTTAGACTGATCAAGGTTCAATAAGATTACTTATATAACAGCCCAAATTTAATAGGATTTGGCATAACTAGATTTATAGACATCAACGTAGTGATTATTTATGTATTAGTTGTAAAGCAATTCATAAGATGGGCATATGTTAAACCCATCTATGCAAATTTTAATTAGTACTTATATTAAGCTATTTTTAATTCAGTATAAAAAGAGAATGTGTTCTCTTATTACCCAAGGTTTGCGTACATTCTACGCTGAAATGCTGTAAAATATTGTCATTCCAATTGTAAATAAATGATATATATATATGAATTGTAAATAAATGTATAATTAATTTAGTGTATTTCGTTCTCTGTCTCATTATTGATCTAATTCAATCCGATTCTAATTATTATTTATAATCTATATATGTGAAAACTATGCATCGTTAAATTAAATTAGTGATATATTTTAGACAATTAAGAACCTTTCTTTTATTTATCAGAGTCTTACTGCATCTCCCTGACCTATGTTGGCCGTGAATAAAGGAGTATACTACATGTAATTTCAAGGTGGTCATTCATAGGGTCGTAAGTCTTGGAATACTGGCTTACGAGTTGAAGTGTGGTCGGACTTGGGATGTCATAGTCCTAGTCTGATCAGCTTCGGTCTCTTTTGCTTGGATTCTGAATTCTGTTACACAAATGTACAAACTTGACCGTTACAATACCATAATTCAAAAATAAACAAAATAATTTCTACCACCATTTATCAATAAAAAAAAAGGTGCTAGTCATTAATTTTATTATGATATCATTTTAAAGGTCTATGATTCTATCCTTCAAAAGGGAGTGAGAAATAAAGAAACAATGAATACAAAATGACTGTCTTATCTGCAATTGTAATCCACCAATCGTTTGTAAGTCTTTTTAATAATGATTGAACTTCTGCTTTTAAATTCCTAGATTATTGACACTTTATATTTATTTTATTATTCACACAATAGAAAATGTTATATTTCTTTTTAATCAAATCATAAATAATGAAAGCAGACAATTTTTCTTCAAATAAGTCCAAAATTAGATTTACATGTTGTGTTCATACAGACATATCAAAAAAGAAATTCCATATTTCAGAAGTATAATTGGCTTGAAAATCCAAACTGCTTAAAAAATTTAAAAGCTATAGTAAGTTAGCCAAATAGTAATTGCTTCTGAAGAACGAATATTTCCTATGAAATGTTCAGAATAGGACCTGTATTAGTATAACTTGAAACTAGGAAGGTACTAAATAAACACCAGAATAGTAACTTGAAACTAGGAAGGTACTAAATAAACACCAGAATAGTCAGGAGATCAAGTGTATAAATGAATTCATCATGATACTTATTTTACAAATTTTCTTCGCTAAGAATTAATCCAAAAATGTTTGTTTCTTAGTTTCTACACTCAACATTATGATAAATTGCATTAATGTCTACTATCCATTATATTCACCATCTTGTCATTTGTCCAAATGATTAAATGACGTTTGAGCACTAATATAAAAGTACAGCTCCAGTTTTTCCTACTGAGCACAATAATTTGATTTTCTTTTGTGCTTTTCTTTATTCACTTCAGAATATAATGGAGAAGCCTTCAATTCTCCAGTTCAACCCTCTCACAGTTTAACCACTAACAAAATATCATAAAGGAATCTACAGAGATTATAACCATGAGATATATTTGCCAGTGGATTTGTTATGTCCTTCAATTTTAACATTATTAGTCATCATTAACTATCCTGGTTCATAGTTTGTCCAAATTTATATAGCTCATAGTTATAGTTACAAAATTCCTATGGAATAGTTGGATCAATAAGCATTTCAGAGACATTTGGATGGACATTAATTAGAGAATATGAATCAATTTAACCATTTTGGTAGCTTTTAGAATGAAAAGGTGGATTTAGATGTTTAGTTGCAACATAGATTCCAATATACTGCTGCTATTTTAAACCAAATTGGAAATATAGGGTATTTCATCATAGTAAAATAACTATTGGAACTCAAGTGAGATTTAGATTGTCTACCAATATAATATAAAATCACTAAGAAAAATTTCATTTAAAATTGTTCAGTAAAATTCTAAAGTAGTACTATAAATTCTACTTTTGTAATGGTGTAGAGACAGATAACATTTATATAATAAAGATTCCTCAAAGATACTTTAAAGCATTGGATTATTGATTTGAAAAATATGACTGAGGAAATAATACAATGAAGAACTAGGCTTAGACAAAATGGAATTTAATAGATTACCTTGTAGTTAAGAATTATAATTCAATATGCATTTCCATTACATGGGCACTTTAAAAAAAAAATGTTGGACAAATCACAGATTAGTATATTCCAAGTTGAAAATGATGGTTGCATTAAAATATAGACATTTTTCCAATCATCTTAAAAAAAAAAATGTTGTTTATTCTTTAAAAGAATCTACAAACATTCTAAATTTCATCAACTATTAAAAACTAAAATTTCTAAATTAGATCTTCAGGACTGTCATATCACTGCACTTCATTTTTATTAATGTATGATATTCTAATTGTCCGGTAATCTGCTTCAGGAGTTTGGCTGTTAAAATCACTGGAAAAAATTACAACTTAATCAAAACATCAGGTAATAAATTTTATGTACAGTGGAGCTGTGATATCTGCTATATTTTGTTCCAAGCCCCCACACTTGTGTACATCACTTATACGAATTCTTTTGTTGATAAACTTTGATTAGAATAGAATATACATTGTTTATTGAACTGCAAATGTACAGTACTTTTCAACATGCACATATATATAACAGATGCTTTTTTTATATGTACAGTATGCATATATAAAGATTATGATATAAACAAAATATCAAAATAATGATAGTAATAACGTAGTAATTAATAATAAACAGAGAAAACACATTTACGTAATAATTTTTATTAGTCACTCATTAGACTACAGATTATCTAATAATAAATAATATACTATACATTTACATGTATTTTACTGAGTATGTGTTCATTCGTTCATTCATTCATTCATTCATTCATTCATTCATTCATTCATTCATTCATTCATTCATTCATTCATTCATTCACTGAAAAAAATAAACAGAAAAAAAAATTAACAAAATGTCTGTTTTTCATTACAATAAAATATGTTTAAGGTGTGCCCCCCCTCCCCATAACTTTTCTGTAAAACTTTTAGCATTACCCTTAGAAAACATTTATTATGTAATTAGCTTATTCATTCAGTGTACTGAATTTATTATGTATATGAAATTCAGAAAAGATAACAAAAATAAATAAAATGTATATGCTTTCAATATAAACTGAAAATGTTTTATTAATAAATATTGTGTGTATACTGTGCTCTGAGATTAAATAACAGTTGTTGGCATATTGTAAAATTTATTTATTTATTTTTTTAAACATGATCACATATGGTGCTCAGAGAAAGAAAAAAAAATAGCTGCTTATGTCCCATAACATGTACTTATAAATTTTAATAGTTTTTTTAATTTATTTACATTTTTGTTTGTTTGTATATATGCTTTATTAGATATCATATAATTCACTGTAATGTTAAAATTAAATATGAAAAAGCAAATATTTTATTTTAAAACATGTTATATATATATAACTTTTTTCCTCTTCTTAATCTATCAGAAATAAATTACATTTTTTAATAATTTTATATTTAAACTGAAAATATTCTTAATGCTGTTTTTATTTTTAGTTTAATTATTAATAAACTTAATCCTAATTATAATTTATATGAATTACCTATGAAATTGAGATTTGGCAATTAAAGAAGAGAATGGAAAGGGACTTGATGGTTACAGAGATAAATTATTGATAAAAATGTGCAGAAAGGTCAAAAAAGAATGCACAAGCAATAAAGCATTCAAAAAAAAAGTTTGAAAGAGAGAATGGATAGAAAAATTATAGATAAAAATGTTCAAAAACATTTAAAAATAGAAAAAAAGGTGTGGCAATTGAGAATCAGAAGGTGTCACAGAGCATTAAATCCCTGTTTAAGAAGTTACCAAGCAAAATAACCATCAAATCTTGCTTGATATAATCTGCTGCAATTTATATTGTCTTCAGATTTTTTTCTATATATATATTAAGTTCTTCCTGAATACAGATTTAGTAACTAGGTAATAGACTACTGCAATCAAGAAATATAATTTAATTATTATTGTTGTAATATGCTACTGACGGCCTCAATCTTAACAACTCTTATTATGGCACTTCCATTTCAGAACAACATTATTAGAAGCTTTAATAAAGTTTTACATATATATATTTTCTAAGAAGATTTATTTCTTAATATATTTATCATCAAAGAATTTTTACAAAAACTAAGATCCTTTGATTGCAAGTTCACCAAGTTATGTATACCAACCAAGTAGCAGATTTTGTCATTGGTGGGTTCTAGGCAAAATAAATATTTGGAAGCTCCATCTAAAAATATAAAAGATAAACAACCTTTAATAAGTCCCTACATTTTTTTTGCTAAAGAATTTAATTTTTAATATCACTGTCATTGAAGAAAAACATCTCTTAATTCTTATTGTTAATTTTTATAAATTAACAATAAATAATTTCACCAAATTATTTATATCAGCTCAATAGATTTTATCTCTGATGGCAGTGTTCTTATATTTTCTTTTCATGAAAGAATGTTTATATTAAAAACAAACAAATATGTAAAAGACACCAATTTTTATTTATATTTTTAATATCAATAGTAAAAAGACAAAACTATAAATATTTAATATCATTACTTAATCTTAGAAGTTGTTTGCAAAATGTAGTATATAGAGTGAGAAAGGGTGGTTTGAGCTATGTTGCTGAATGATTGTGATATAGTGGAGTTGAGATGAGATAAGAAGCATTGACAAAAATAAAAAAATAACTTGAAAATATTTTTGCCATGTCATAATTATTCACTCTTCCCACAAAGTATTAAATGTTGATAAAAATCGATTCTTATCTTGAATAAAGGGGGCAATGGAAAAATATCCAACTATCATCAAGGCATGGAGATTCAATAATTGATAGTCTAGCTCATCCGATGAACAAAGGTTGTTCATAAAGTACTAACATAGTAAAAGAGTGGTCTGAGTTTCTATGCTGGTAGATGGTTACAAGATGGTGGGGATGAAATGAGGAATGCACTGATAGAGAAAAAATATAATTAAGTATATATATATTTAATAAATGAATTGCCAACAAAAGTAACAAATGTGCCAATAATGTGATCGTTATCCAAACAGTATTTCTTAGATAATTTTTTAACCACTTTAAAACTAAAAAAGATTTATAATTTGCAATAGGAATAATTATTGCATTAAGAACATGAAACATATACTATTAGTATATAGACAGAAATATTTATAATGTAGATCATACATACCTATTGAAATAAATTTTTATTTTTTATATAATCACAATTATTGGAATATTTTAATAAAATTAACAAAACGTTTTTGGAAAAAAGTGATATCTCCCTCTCCTGATATGGGTCTAAAGTATCTATGACAGCTCTTGATTTTACAAAAATTCACAAATGGATCAAATGCAACTCTCATCATGATATTTGTATGTTTACTTATACAAACACACAACTTAAATATTTTTAGTAGACTTTTATTTATTTCTCTCTTCTGTAATTTTATTGAATAGTAGCTTATTTTTATATCCACATTTCATGTTATCTTGTATTGTTTGTATTATATAAACATTTGTGAGCAGAACAATAAACAAAGGGCATATCTATAAATCATGTTAACATCTATTATTTAAAGATAAACAAATTTCAATAAGCAATATATCTAAAATATAGCTTTTATGAATTTTTCATAAGGATCAATAAATTTCCTATTTAAAATAAAACCAAAATCATTACATCAATATAGCTTATAATATATATTTTAAAAAATCTAGCATCAGGTGAAAGAAAGATAAGCATAACAACATAATAAAACAGAATGGGAATTTAAACAATCTCTTTTTAGCATGAAAATAACAAAGAATGTTGCCAGAAGTCGAGTAACCTAGGAATGACTTCATTTTTCAAACAATAATTCTTAAAAAGCAAAACAAAAAAAAAAAAAATCTAAATTTAAATTAATAAAATTAATTTGGATTGTTTCTATTTCTATTAAATGGCCTAAATATTTAACTAGGTTAAGTAGTATTTTTATAAGGCATTGACATAGAGAAAAAAATGTTTTATTTATATGCTATATTCAAATATATATATTAATAATTATCATCCTTCTCTATTGCTTCTTTTTATCCTATCTTCTTCAAAAAAAGATCAGCTTCATTAGGTAAAAAAATACATAAAACTAATTCTCCGCACCCCAAATTTAATCAAACCAATGTAATGTAATGAAAGCCAAAGATAAAAATAAAAATTAGTGAATGACTGTCAAAGTAAAGGCTTTATTTTGTGCAGTAACTTTAATTGACAATGGTCATAAGACATTTTAGATCTGCAAGATCCTAACATTGACTTTTTATTTTTTATTAAGAAACAAATTTATTTTGGAAGTTTACATATGATTCATAGTGTTACTTGAAATTAAGAATCCATGGGGGTACTACATCATTGCTCTGCTCATACAAGAGACTGGGTCCTATTCAGTCCTGGTCATTTACCTGCGCTGGCACACCTCAATGTAGTTGACTAGATTCCATGAAAGCCCACGTCGTCAATCGTGCAGTTAGACAAATCTATTTAAAATACCTTGGCTATTGGGTGGTTAAGGACAAGATTTGTCGGGCACACCATGTCACTATTTCCATTGTGGGAGTGTTCTCGTCCCCTACAGACATGAATCTGCAAATGTAAAGGACCCACTGATTTCCGCAATTATGTCAGACACAACGATGCATTCAGGCCACCATTCATGGTTACCCCAATTACTACAGCAAGACATGGCTTAAGCATCCACCTCTATAATTTGGACAGGATTTTGTAGCAACATTGATTTTTTACACATTAGATATAGTACATTATATATTGAAGCTGTGCATACATATATAAATATATAAATGCTGGCTTCACCATTCACTGTGGACTAACTAAGACCCTAAGTCCAACCACAGTGAATGTATGTTTCTTTTTCAAACTAAATTATCGTTTTCACAAATAGTTGCCTACATTAAAGAAGGTATTGTGTTAAAGAGAAAAGCTTTAATAAAATAAAATATAGAAAGTTAAAATTATATTTGCAACCATTTTTAAAATATATTTGGTAGAATTCAATAAGATAAAATTTTTCTTAATTAAATAGAATACATTGAGAAAAGGAATTTAATTAGTAAAACATTTTTTTCTGAATTAGATAAAATAATAGATAAAAGGGAAAATTTGAAACAATGGGCATGATTCGCTACTATTGGATAGAGTAAAAACATAATGGAAAAAGGGTATAAATAAAGAACTTTTCTTTTGTTCTGGGTCTTATGCTTGCGGGTAACCTGTGCTGAAGGTCAGAGAGAAATATTAAGAATTTTGTTGGAAGAAATTTTGCTGAAAATTTGGACAATATTGCGAACTCTTGCTTGCTGTACTTACTTCAAGCCACACTCTATTCTTTCAGCATATAAATAAAAATCCAGAAATGTGTTGCTCTGCAAAATTGCGGAGGTAATCTCTTTGCCTTCGCTCTCCTGAGCCGTTCCTGAGGCAGGAGTCGTAATCATGTAAGCCAGCCAGAGAACTAAAGTGTCTGCCCTGTATCCGTGAATATCTGCCCTCAAACATGAAAAAACAAAGTTGAAGAACCGAGAAGACTTGTGGGAAACATCTAATGAACTCATCTTGACCCAGCCCATCGAGTTACCGGTAATGTTATCAAAAATTCACATAAAAATCTCTTTGTAATTTACAAATTCACTCTAGAGTTATGTTTTTTTATATATATATATTTTTTAAATCTACGTATTCATATCTTGTAAAATTGTATTTCATTAATTGCTTTCTTTTCTTTTTTTTTTATATCATAATGGGTGGGGTTATTATATATAATGGCAGCGATAGCTCGTATAAATTTAATTGAAAAATTACTTTGTTTAACTTTCCGCCATTATACTCCAATAATTAAGTTATTTATTTTATATAGATATTTTGGAAAGAAAAGGAAGCAAATCATAAAAGGTGCAAAAACCTATTTTTAAAATCAAGATTTAATTGCTAAATATTCTATTAGAAAACTTTCAAGATTTTAATTTGATTTTTTTGTATATATATAAAAGAAAGATCCTTATCAAATGCCTTTATATTTTAGTCAATGAAGGGTTACAAATTTAAAGTTATATTTTAAAGAGCGTGCAATAAAACGTTCACATTTATATTTTAGTAATAAGAGAGAGTACATTTTGACAACATGTATATGTATTAAAAATTATTAAATAGCATTGGCTCTGTGGTGGGTTGGTTAAACTTGAACTAAATCAATAAAATATCCGCCCATTTGTTTTTTTAGTAATTCAAATTTTATAAAGGTGAAGTTACTATTTCTCTGCGGATTTTTCAGTGGTAGTTGAGCTTTCTTAATATATATATTTTGCAGAGGGTTTCTTTTTTAAATTTAAAGGTCGTTGACAGTATTTATATGGTATCGTGCCCCGGGTGATCTCTACTGGGCCGCTCAGCATATATTACAGTGCTTCTTTTTGCCAAGTTCGCTTAGGTTAACATACCTATATTTAGATCTTCTTAAAATAAATAAAATGTTCTGGATCTCATGTCGATCTCAATCCCTTCAATGTACGTAACTGGACGTAAGCAATAAAACTCCGATCCTGAATCCGGGTCAAGCGTTTAGCAAACGGATTCCATTTTTCTCTCTAACCTAGCTTAGAGATGGAGAGCTATCCAGTCTTGCGTTAACCTCTTGGTAACTGTTATGTCTAGAGGCTCACAGCCCACTATTTGCTATCGCCTATTGTGCATGGTCTTGTATATTTATATTTATTAGGAAATCTTTCTCAAAATATCATCGAAATGTTTCAATTATAGCTGGAAATTCCTGTTGGGGGTTACCTTTCTCATTTTCTTTAATCATCAGCAGGGCTATGATTCAAACCTGTCCAAAATGTTTAGTTGAGTTTGACCACCTATTTAATTCCATGTTTCCCATCCATAGAGTTAATGAATCATGTCTCTCTCTCTTGATTTCTTTTATGTAACACTTCCAATTGGCTGGAATATTTTAAAGAAGAAATTATAATATAAAATTTTGTCTGTTCTTATCATTACGATCAATGGATCTTTCATATATGTCTATCTGGTTGCAGTGAAAATAGCCTGCGACACCATTAATAAAGCATTGTATGAATTCTTTTTAATGTAAATAATAAAAGTTTTTGTTATCTTTCATTCATTATAAATAAAACCACTTAGTATTGTTTTCTTTTGTGACATACGTATGTACACCTGATCATTATATATGTAAAATTCCTTTTTGTGGTCTCTTCTCTCCCTGACCACCGTGCATACATTAAGATTAAATTCTAGTAAGATTTGGGGATTAAGTCGCTTAGTAGCAATCTAGAGGAGTAGGTGAGGTTCGAACCCCCTCTATCTGCATCTCTAGATTAGGTTGAAGCAGCTCTACTTTTCTTACCGTTACAATATATTATGATTGAATGAACTCATTCATGATGGATTCATTAATTTCAAAGAGCTCAACAGCATTTAAATGAAAGAATGCTAAGTCTGAAATTGTTCAGGCTTGCCAAAGAATTATGTGTGCATATTATAAGTGATAATGATTATAAAAATATTTTAATGCTTGAAAGATCATAACCATGATTTTTTTAACACAAAGTACAACAGAACTGTTACTAACTTTAAATGCAACTCAGATTTTATAATTCAAAACATTTCATATCTATTAGTTTCAAATGGTAGTGTATGTTCACATATAATGCATTATATATAAATGTTTAAAAAAAAATCAAGGTTATGATATTTCAAGTCCTAAAATGTTTTTATGATTATTGTCATGCCATAAACACAAAAGAAAAATTTTACAAAATTTTATCAGTCCTCATTTTTAAGCCTTTATTAGATAACTAATGTTGAGTGTTAAAAAAAAAAAATCTGTACCATTCAGGGGTTTGCAGTGGTTCAGTAATAATTACATAAAAATATTTTTTGGATTTACTATTAAAATATTTAAAAACATGGAAACATTTATGAACTATTATTATTCTGTTATTATACTTGCCACATATAAACAAAATGGTAAAAAAAAAAAAACAATAAATGGCACAAATCCACATTAAGCAAATAATTGGTACGAAGTAACATCCATCACTTTAGGGGTTGGAACTTCATAAACCAAATGTGATGGGCAATGCCACTCAACTAAAAAATCATGGAAAGAGTTAAATACTACTCTTGCCACATACACTGAAACCTTATTCAATCATTTCTTGGATAATAGAGAACAAAAATTATATATCAGGAAAAACTCCAGTACTTGGAAAGCATTAAAAAATTATGGTTAAAAACCAAGTTAAAAAGTGTTATTCACTGAGAAAAATGTAAAGTAAAACTGAATTATTATTAATTTTAAGTATAACTTATACTTCATAATTCAAAACATTCCATATCTATCGTGTTCAAAACATATACATAAATATTGTAACAGTAAGAAGAATGGAAAATGTGGAGATATGTATATTTTATTTATAACTGCTACATATTGATACAAAATTTATGTTATGCTAAGAAATATAGACATTTGTGTTATAAAGAAAAAATTAAAAGTAATGTAAGATTTAAAGGAGGTGTAGTGTAAACATATAACTTTATTTATTTGTTCTCAGTGATGAAAGTTTATTCATAAAAAAAAAAAACATACAAATATAGTTAGAAAAAGGTTAACAAGGGAGTGATTACACCTGGGTCTCTTTTTACACGGACTTATTTAACACGATTTTGAAGATATGCGATTCGTGTTTCACCGGAAGTCGAACTCCGATAATGCGCTATTACTTTAAATAATAAATTTTGCGCACTTATGTTATATTGAAAGTAATAGCACATTATTGGAATTCGACTTTCATCTTAGTAATTTCAATATTTTCAGTGCTTTATAATAGTAAGATTTTATGCAATAATGAAATTAAAATCATAATTCCACATTTTATGTATACACACATTAAATTTTACAAGATTATAATGTAAATTTATTCAAACATTGTGCGTGTTAATTTTGCATTTTAAATCACATTCTGTTTTTGCTTTTTAAAAAAGAATGTAATCAATTATTAATCATTTAGTGTCCACAGATTTATTTTTAAAAGGTCAGTAATAGCAGTGGGCACAATTAAATTTGACAATTAAAAATTAAAATCTGATTTTTAATTGTAATTAACAATTTAAAAATTATGGCGAAATTTGATTTTTAAATGGAATTGAAAATTAAAGACAAAAATAAGAATTTAATTTTTAGTTGTTAGTTTCATAAACAATTAATAAAATCATCATCTCGTTGTCACCAGAAAACCACTGACACAACATAAGTATGAAGTTGGCGCTAGTTGTTTGCAAACGAACGTGTTTTTCGGCAAATAGCTATAATAATTAAAACGTGTATAAAAAAATGTAAATTACTGTACTGTAAATTATGCATAAAAATATATTATTTTGAATAAAATTAAATATTATAGTTAAAAAAAGTTTGTCTTGTATCAATTTTTTTCAAATTTGAAATTTTTTATTAGTCATATTTTATTTCCTTATTTTTTTTTTTGCACGAATTTTAAAGTAATTTTACATTGGTGCTTTGCTTTTATGCAAATTTTGAAAAATCGCAGACCACATCCCCCCTTTTTCAATGTAAGTTACGTCTATTTTTGCGCGATTTCGTTTGCGTGTGTTTTCTGAGGAACCTATCTATCGTGTAAAATAAGACCCAGGTGTATATGATAAATTGAAATTTCAGAAGCAACATGGTAAGAGAGAAAGGATATGTGTGAAAAGGGAATGGGAAGTGGAAAAGGAAACAGTGTGTAGCCCAGGCCAGTCCAATATGCATGTCTTCATTGGGCAAGCACTGCATGGGTCACAAACATTTGAGTGATTGAGTTCCATGACCGAAGCTGAGAGGATGGGAGTTAGAGGATTGCCCAAGTATCTGTAAGGAGTGGAGGTGGGGCTAGTTTGGTATCTCTGGTTTTGAGAGAGTGAATTAGGTCCAATAGCTTTTGATTCACTGAGTAGACACTCTGGTCAAAAATAATGACACATCGGAACAACCAGAGTACATAGATGAGGAAAACTGATAATCTAATAGTTGCAAAGACCCCTGTTTCTATGGATTCTTGGAGGTTGAAGATGGTATTCCTGTGCAAGGAAAGGCAGGAGTTGATGACATGTCTCACTCCAAGCAGAAAGGGACATTTAAGTAGGAAGTGCTAGAGGGTTTCATTGTCAGTTTTGGAAGAGATCTTGGTGAAACCCCTATGGTTGACCAAAAAATTGATTTGTGGGAAGCGAGTGAAGATTGATTTTGTGGAGGAAATTGAGGAATTTTGCCTCAAGAGACCACCTTTTGAATTTATGGATTAATTGAAAATTGGTATGTTTGAGGTATGTAGGGGACACAATGCAGAAATCTGCAGTCTGATTGAAAATCTCCCATACTTTAGTTTGCCACTGATAGATGGTATATCAAAGACAGCCTTTTGAAGGATGTTGGCATTTGTTTCCTGAATTTTTATCTCAGTTCAAACTTTTATTTACAATTTGAAATATTTTGTAGATAAACCTTCATCTCACTGATAATTAATTTATACATTTATTTTTTCAATTAACCCTTTTCCTGCCTCTTACGAAGCTCCTCGTCGACATCTGACGTCACTCTAACTCTGCCAGTTCTTATGCTAAAATATTCGTTTGACAGGTATTGAATAGGTTTTTAAAAGTTCTGTAAGATGGTGCCCTCTTCCGAATTATTTTACAAGTAAAAAATAAAAAAAAACGCATTTAAACCTAAACAAAGAAATAACATTAGTTGTGATTGGTTCTTAGCATGCTCTCAGCCGAAAAAGACATTCTGATTGGCTGGAAAGAACAAAGAAACCGCCTGATCAAAGAAAATAAAGAAAAACGTTGAGATTTTCATTTCGAATATGATTTAAAGTATTATAAAAGAATATTTTGAGAAATTACAAATTATTTTCAGAGAGAATACTAAAAAAACAAAATTATTTTCGAAAAATATTGAAGATTTTAGTAAAAATATTTAAGATTTAGTAAAAAGAAATATTTACTTTTCTATAACATAAAAGTCGACCTTTTTGTTTATATTATAGCTTTTATGTTGCCGAAATTGAATATTTTAGAATAAATAAATAGCAATTTATTTTTGAAAGAACTTTCGTTCTCTTCATAACCTGAAAAATTAGTAATATACTTTTTATAAACGTATCTGAGTTGAATTTAATATTATAGGCGAATATGTTTTAACAATAGGCTTTGTCTTCAGTTTGTGAGTTGGCCAATTAAAAGATTTGATTTTTACCTCATACAACCAATAATATAATTAGCGGTTTAAGGGTTAATGATTAGAATGATGAAACCACATATTCACATTTTGTAAAGATCATAATGAAAAATTTTACAGAAGCATGGATAATACTTCCTGATTATCACCAATTTACAAACATTTATATGAGAATTAGACTAAAATTCACATGATCTAGTAGCTTTATTTATAATCAGGATATACACCTGGGTCTCGTTTTATGCGATATAGGTTCCTCAGAAAACATGCGCAAATGAAATTGCGCAAAAATAGACGTACCTTACCTTGAAAAAGGGGGGATATGAACTGTGATTTTTCAAAAATTGCATAAAAGCAAAGCACCAACGTAAAATTACTTTAAAATTCACGCAAAAAAAATAAGGAAATAAAATATGACTAATAAAAAATTTCAAATTTGAAAAAAATTGATACAAGACAAACTTTTTTTAACTATAATATTTAATTTTATTCAAAACAATATATTTTTATGCATAATTTACAATAATTTACATTTTTATACACGTTTTAATTATTATCGCTATTTGCTGATAAACAGGTTCGTTTGCAAACTGGTAAAAAATCAGATTCTTCACAAGAGGAAATACAACTAGCGCCAACGTCACTCTCATGTTGTGTTAATGGTTTTCTGGTGACAATGTAATTAGTAATTAATCTAACAACTAAAAATTAAATTCTTATTTTTGTTTTTAATTTTTTAATTTTCAATTTTAATTGTGCCCACTGCTATTACTGACCTTTTAAAAATAAACTTGCGGACACTAAATGATTAATAATTGATTACATTCTTTTTTAAAAAGCAAAAACAGAATGTGATTTAAAATGCAAAATTAACACGCACAATGTTTGAACAAATTTACATTATAATCTTGTAAAATTTATTGTGTGTATATATAAAATGTGGAAATCATGATTTTAATTTCATTATTGCATAAAATCTTACTCTTATAAAGCACAGAAAATATTGAAATTACTAAGATGAAAGTCGAATTCCAATAATGTGCTACTACTTTCAATATGACGTAAGTGCGCGAAATTTATTATTTAAAGTAATAGCGCATTATCAGAGTTCGACTTCCGGAGAAACGTGAATCACGTAACTTCAAAATCGCATTAAATAAATCCGCGTAAAAAGAGACCCAGGTGTACTAGATATGATCTTTGAATATCACTAACATTTTATAAGACTAAACAAAATGAGTAATAACTTCATGTTATACATAACATTAATTTCTCTCATATTAGGATGCTGATATATTCTCAGCCTTTAGCATAAGAATATGCAGGATCATAAACAAACTATCTAAATAATGCTTTGGAAATGAGGCAAAGCTTAAAACAAGAATAGAATTAATATCAAATTTAATTTTAAATATCGAAAACAAAATATTAAAATGATGTGATTAATAAAAATTATTCATCCTTGAATTTAATATCAGAAAGATATTGGTTCTCTTTTTACAACTAAAGATAAAAAGAAAAATCTAAATTTATAAAAAATTGCAATATTTAGTCTTCAATAATCCATTTAATCTACTATATCTTGCTGAACAACCAATTCTTTAAACATTATCATTACTTTCACATCAAGATGTGCATTCTACAGTAATCCAAAGATATTTAAATTCCTTAAATGAATGCAACCACAACATTTGAATAGCAAAAAAAAAAAAAAATTTCCAGTAATTAAATCAATCTATAACAAGTAATGGAAACAAATAAATAAAAAAAACTTTACAAATTATATTAAAGAAAACAAACTAAGTTTAAGCCTAAATACATTCACATTTACAATAATCAAAAATCTTGCCGCAGATTTAATAATTACATAAGATTTCCAGTCCAGGTATTTTTCTAATATTATAGATATATTGTCTTTTGATATTTCTTTATAACATTCATTGGTTTCTTTCTTAATAATATTTAGAATTAATCTACAAATTCAGGTCTTTGGACAGTATTCTGTTGTACTTCAGCAAGCTAGAGAACCTTTTGAGTAACAGGAAACAAATTTTTATGATGACAAGTAGACTACTTTTTACAAGACATGACATCATTTCACTATTAAAAGATTACAGTTCTGAAAAATCAAATGATAGGCTGCTTGCAAGAACTCAGATCATACTGTTAAAAATCATTTTCACAAAGAATTTTTCCATCATGACTGGAATGAAATTTAGTAATAAAAAGTATTTTCTAGCTACATGATTTCCATATACAAATAGTTATTACCAAACTTATCATGATTATAAAAATGTCTTCTCTGACTCTGACTATGCATTGTATAATGATTAATTGTGCTCAGAAAGTTGCATGCACTCTATGGCCGATGAGAGAATAAAGGTAGTAAAAAAATCAATATATTAATACATATTAAGTGCACTGGGATGCAACAATAGAGAAGCTGAGCAGAGTAAAAATATGATGGCTTGGGGCTTTCAAGAGCTTATTGCGTCCTCATATTCATAGCAGAATCAGAATAGGAAAATGGTGGAATATATATATATTCTAACCTCCCCCCGCGCATTCTCACCCCACAAGTATTGTTTATTACGAATATTATGGGTTCTAGCTCAGTTAACAAATAAATAAATGAAATATTCAGCATTAATTAAAATGATTACTAGCTCTAATTTTAAAATACAAATACGGTTCAATTTTAAAATGAATTAACAAATATTTACTATTTTCATGAGACATGGAGTGACAATACAGGGAACGAGATAGACTACATTGAGCCATTATCCCCACGATACTACCTCAATGGCATAAGAACACTATCCCCCCTTTTTATTATACCAAATAACTAACTCATAGTATTCTTACGACTTTCTGAGCTCTATTCACTACGATTAAAATAATAATCATATCTTAATCTTCTTTATAACAAGAATCTAGCTCAATTAAATAAAATGAAGTAAAATAAAATAAAATCTCAGGTTCGTAAATTGTATTCTAACTGATTTAAAATTACGGTAGTAAAATATGAAAAGGGAATTTTATGTCATAATCTACTACACAGCAACTAATAATAATAAAAATAATACTAACAATAATAATATAATATAATCTTATTTCTTCCTAAATGAAATAAATAAATACGTACGTGGTAGTATTTTAATAATCTGACAACAGAATACGTGTGGCAACATTAGCATATAATTTAATGTAATATTGTGGCAACCGACTTATGACCAATAAATAATATGAAATTATGATCTTTTAATTTTAACATACCAATAAATTCTCAAAATTCTTATAACACTTTTATGTTTACCTTTTGTGCAAAACTTATATGTCTGTTTCAATTATAAATGTATCGTGATTTCATGCATCCATGTGGAGAAATAACAACTCGGACACAAAAACTTTAAAACAAATTTAAAATAAAGTTTATTAACAACATAAATAAATTAACAATATTTTTACACTATATACATTGGATATCCCTTACTTTCATATCTCAACTTAATTTATTAGTTTATAAAATGAAATCAAAATATTATTTACTTTTCCTAGTTAATATCCGATTTTTTTTTTTTATTTTTTTTTTTTTTTTCTTCACTATTGATAACTATGTAATATTAAATACGCTTAACGTATATAGTGAAATTAAATTCAACGATTATATTAATAATTAATATTTCTTAAGGCTAAGCGCTTTCAGAGCTTACACTCATATTCATAGCCATTTAACGTAAACACTTAAGAAAATACAGTATTATTTCTTGATTTATTATTATGGTTAGCTTATTACAAAATGCATTTCTTATATGATTATCACAAACACTTTGCATCCCTAATATTATTAAAATTATATTTTTTTACAAAATTTACATTCGTAGTAAAATTCTACAAAATAACAAATTTTAGTTTTATATTGGTTGTATGGAATCTTACAAAGTCAAAACATTGTTCTACATTCGGTATTAGGTTTTTATTGTTCATTATCCGATGTTTATTAATCCTAATATTCTCATTCAAGCCTTACTTCGGATGATATAATTACAACTATTAATATACCATGCACAAGTATATGTTTATTATACTTTATTGAACTATTTTCTTAATAAATATGCAATACTTATTTTCTAAATATTATTAAAAAAAAATTCATTCAAATTTTATTATCACTTTTAAAATACTTGGTTTAGATTTCTTTTCAAAATCTTATATTCATTTCTGAATTAATTTTACAATGTATTATATGATTCTTTCTCTCTTTATGATATTTTGGACTTTCAATTTTAAAGTTACACAATTCTATACATTCCAGCAAATAAACTATTCTTACATAAACGATAACATATCTTCAGTTCTATTTTATTCATTATTTCTTTGAAAATATCTTTCTGACCGATGCAGATTCACAAAATAAGGATAGCGAAGATAGATGCATAGGATCAAAATACAACTAGAATATTACTTGTCATATACCTTGACAATCATGGCACAGTGAATTAAAAGACACTATAGAGGAGTGACCTTTACCTGTCTACCAACCTCTATCATAGGAACGATGCTAAAGCTATTTCTTCAGCTTTATTATAACAGCCAAAGTTTAAAAATATGCAAAAACACTGTCCAAACTATATGTGTTCAGTTATAGGGCCTAGTTAACTATACTGAAATCACACAAAACTAAATATGATCCAAATCCTTTATTTTTCCTATTTCTTAAAAAAAAACATCATCTTGGTTTCCTCTCCACTAGTACTTCCAAGTCACTATCCGATCTTATTTCTCAAGATTTTTTCTATACTGTACATCGACAAATACATATCTGCATTACTAACAATAATAAAATTCATTGATATTTTAAAACTATTCCACTGTTCTATAAGAAAATCTTTTTACTACTTTCCTCCGTATATTTAATCATATACAAACTATTTAAATATCTGAATACTTTATCACATGAAAGTTCAAAAGAATCACACAATTGTTCTGTTAAATTATATTATTAATATACTTTAAATATATTGTTGCATGAATATTCTGAATTACTCCTATCTCATTATATGTTAAAATGTTGTATAAAATGTGTACATATAATTTAAACTTTCACACTTCATTCTTAGGTCAATAGATGATCTAAAAAAAACACATTATGCATTATAAATAACTATTAAAATTACCAAACGACCTTTATCTCCTCGATCGCGTTCCGTAGGCTTCACCATCCATTTGATCCTTGTAGATATAAGATTCACATCCATACACTTTATTTTAAACACTATTTCTATAATTTTATCAAGCTATTACATTTAAATTTTAATATTACTAAATTTATGTTTTATGTTTTCCCTAATCTCACATAACATTTTATATTTTAAAATAAATTAGTAAAAAATATTCCAAACTATATTTACTGTACTTCTTCATCAAATTTCCTTGAAAACCGTTCATACTAAAGCTAAAAAAAAATGTTTATTATTTCTTCTTCAGTCACTTAATGTTCTTCTCCCTGCTTGTTCAATTTTAAGGTAAAACAATTATTACTTCGTTCAATAAATATTCATGAATGATAATCCTTGGTTTTTATAATATTTAATACAATTATTAATTATGATATTAGTTAATCCCGTAAAGAAAACTTCTAAATATTCTCTTCTAATATTTCTTGCTAATATTTTCTCCCGCGCGACTTTTACGATGCATCTTCTAGGTACTTTTATTTAAATATTCAGTAAATTTTTCTGTCTCCATGGATCCATTTTCATTAAGTAATTTAAATTTCCATTTTCCTAATCTCTATCTTTATTAAGCGCTTTTATAATGAACACTTTATAATATTTTTAATTCTTCTTAGATAAAGTTTTTTTCTTTTCTTTTTTTAAAAATAATGACTCTTTCATATCATTATTCGGTAATTTTTCCTTTCTTTTAAAGTTCTGGTAACTATATGCTTTGTAATGTTTCCTTTAAAAAGACAAACATTCTTTCTCTGTTATAACTTTTACATAATTTTTCTTTATGATATACGCATCTTAATTTTTCCATAGAGAAGAATAAAAAACTTCAGAGTAGTCTTATAAAATTGTGCATCATAATTTTTCCTGACGGCAAATAACTTCTCTTTTAAGTTTTCCGTATAGCGTCCAAATTATATTCCTCTGAGTTACAATAATAAGTTTCTGGTTGAGCATAAATAAAGCTGTATCAAGGCACTTTACAAATATTTTTCCTTTATCATAACTTCTATATACTGTTTTCTGTAGTATTTCCATTTTACTGTAAGGTTTTGGCTAAACTTGAATAAAATATCCTGGTAAGAAAACTTTTAAAATTAGCCCTCCATTTAAAGGCAGTTCAAAATATTATATGTTAAAACAAAACTTTTAAAATAAATACAAAATTTTTAAAAATTATAACACTTTTCTAGCTTACGATCTTATACAGCTAAAAAAATATGTTACTCCTTCCTTTACTTACACATTACTTTCTCCCGCTCCGTCTAATTCTTATATTTCGTCTGCTAAAATACCTCCGTTGATTGGTTAATTACTTTTTAGCGCGAACAAATTTACACTTTTTTAGTTTTATAACAGACTAGACTTTTTTAAAATAAAGACATTTATGACGTAATGATTTAAAATATTACTTAAAATAGTGTTTTTAACTCAATTATAATTTTATCAAAGTCATTTATTTTTTTAAAACAATTATTAAAATAATATTTAATATCTATTTTAATATTAATATTTAATTTATCTTGTTTTTTGTTTTTTTAATAAAATATTTAATTTTTTTATTAACTGTATTCAACTTTTAAACACTACTTAAATATTACATCATTTAAACATTTAAAATAACTATTTAATATTTCAACATTCATTTCAACGATAGATAGCAATTACATTTAGTTCCATAATTCACAAACTTTATTATTATATTCTAACAAGCGTGTGTGTGAAGGTATATAATATACAGTCACATGATTACTAACTTTATCAGATGATTTGATTTTTAATTTACGTCTCGGTCTAAATTACCAAAACTGATATATTTTATAAAAATTTGGAAAATAATTTTAAAATGTAGAACTAAATATAATTCTCACCATCCCAAAGTTTATTTTAAAATATATTAGATTAAATTTGAATATTAATTATAATTATAATATTACATATAGCGTTTATTTAATTTATTAGTTTTAAAACATTACAATTGGATTGTTAATATACTTTTAACTATTTATAGCTGTATTATTTTATATGGCCAGCTTTTACAACCATAAGCAAGGATATAATGAAGCTTTATTTAACTGTTTTTTTTTAAATAATTCATTACACTTTTATATACCAGGTATTTTCAGCCCTAAATTGTACTATAAAATCTAATTGATCATACAATTATCAATATATTACACAAACGTATCTTAAATTTAAAATTTTTTAGTAATTGACCATTCTACCTTATTATGACCTATAGATAAGGGCACAATATATAGGCAGATGGTATTCAAATTTATGTAAATTATAGTTTAGAGCATCCATTTTTCTGGAGAGCAAGAAGCACATACACTACCAAGTCATCATTCAACTTCAGCAACCATATAAAGAACACCAAACTAGACTCTGTATATAAAATAGCTTTCCTGGATATCACAACTTTATGGTTCAATTAATAGGAAACTTTCAATAAACATAATTAGAGCTGAACTCACAAAACACAATTATTCTCCAATACGCACTGAATTCATTTTTCTGAGTTTCTTACCTGTTGAAATAGCAATATTATAGCTACATTTGATAGCCAACATTACCACATAATTGACAGATAGCCCATGGTCTACCCCCAGTGGCATCCTATCCAGTCTATACCTAAATCACTGACATAATCCTTCCAGCACACTTCTCACACAATCCTCACCTCATCTATATATGCTATGTCGATGCACTCGGCCTTATGCCTAACTATCAAATGAGAAGACTCACTTCAAAGTCTGATGTGAAACACATCATCTAGAATATTCAATGCACATCAAACTTATTGAATTTCATGGAATCACACACCCTAGGTCAACATTCCCTCATTTTCAAAAATTCACCAGTCTATCTTCTTTCCTATATTGCAATCACCTATTCTGCAAACATGACTCATCTCGAAAGCAAATATAGAGCAATATATAAAAGACTAAAACCTCCATTGGATTTAAATACAATCACATAACCAGAAAAGTCAAACAATTCTATCGCAAACTAAACTCACACCCTCACAACAATTGACCTTGGCTCCTATTGCCATACATCCCTACACTGACAAAAATGTTTAATAAAATGTTTCCCCAACATTTTGGCTAAGTTTCTGATGCCCTCCCCACCTTAACCAATAGACTAATTAATAATTTCAAGAATAGATTTGAACCAGAATTGATTCCTAACACCGTATGTAGGTTTAAATGTCTCCAAACTGGATGCAAAGCAACATTGTATGGAGAATCTCAGGCATTCCTATCCACTCACATTCCACAACAATACTTACATAATATCAAGTAAAGTGAGAGTACACACAGAAAAGGTACTTTCTAAAATAATATTTAGCTTTATTATTGCCTAGCATGCTTTCAACATATTTTTACTATATCATATTCATGGCAGAATTATTAGAATAAATTGATAATTGGATTGCATTTTAATTATTATATTTTATTTTTTATATATAAAATTTATTATTTCAATGCAAAGTTATTTTTAATTACAGAAAAAAAATAATTTATTACTACAATATTATTTATACTTTTAAATATTAATTTGTAAAAAAAAAAATTGGCCAAATAATTATATATACTATTATCTAATGTTTATATGCATCTATATGTTATATATAGAGCTAGCAAATAAGCTCTTAACAAGCTTTGCAGAATATCCCCAACCCCAGACCGGTTTCTGCTACTGACTTCCTCAGTGAGGTGCTAGGATATTCAAGCATTAGATTAAAAATATCAGGACAATCCCAGCACTTTATTTAATGGATAACTATTAAGTAGAAAATCTGAATTTTTCAGACATCCATGGCTTCCAATCCAGCTATCTAACTTAAATAGCCATATGGGACTGAATCAAGTTCAGATACACCATATATTAATAACTTTAGCAATATAAAATTGCATAGCCAAAAATAAAATTACAAAAAAATCAAGTCATATGTCACATGACCTAATTTAACAAGCTTATATTACAAATGTTATATATAGAAACCAGTCTGAGGTTGGGGATATTCTGCAAAGCTTGTTAAGAGATTATTTGTGATCTCTAAATATAACATTTGTAATACAAGCTTGTTAAATTAGATCTGGTGACATATGACTTGATTTCTTTGTATCTATATGTGTACGAACATGAATATAAGTTGACCCAATTCAATTAAATACAATATTTTGTTTTTCTGTCTTTATAAAGATTATTATTAAAATAAATACTTGAAAACAAATTATTAATAAAAAATATTTATTTTCATAAAAAAGAAGCAATATATGTAAAAAAAAAACTAGATCAGAGAGTATTAAAGAAAGAAAAAAAAGCTGTTAATAATGTATTGGTAAAGATAGGATTTTTTTTTTTTTTTGTTTTGTGTACAACACATTTAAAATAATTTTAATTTTAAAAGCAATAAATCTAAATGTGCAATTTATGAATAATCTTAAATTTAATAAATATAAAAAGGTACTTATGTATTAGACCTGCAACATATTAAGTTGCTATACCTTTTCATATTTGTATCAATCTAGTGATAACTTTCAAATCTTGTAATATGACCAAATAACATATACACTTGGATCTCGTACAAACTTATAACGATAAATTTCATGTGTATATGATATTTTCGCAAGATTTACAAAGTTATCACTAGTCTGAATATATATATGAAAAGGTGTAACAGTTTTGATACATGACAATAAATGCACCAGACTAAATCTAACAATACTAAAAATATTAATTTTTAACAACACTACAAATATGAATTTTGCACAAAAATAAATCTGAAAAAGTACATTTTTAATAATACTAAAAAATATGAATTTCACATAAAAATAATTCTGAAAAAGTTTTATGCAATTCCCAAATGTTACTTTAAATACGGATAAAACAATCACTAAATTTCAAAATGCTTAAAATATATACATATGGTACTTACCGTGTAATATATAGCAGGAATTGTCATGATGAAACAATCAATTTGTCTGTTATCTTCTTTATTTTAAGTGGATAAGATTTTGTTTCAAAATGGAGACTAAAAATAAAAAAATTTATTTTTCCCAAAATGTAGACTTACTTAGCACATGATTGCACGGGAGCTTTACCAGAAATGTTAATAATTAGTAAATTATTTTTTTTAAAAAAAAAAAATTAAATTATTATATATGGTGAACTAATTTTTTTGATGTTGTCCAGTAGGATTGACAGGAAAATGTCCAGTAACCAGCAGTTCATAATTCAGCAGTTTTATAGGCTTTCCAACAACCCAATAAATTGTTGATTCCTCTTCCACATTTTGTTTGATGCCTTCCATCAGAGTTGCTGCTATTCTATCATGAATTCTCATGATGAAACACTCATCGGTCTGCTTGCACAAGCCATCAAATATCCACTTTTCTGAAAGAATTTGTCCGTTTATTTATTTTTCTTCTTTTTATGCAAAATGCTTGTAAATTTCAACAATTTTGTTAGGGCCTTCAATTTTATGTTTTTTTCTCTGCTAAACCAAGCTGTTTCCCCCATTCTATTGATATTAATTTGTGAAACCAGCTGTAAATAAATTGGATTGCCATCAAAAATGGAATTCTGGAAGCCTCCAATCACATTCCCTTATGAAGGTCTATTTTATTATTACATCCTCGAACATTACAATACCATTACTTGTCCAAAGTGTGGATTTACTCAACAGCATTGTTTTCAGTAGTGGTTAAAATGTTTATCATTTTGTACTGGTTTTTTTTTTAAAAAATTGTAGTATTAATCAGAAAATTATAAAAAAATAAATCAGCACTGAAGTAAAAAACAATTTGAAAAAATCTTGTCCGAACAAAATCTGGACAATAAATAAAAGTGTAAATTTGTCACATTATTGGACAAGAATGGACGGGATATACAAGGTTAGATATTTATCGCTAATGTGAAAAGGCGTACTATCTCTTCTACATTACAGTACTAATACCTAATTACCTATAAAAAAAAATTATTTTTTTTTTATTTTATATTTTCTTACTTTTATTGCTTTTTCATATGTTAGTTTTAAGAAATGAATAACACTTTTTTTTTTTTTTTTTTCAAAATAATTTTTAAGTTGTTGCAAAAACTGCATCTTCAATACATGCATAAAAATTTCAAGATTTTGTTTTCAATTGTGAACCAAATCATAAAATGAGTACAATATTTCAATAAAAATAATGCTTGGTAAATAAAATATAATTAATCAGGATAATAAATGAAATATAAAGTAGGAGAAAAGCATACAATCACTTGCTGTGAATTAAAGCTCAAAAATAATACACTCTTAATCATATGAAAAACTTTTAACACTAGTGATGTTAAGTCTTCTTTCAGTTCATAGCAAAGAATGAAGAATAATATTAATCACTTTAAGCTTTTATCAATAACTTCTGGAATGGTTTTGTATCAATGCTAGTCCAAAGTTCCCATTACGATATTACCTTATACAATTGCAAGTTAATAGTAATGAATTTATAATTAATTTATATTTTTTGTTTCAAGATGGCAGATATAATTTATGTGATAAGAAAAGTTTAAAGTGCAAAGTATTCTTTGCACAATTTCAATGAAAATATAATCTTTAATAAAATCAAAATAGCCCCTCCCCCCCCTCCCGCCCCACCCTAAAGATAGTTTTTTGTTTTAAAATTTCATTTTAAAAAAAAAAAAAAAAATTTATTGCTGCCTTTTTTTTATAAGTACTGAAGCCCCATATGGCAAAAACTAGATTTTTTTAAAACTTGACATTAGTAATAACATGGAAATATTTTTTAAAAATAATCTTAATATATTTAAAATAATTTCAGTATTTTTTTTTTATTTTTATAAATATGTTAATACTTGATTTTGTCACAAACTCTTTCAAACTGAAGGGTACAAACATGAAAAATTAATTAATTGTATTCAAGTCTCTGTCCAAAGATTAAAATGTAAAAAAAAAAATATTCATATGGAAAATTATTGCATCAAGTCTATGATTTGTCAGTCATTGACATGATGAGTTTGAGGACCAATGAATAAGGGGGAATATAATTTACAGGGAAGTAATTCCAAAACCAAAGAGAATGAACAAACTAAAAAAAAATAAAAACAATGAGAATGATATAACAAAATTTCACTATACACATATAGTAACTATGGGAATAGCATACAGATCAAACAATCTTAAAATAGACCACTGCAGAACAAGAACCTCTCCAGTATCTCACTAGAAAAATATAATAAATGAGAAGTATTTACAGAAAATATTTTCTATTTTATCCTCTCATAAAAATAGCTAGATATTAATTTACACATTGAAAAGCTAACTAGATTGGCTAAATGGAGGTGAGGGGGCTGCTGAAGTTTGTATGGAACTCTGAAAATCCAGATTCAAGGCCTACATTGTGAATATAGCAGGTTGTAAATAAAGCATTTATGATATAAAATTATCTATAACAATAGTCAAGAAATGCAATAATGATTATTACAAATAATTTGTTCATTTAAACGTCATGAACTTTACCTGTACATACTTTAAAATATTTTTCCTTTTTTGAAATTCTGAAAAACTGAAAATGTTTTTTTTTTTGTTTTGTTTATTATTAATGTCATTATTGTAATAATTATATTACGATTCTGAAAATTTCCACTCATACCATGAAGGGGAATGGAAATTTTCATATACCTAAGGAATAGTTATTTGACAAGAGAAAACCTACAACTCAAAATCCATTATATTAAAGATTGTTAAAAGGATTTTGAAAAATCAAGATAGTATAAAATTTATTATAAAGAATAAGCTGCTGTTTATTTACCTACATGTTTGCAAGTATTAATGCTGAATTTTTAAAATGTTTTTTTTTAAAAAAAAATAAAAAGAAGAGAATCATTATGCAGTTTATTAATATATCTTTCATTTAATTTTTGCAATTGTTGACTGAAATTATTAACATTAAAAAAAAAAACCCATTATATTTTGAATAAGCAATACAATGATTAAAATTATTTTTCTTGATTAAAAAATAATGTCATTTTAAAATTACTTTTCTTGATTAAAAAATAATCTGTCATTTTAATTACTAAAATAACAAAAAAAAATAATGAACATCGGTGGGGTAAATGTCAAAGGATTAAACTCCTTTGACAGAATCTTTGCAATCAAGCAGTGGCTAGACACATCTCACCTCGACATCATCTGTTTAAGTGAGACTAAGTTGCATAGGAACTCCAATCAAAAGATTCATAATATCTTTGGCCAATTTGGAGTCCTGCAGTTTTGCCCTGCTGACTCAGGCGTTGCTGTTTTAATTAATAAAAAACTGAATTTAGATCACTCAAGAACTTTGTATATGAATCAAAACCTTATAATTCTAGAAGTGACCATTAGCAGTTCCACACTCATTCTAATCTATGTTTATTTGCAGGGTGGCTCCAAGATGGCCATTTCTCTTGTTAACAAGATCAATGCCATTGCAGCCATAATGGTGTCACCAATAATTTTGTTCGGTGACTTCAACATGGCGATAATTTGTACCTAAATTTAATCCTGCGCTGCTGAGTGGGGAGGGCTGTATTCCAAATAATGCCTTCTCATTCTACACTCAGAGGCAATGCTCATTAATAGACCTGCTATTCTTTAGCCAAGAATTTTATCATGCACTTTATGCCACTTTGAACTGGTTCCTTTCACAGACGACTTGGCCATGTTGTTGTCACTGAAAATAGATCATGTGCCTTTTTCCACAACTAATCAGTCTAAGATGATAAGAATGCTAAATAAGACCAATACCCCTGAGCCAATACATTTATCAGTCACTCCAAGGAACTGATCAGGCTACTCAGAGAGTTAGATGACACTGGCAAGGAGATAAAACACTTTTCTCCAGAGGGCATGAATACCAGGCACATAATGAATCTTAAAAGCTAGTATAGGGACAGGCAGAAGGTGCTGGTGAGTTATATCGTGACTAAGAGAGCCAAATTCTTCCTGTCTATACAGCCGAACTGGACATAAAGCTACCTTCATTTGGCGATTGGTGCCAAGAAGTGTCCTACACCTTCCATGGTTATCATTACAACCGTAATTTTGCAGGTGAAAGGTAAAGAAGATATACGAACATTTTAAGACCAAACTGAGGATCACCCATTTCAAATTGGTGACTGCTGAACTGAGAAGCAGAAAGTTGGTGACCATGGGATTACAGAGGTACACATTAATCAGCGGCTGCTGGACCATCCAGAAAACAGGAATCCGGGCCTGCATGGGATTCCCAGATTTGTTCTTGTTCACCTGTGCAGGTTTATGGCGCTTGTAATACAAAGAGTGGTCAAGGTTCTAGCAGGATGGTTCTAGCCAATTCCAGACCTGTACCTGATTCCCTCGTATCTTTCATGTAGTAGCATGCCACCCCTTCTTCCTTCAGAACCTCAGGCCAATTTCATGACACCTGTCCTCGTTAAGGCCATCGAGTCAGAATATCCTGTCCAAAATTTCTAGGCGCCAACTCGCCCGCAAGTGCTCTTCCACTGGGAGGACTGTGAGAAAGTTCGTTCTCCTGGTGGAACATATTAGAGCCAGAAGAAGCCCTAGGCCCATTGTTGTCCAGTTGGACTTCCAGGGTGCCTTCGACTCAGTCGTGCCAGCTCAATTATTTGCTGTCCTCAGGCACTACAGGGTCCTGTTGATGTATGTCAGAATAATTGCCAACTTGCTACTGAACAGATGGCTCTCTTGCCCAGGGTTTCCAACCCCATCTTTCAATCCCTCAGGAATCGTTGCTCAGCACTTTGTGCTTTACTGCATACATCGATCCGTTGCTCAAAGAGATAGACAGGTTGCCTGGTATTTTCATTCCAGCACTAGGGGATGTATTACATCATATCTTCTATGTTGACGACCTAACTGTCATCCTACTGTTGGTCAAAAGCCTCCCATTACTATACCAAGAGCTGGATGAATTTGATGTTCAATCTTAAAGTGAATCCAGAGAAGGCAACTATGTGAAGTATCTATGGAAGCTAAGGATGGGGTTTTTTGAATGGCCACAGTTTTTTTTTGGGTTTCCCATCTCACTAACTGTCACTAACTTGTCATCTGTCTACTGTTGAATATGTTGGTCTTCCCGTGGATTGTGTACTGCCTACCAATAATTAGGCTGACCAGAGCCTTTCAGTCCTCAATTACTACAATATGCACAACATTGCTGTGGAATACAATATGCAGTGTCAATATTCATGACACTGCTATGGAAAAAATCATCGAAAAGCACCATCTGCATCGTCTCCCCAAACTACAAAAACCCAAGGAACTGTATTACCTTGGTCTACATGCTACATATGTACTACACTTACAAAGAATATTCTCTATCAAAAATGCAATGAATGAACTGAAAATCGAAGAAAAGATTAGTAGCATCGTTGAACCCATGGACACTCCACTCCCAAGATACGGAAAAAGGCTCCTTGAAATGGAACATTACATTGAAAGGTTTGTGCAAAACATAGACCAGCTTCCCTTAACTAAAAAAACATAATAGGACTCTTACAAGTTAAGTTTTCCAAATCAGGAGAGAAACCCAGCATTACTAGAGCTAAACATGAGAGACGGTTAATAGTAAAGACCAAACAATGGGCTTTAGAGCCAAAAATGATGAACTTTCTAATAAAATACAACTTGGGAGAGTTATCAACCAGCCAGTTTCTTGCGGTTCAGAGAGATTATAATAATGTTGATCCTACATGTGCACTATGCCTTCGGGAGGTGGAAACTGCTGCTCACATATTTCTTGATGGTCCTCATTTGGTGGAAGAGGTTAATTATGGACATCCATAAAACCTGGTTATGCCTCTTTCCTTGATCTCCATCAGTTCATAAGGGGTGGAGTTTTCATGACATTAAGGCTGACGGTTATTGTTCTGTTTGTATTCTGGATAATATATTACATGTGCAATGATATTCTGGCTGAAACTAAGATCTCCGTGGGAGCAATACACGAAGAAGATTATTGTGTGAAAACTACACTGTCTTATGGTGCCTGATAAATTGTTTGTTTGATACAAGGTGGATATAAGGAGAAGATCATCGCCATGAAAAAGAGACTGTCTTATGGTGTTTGCTGACACATGGGGGCTAATTTCTTTAGACTCAAACATTTCTTATACCCAAACTATCAAATAAAAATTAAGAACTGTTCACATTGTGGTCCACTCGGGTGCGATTATAGCTTTATGTTAAGAGGATTCAGATATGTGCAGTTTCAGACATTGTTCCCCTTCCTACAGGAACTTCATGCTACAGCAGCCAGGTGCCAGTTATAGAGAATGAACACTCAACTCATGGAAGGTGCTCATGCAGTGATACACAGCAGTGGCTCAATTTTCAAGACAAGAGAGCATGTGGTCCTCAGCCTAATGAAAGGAAGTATACATCCTGTTTCAATATTCAGGGGACACTTATGAACAGGGATGTGAATGATCAGATGGCCTTGCACCTTACGTATGGTAAGGTAAAACATTTGTAATATTGTATGTTACTCTTATGACCATTGTTACTAATGTAATGATAATAAATATCTCTAAATAATAAAAAAAAAAAAATTGTAAAATAAAATATAAAACCCTAGTTAAAAAAAAAAAGAGAAGGTAAAAAAAAAAACAATCATGAATACTGATAACAAAAATTATCTTTTTAAAAATCAAAATCTTAATACTTTGCCTATCTATCAAGACGATATGTATCAAAAAGTCCATCTTGAGACAAAAAGTGCAAATACTTAATACATATACATATAAAATGTACTTATTTTAATGAAGCTTAATTGAGAACCAATGATAGGAAAAAAACTACAATGATAGGATTTCAAGAAATTTTACAGTTTCTTATCTCATTCTAAACATCAACAAGTATAGCTCAATCACAAAGTCAACAAACATCATTTAATATCAAATATGATCTATTTTGATACAGGTCTTACAAATCAATCTTTCAAATAAATTACTACCAATTCCCTCATTTCATTTTTTCTTCTTTGATACAATTTTTATTAGGCAATTTTAAAATCAATATAATTTCTCTTTATATAATATTTCAAAAGTATTTTACCAAAATTTCTCAAGAATATTATTCTTTTCCTGACTTACGTTCTCAATTTTCCTCCTTATTAGCGTTCAAACAACTCCAAGTCTTTTTAATTTTTCCTTAAGTGTACCGACTTTGGTAATAAAAAAAAAAAGCTTTAGGCTCAAAACAAAATTTTAAATGTCTACCTCCCAAACTATCACAATTTAATTTTCTTTATGTTGTCAAGTAATGATTACAGGCAGGCCCCTAATTATGAACTTAATTGTTTCCTAACATGTGTTTGGAAGTTGAAATTATTTGAAAGTAGAGGAATGTAAAAAAGCATTAAAGAAAGATTTTCAAAATACAGTATTTATTTTTTATTGATTAGTATCTGGAGTTTTGCTTACAAATTTCTCAAGAGTTAATTGAATTCTATTATTTTTCTTCTCTTGACAAGAATTCTGTAATATTCTGTGTCTTTTTCTATTGCCCTTCATACACGAGATATATGCACACCATTGGGATCACACATTCTTCCATGAAGATCAAAAATTTGTCAAGATGCATGAAGGATTCATTCATATTCTTGATTGTCAAACTCTTGATAAAGTTCATTATCAGGTTTTTCTTCATTTTGTATTTCATTCATCTCACAGAGGTTCTGAGTGAAACTGCATTAACTCATCAATATCTTCATCAGTGACATCTAAATTCAATTCATTCATTAATTGACTATTTCAGTTGTGATATCTTCAGGAGTTTCTTCAATTTGCATAGAAGCATTATGGATATATTTTTTTCCAACAACCTTTCATTGTTGACTCTCTTATTTCAATCTACATATCCCCAATAATATTTATTGCCTTCCGTATAATATAACTTTTCCAAAAATCTTCCTTGTCAACTACACTTTTATTGCTTGAGTCACTAATCTTCTCATATAATACAGCTTAAGAGTAGCTATCACAGTTTGGTCCATAGGTTGTATTTCACTTGTGGTATCGTGAGGGATATTACAACATTAACTTCTGGATATAAATTTTGCAGGAATTTTGGATGTCCAGGAGAATTGTCTAAGGGCAATAGTGTTTTAAATGGTAAATAATTCTCACTATAATATTGCTTAACAGAAGGCACAAAATGACATGAGAACCAATCTTGGAAAAAGTTGTGCAGTAGCCCAGGCTTTAGTATTTATTTTCCAAATGACTGGAAGCATTCTTTTATCTTTTCCTTTCAATGCTCTAGGATTTTCTGTCAGGTAAATTAGCATTGGTTTCAATTTAAAATCATCAACTAAATTACCTTCAAGAAGCAATGTTAATCAGATGCAACTGATTCTTCCTTTCTAAATATGTACATGCAAGCATCTTTTGCCAAAATAATCCTGTCTCATCTACATTGAAGACTAGGCGTGAAAAATAAGCTCCATCTTTAATAATATTAGAGAAAGTGGAAATAAATTCACTGGCAGCTTTCTTACATGCACTGGCACCTTCCTCAGCACATTTAATATTATGTAAAGAATATCTCATTTTAAATTTGTGAAACCAGTCATTGCTTGTCACAAATTCAATAGCAGAGTCATCTTTTAATTCTTTCTTTCAATCTTCATGCAAACTAAGAGTCTTAGCTTGAATAAATTACAAACTCACTGAGATGTTTTTTTGATGTTGATCTTCTATCATAAAGCCAAAGATTTCTTCATTTCATCCATTACTCTGCCATGTCTTAATGAAACAATCTTTGAAGAAATATTTCCACAAATTTTTAACATATTCCTTAATTTTGTTCTTGTTTTTCACAATTGTATATATTGTTGATTGGTTTAAATTACATGAATGTGTGATTGAAGCAAAAGATTCACCATTTCAGAATGTCTAATTATATCAATTTTTGTCTCGACCGTTTGGGGTTTGTCAACACTGCTGTTTTTTTTGTTTCTCACTCATGTTTTTAATTAACAAGGATGAAAAAAATTCACCAAAACAGAAATATATACAGTGTCAGATATGCTATGTTGGACTATTTCCATCATTTATGAATTAATGTTGAATGTACAGAAAATTTTAAACTTTATTTAAACTTTCCAAATACAAACAACTTGTTAGTAATAACTCATAAATAGACATTCAACATTCACTCATAGATGATGGAAATAGTCCAACATATCACATCTAATAATATACCATCATCACAAACCTTCAGACAAATATATAGTGTATATGTAATTCAGACAAATATATAGTGTAATATGTAATGTAATCACACACAAACTACTTTTAAAAACAAGCACTATTCAAGATGATTCTGTTCAAGACAGTTTGTGACGATGCTAAAAATAAA
Source organism: Epiperipatus broadwayi (assembly GCA_028023455.1). Classification (NCBI taxonomy): domain Eukaryota; kingdom Metazoa; phylum Onychophora; class Udeonychophora; order Euonychophora; family Peripatidae; genus Epiperipatus; species Epiperipatus broadwayi. The sequence goes on from JAQFVV010006236.1 coordinate 4,943,951, forward strand.
AGTAATTAATGTCAGAGAAATGGAAAGATTTACTGTATTTTATATAAGTTCTTATTATTAATAAGCCAATAAGCTAATACACATGCGCTTTGCAGATGTCACTATATAAATGAATACTCCCACTTTTTCAAACACAAGATAAAGTCTTTAAAAAATATAGAATGAATCCATCTATATTTTTGACCCAACCATATATGTATGGGCAAATGAAGAGCGTGAAGTTATTAATTGATCACTTTAAATATAAAAACATCACGCTATATAAAAAATAAATGTCTTGTTTGCATAATTTCTTATTGTTTTCTAAAATATACTTTTAATTATTTTCTAAATTCCAAAATTTATCTTTCTTTAGAAAAAATTGAATTACGAATGTATGTAAATAATTTTTTTTATCAGATACTGTAAATTTGTAGCATTAATTACTAAAAGGAATTTTTTAATTATTAAAGTACTAAACTACTGTACAATTTTGAATACCCATTTCTTTCTACAGTATATAGCAAAATCGCTATTTGTCTATTAGCAGCTGTACATAACTGGATAGTGTTGTCTCTGTGCAAAAACACAGAAATATGCCATTTACACGACCGAAACTACGGCTACTACAACACTACCTTCGTAATAGCCATTTATGGGCCGTGTGATGGCATTGTTGCACAGAAATTGTATGTCTAGCAAGGTGTGGCCACACTTTATGCATATTTTCAGTAATGATAGTACGCTACCATTTGATATGAGGGTATCTGTTGTTCAATTTCACACGTGTTGAAATCTCTTTTCAAAATCATTGTCTCACACACCAACTGTAGTAGCATCACATAGTAATAATCATCACCCTGTTAGCATGCTTCCCTATGCATCTTGGAAGCCACTAGAAATTTGGAAAGGCTTTTTTGAGAGCACGATGTGGCAGCCAAACTTCACGTTCTCGATGAGATGGCTATACATAACCGCTAGTTTCAAAAGACAATTTTGGTCTTACACAGTGTTATTATTCTTTTATATTTCGTTCCACTTGCAAGCGAGACTTTTTTGTATGTGTGTTTGAAAATAAAAATGTTGTTGATGATGAAATCGATGCTTGTTGTTGTGATTTCTTTGAAACCCAATCAATCCAAAAAAGTTCTGTTTGGCACTTGTATTATAGATTTAAAAAGCGAATCAGCTGACAAAATACAAAAACATCGGCTAATGAATTTTTTTGGTTTGGGTTGGTTTTTTAATTTTGTTTAAATGTTTAATTTACTATTACAAGAATAACATCAATTTGGAAATGAAAAAGAAAAAGTGTTTGGGTTTTGTTTTTTGCTTTTTCATCAGCGGCTGTGGTGTAAAAAGCAAAGTCAGTTGATTACTGTTTTAATGAAATGTTTTGGGTTGTTTTCGAATTTGGTTTAAACGTTGAATGTTAGTATTCGAAGAATAACGTAAATTTGGCAATCCAAACAAAACTGGGTGTGTTTTTTGGGGGGAGGGTTGATTCCTTTTTTAATGCAGTGTTTTGGGTTGTTTTGTTTTTGCTTTGAAATTTTTGTTTAAACGTTTAATTTCCTATTAGAAGAATATCATCAATTTGGAAATCCAAAGGAAAACTGTTTTGTTTTGGGTTTGATTACTTTTTTCATGAAGTGTTTTGGGTTTTTTTAGTTTTATTTCAACGTTTTAATTTACTATTTGAAGAATAATGGAAATTTGGAAATAAAAAGAAAATTGTTTTTTTTTGGGGGAGGGTTAATTCCTTTTGTAATAAAATGTTTCAGGTTGGTTTTTTTTTTTTAATTTTAGTTTAAACATTTAATTACTATTAGTCATAAATTTGGAAATAAAAAGACTATTTTTGGAGGGGGGGGTAGCTTTTGATTAAATGTTTAATTTAGTATTATAAGAATAATGTTTTTCAATTTAGACTGCTAACAATAACATAAATTTTCCAAAGCAAAAAAAAAAAAAAAAGGCAGGCCCGGAAACATTATATTAATAGGTTTTTAAAGAGAAACAGCACCATTAAGCGATGTAGACTGCTAATAGACAAGTACCATGAAATCTTTATAACTCAGGGGACTGCTGTATTTAATTTTTCAAATCTGAAAAAAAAAAATCAATTAGATAAATATATCAACCAGATTCTAATCTTGAATAAAACCTCCTAAAAAAAAAAAAAATCTGAAACAAATATTCAATTTCTAGTTGTTCTTTGAGATTAAATTTTTTTCTCTATTTCTATTCATTATTCAATAATATATAATTCTAATAATCATTGACAATGCAATTAGGGATACCGTCCTTGAACTGCCCCACTCAATCTGGATTAGATATTTTTAAAATGCAATCAATGATCTTGATATTGATTTAAGTAATATTCTGAATATTCTATAAATTATTATTTCCCAAAATAGTCTTCAAATTTATGAAGAATGTCTTTTTAAAAGAAAAGATAAAGCTAATATCTAATACAGATAGATACAACATATTCAGTTGCTTATCGGATCAATCCAGAAAATCTTGGAACTTTTAAAATACTGGCAGGATAATCTAGACATGTTCAGTAAAAAAAAACACTATAAGTAAAGCAAATTTGCATGAAGCCATGCACATAATTACAAAGATTAATCTGTATTATATTCATTTTATTGAGATGAAAATTCTCTGGAAGTTTAAACTCTACAATAACTTATCTTAATAAACAAATAACAGCACTATTAATTATTTGAAATAAATTGAAACTATCCTAAATTTTCAGATCGCTGCCTATTGCAATCTTTCATTTCATTATGTATGGAATGAAATGGAAGGTTGTGGTAGATAATGCTTTGAAAATTAAATATTGAATAGCTTATCCTGGGAATTTCAAACAAATTCAAATTCAGATGCATTCAAATTATTAACAATTCTATAATTTAAATACTTGTTTATATATTTTTTTCTAAAAAAACAACAACATAGAATTTACAAAAATATACAATAGAGATGGCACTTGAGATAATTAAACATGTATACTAATATTTTACATATAAATAAATAAACCATTGCAATATATACAACTGAATGTAACAAAATACTGAAAACATAAATTAGAAACGATAGACATTATTTAATAGCAATAGTCAAAAAAGGGTAAATGAAAAAAAAAAAACAGTAGCTAACAATAATATGTAAGATGGCATTAAGTACTAAAAGTAAAAACAGAAAAGAAATTGCTACAAGCAAAGGCTTATGAACTTATGATTAAAAATAGCTGAATGTTATGTCTTAATCATGACTCTTCTAAGAAGATATTTCAATGTCTAAACATGTTTTAAACAAATTCTGATTGTTTAAGACATTATATTTTTTGTCAGCTAAAAGAATTAACAAAATATTCATATTGTCCTAAGAATATTAAGAATAATGTACATTATATATACATTTTAAAAAATTAATATGTAAATTGCAGGCAATTAATTGATTGTAAGGAAAAATGAATAAACTTAAATGAATCAAAATATGAACAGGATTGGAATAAATGTAATGTATTCCATGTGTATTTATTGCACAGAATATGTATAGGAACTAAATAAAATTTAAATCTGAAAAGGACACTTTGTTTAAAAGAAATATAATTTCTTGAAAAACATTGAACAAAAAATTTAAGTAAAATTATGACAAAAATGTTCGAAATTTGACAAAGTTTCAACTATAGTTAGAAACATATAGAGTATGGATTGAATGAGTTTTTAATATTGATTCAATTATAAGTGTCATTTTATTGGCACAACTCATAAATAAACAAATTCACTATTAATTACTAAATATTTATTTTCAGTCAGAAATTATTATATTTTTAAACAAATTCAAGACAATTTCTTAATTTACATTTTGAGACCTTTTCTTTTTTTCATTCATATACATGGCAGATCTCATGATTTCTAAATAACTACACCAACATTCATTAATTTTATTTTGTTAAACATATAGTTATAGACACAGAAAAACATCCCAAGTCACATTTCAACATTTCATCAGTTGACTATCATTAGATAAATAGTAAAACAATAGTTATGAGCATTAGAGTGATGTGGTATGTGGACCAACTGACAAGACAGTTCGTATCAAAATGCATCATAAATTTATAAAGTTTTTCCAATGGACCAGAGATTCTACCTATTAAATTTCCCAATAAATTTATGTGGAGTTTTTTCCCTTTAAAGAAAGACTCATTCATCTATAATAAATTGAATTTAATAGCTCTGAATTAGAATGACCGGATATAATGGCTAAAAAATTCCTATCTCTTAGTAATAATAATTTCTATAAGAAATAATAAATTTAAATCATTTCTAATTCAATATATTTTCTAAAATGATTATAATATGAGTGAGAATCATTAATATTTTATTTATAATTTTCAAAAAAAGATAAATACCTGACATTCTTAAAACTTTGATATCCCATCCAGAAACCATATGTAATATTTTAAAGTATTTGTAACTGTCATCTTATAAACCATCTAGCTACCAAGAAAGTAATTAAATAATCATTCCTAGAAGACTATTTAGAGTAAACAAACTTGCCTTTGACAAGATTCTTTATCATACTAGTACTAATATATGCATGACATTTTTAAAAAAAAAAAAACTACTGTATATATGACAATTAGCTAAATATTTTTTGAAAAATTCTTTTTTTACTTTAACAAAATGTCTTTAAAGCAATAATTTAAAATATTTTAATTTGATAAGATCAAAAAAAATAAATCCTTTAAATTTATTTCTTTGCAGACAACTACAAACAACAAACATATTTGGAATATATTTCTGTTTAAATTAAATTCAGCTTTTACAAAAATAATACAACTTAAAAAGGAAGGTCTAGAAGAAAATACTTTATAATTATGGTTTTAAAATACTTCAAGGTGAAAAACATGTTTATTTCTGGTGTTTTTTTAAATTCCCAGCCTGCCCTAACGATTAATAATAGCTAATAAGTATAAAGATAGGTTAATAAACAAAAAAAAATAAAAAATTAACATTTGTTGATTTCAAGTATTTTTTAATTTAAAAAATCCTTCAGAATAATTGACTGTAATTAATATTTATGGACATTCGTTAAAATTCTTAGACAAAAAAAAAAAAAATCTAATAATACTAATGGTTGCAGACAAAAGTTTAATTTATCAGAACAAAATAAGCTATGAAATGATGGTAAATGAAATCATGGTAACATGTAATGAATTAGATTTAGTTAGTTATATTCTATTTTTATTTGGTTTGAAAAAGTTGCAAATAATAAATTGACCTAAATGACCAATAGGCAATAGGTATCTTATAAAACAGAACAGAAATTATAATGAAATGATAATTTACTTATACTATTAACAATTGTTTGTCACTTCTTTAACATTATTTATTATATAGTCCTTTATGAAAAGTAGACCCAGCCTTGGAAAAATAATTACACTCAATTATTCCAAGTCCTCCCTCTCTCAACTTTTCTCAATTGAGAAAAAAAATCTAAAAATTATATTTAAAAAAGTTAATATTTAATATTTGTAATCTGGAGAAGAGATTGGCCCTGAAAATGGAATTTTTAATAAGTTGTTTTATTAAATAAATAATTAAATGCTTAAAGACTCAGACTGATCATGTAATAGTCAAGCACTTTGGCCCAGAAACAACTAAGTTACAAATCCATCATCTTATCCCAGTGCTAAAGTGCACAATGCAACTCTAATACAAATTGAGTTTTAATATCCTGCCAAGTAAGAAATAGAATATCCAAAGAACATTATTAATGGATTGTGACCGTATACCAATCCTGAATCTGGGAATTTAACTTTTAACTTTTTGCAGCAACATTCCAAATTCTAATACCACAAGCATTTCAAAATTTTAAAGTCATTTTATGCTATATATGCTCATTCATATTTGATAAAGTATAAAAATAATAGACCATAACTTTTTATAAAATAAAAATAATAATATGCACAAACAAATACAAACTTTTGATTTTATAAAAAAACATTATAAATTCCATTAAACTATTGTAAGAGGTAATAACTTGTTTAGTGAAGTGTTTGTGAAATTAAAATTGCAATTTATATCATAATTTTATTTTTAAAACTGAACAAACTTTTTTGCTAATGACTTGCCCATTATAACTATAAAATATATCTGGATGTAATGATAATAACATTCCATGACCAGGGTTCTAGTCCAGGCCAGATTAATTTCAATTTTTTTTTTTTCAATCACAAAACCTAGACTTTTAGTTGTTTTGTTTTTCCAAGTAACCAGTTTATAATCAAACCAACTAGCTATCTAATATTTGGTCAGAATAGTATCTAAACATTATTAGCAAGATAATAAAAATCTTAGGTTACTCTAGTTTGATCAGATGGGTAATGGTGTGCGGATGATAATAATATAGTATAATTTCACTATCGATAGAAAAAATATAATCCACAGATACTGAGTTCATCTTTCAATTTTACCATAACTATATTGTCATTGATCACCACTAAGGGAGGGAAATGTCATACATAGCCTATAGGTGCTAAACCCCTTCATTTACTTTTACCATATCAAATAGTATGTAATAAATAATGTTCACAATGCATTCAACAATTAAATATCATTCCACCACAGTTCTACAGTTTTAACATTAGTCTGCTAAGTATGCTTTAGTGTAGCAGCAAAATGGCTGACTCAGAGCTTAAGATTCTAGGATTGATTCTCAGCCAAATATATATATAAACTAGATTTACTGAATAAAACTGAACTCTAATTCATGATTCCTGAGAAAATTACTACACGGTTACTATTAGAAATATTGTTAACCTTAATGACTATTTCACATATTAGTTTTTTTAGTAACAAGTGAAATAGACATTAAACATAAATAAAGGCATTAATAAAAAATTAAGTTGAATGCATCTTTTAGTCCAGATTTTTATCAATTACTGAATCAGTTGTTACTATTTCTTATAGAAAAAGATTTTAAAAGAAAATGTGGCTCTTACTGGATCATTTAGACAATTTGGTTTGAGAAAAAAAAAAAAACTTTGGCATTTAAGTTTCACATCATCTTTCTTTCATATTATTATTTTTTGGATCAAAATATACTTGTAAAAAAAAAAAATTATTATTATTTGCAATTACAAATAACTGGAATTTCTTATACAGAAATAATAATAAAAAAAAGATTTGTCAAGTCTGTTTATGTGTTAAAAAATAAATATACTTTAAGTCAATCATACATTTGAATAAAGTGTTCTCTAATGTACAATACATTATAATCCTAGAAAACAATTTCAACTGAGATTGCTTCACTTGCTTAGGTTATAGTGCAGCACCCTATCAACATGATCCTGTAATGCCTTCAATCATCTTTCTACCTGTGGCAATGTGATTGGTGCTTGCAAATCACATTTCCATCTTTTAATTACACAAACAATACTGTATTTCAGACTGCAATCCTTTCAATGTTTCCTAATTTTTTACTTTTTTTTAAGTTTCTCTATGAATACAAATTTATAAAACAAAAAAAGGAATATATATTAAGGCTATAATCTTAAGATTGTGTCTAAAATGTGACAGTAGGGACCTCTACAAATCTAAACACAAGATTAACAACACTAAAAGACAAGAGCGGCCACTCGAATCTTTGACCTAATTTCATTAATCTTGTAATTAGATTTGTAGAGGTGCCTACTCTCGCATTTTAGGCACATAGTCTTAATGCTATAGCCTTAATATATATTACTTTCATAATGAGTATGTGCTTTGCAGATTATTAATTAAAACAAAGAAACAAAAATGTAATTCTTGAAGTCAGACTTGTTGCCTGTGTAATCAAGAATAGAAATGTGATTGTAGAAATCACTCAATCCTGTGACAATGAAGGTAGTCGTGTTTGAATCTATCTTCTATCCAGATTTTGCAGAAAAATAAATGAGCTGTCACTATGACCATTTTTTCTGTGCTTACATTCTCTTCTTGATATAACTTTCCCAGAACATATCCATGAAGACATCACATTATGTAAAATTTTGCATTCTCTTTACATCATCAGTTTTTCTTGAAAAAAAAAAAGTTCTACTTAAACTTTACTTTTACGATTCCAATTTTTTTAGTTACTGTATAAATGTCTTTAATTACCAAGCTTCTATTCTGTGTGGAAAGTTGTTGATTTAATCTGGATATTTTATTACAGATTCTCAATCTGCAAATCACTTTACAAACACTTGGATTGCAAATCGGCAATATTCTCATCCTCATTATATCATCTACAAATTTTTAACCAACTCATCAATGGCTTATATGTGAAAATAATCACCTATTTGAACTCACACAGCTAAGTAACCCAATCTTTATATTCAGAAAATTATTTCCAATACTAAATAAATGTTCTAACAATGTCACAATTATGTCAAGTATCCTACTCTTCAAATAAAATGCATCTAGTCTGTTATCAATGAAATTAGTGAAGATATAGAAAGTACTTATATTTATAAAATAATACAAAAAAAAACTCAAGTGATCACAGTTACATGTCTTTCAGAAGGAACTCTATACATCCTTATTCAATGCTTCCACCTAATATAAATATAAATCCATGTTCAAGTGTAATCATACACATTTTCCAGAGTTATTTCCGGCACAGGGTCTTTGTCGTGAAGAGACTGGATCCGGATTTAATCAGTGATATATATTAATAATACTGAATGTGCATTTTAATAAATAGTGTCATTTAGTATCTGCTGATTACTCAACATTTAGTATAGCACTTGCAGAATAATTTATTTTAGAGCAATCCCAAACAAAAAAAAAATAAAAATAGATATAATATAGCAACAAAAAAAAACCCCAGATGAATCAAGCATTGCTCTAAACAAATGCAATCTATTTTCTATTGAAAATTTAGAGTCCACAGTCTTTGCTAGGAAAACCCTTAAAAAAAAATTATTAGAAGTCACTTTGCCAAAAATTCCCCCACTTGTTTTCTGCTAATAGTGGCAAAAGGGAAGCAAGTGTTGTAATGTTTTAAATAATAAAGTTTAATTTTTTGTAATTCATTTGCAAATTGGAATGTATACAAACCAATCACAAAAAAAAAAAAAAACAATGTATAAGAATACCATATAAATAAACAATAACTTTTGAGTTATAAAAAAATTAATTGATTATCAAATAGTTTATTGATCAGAAGTTCATATGAATTGATTTGTGTTCCATAGATATTAAGCTTTAGATTCAGTTATTCAACCACTGCATTAAGTAAACAAATAAAGTACTTTTAAAATAATTGCAAGACAGCTTTTATAATAAAAATGAAATGTTTATTATGCATAATGTGGTTTATTATTGTGTAATATATAGTTTCAATTGTAGAAAATGAAATAGTTATCAAATTTATTTGAATACACAATCAAAAATAAATAAATTTAGCAGATTCAGCACAAAAACTGTACACTAATAGTAGATAATGTTTTGTTTTGCTTTTAAGGAAAGAGGAAGTGGATAGTTGTTCATATGATCATTTGAATTATCAATATCCCATTGAAATAATTACAATATTATTGTTACTATTAATATAGTTGCTAATACTTTAGACTTTTGCTACTGCAAGTACCTCTACTGTAATGGTATTCTTTATCACATGTAATTAAAAAATATTGATAGTAATATTAGTAACAATACAATTATTATAAAATAAGGTTATATTTATCCCTGCTATTACGAGCATTAAAATATGAGCATAATAACTATTACTTTGACAGGAGAATTACTGCGATAAAATTATTTATTTAAATATATATTATTTGTATAATGTAGTAGGTGCCAAATTCTTTTAAACAAAACACAATCGTTAAAATGTTTTTAAACTGTGGCATTTGTGAAGTGTCTGAAAATGAGTACATTATTTGACACATTGCTATCTAGCCCTTTTAGATGGTGAATAAAAAAAAAAGAGGGAGAGATTGAGAAAGAAGAATGTTAGATGCTTTAAATGTTTTACATATAACCAAAGTAAACTGATAAATTGCCAGTCAAAACCATATATTATGTCATGAAATATCATTAGTTGTTTATTTGTAATAACAAAAAAAAATGCCAAGGACAAGACAGAATTAAAAGATTATTAAAAAAAACTATATAGAAAAAAAAAGACAAGTGTCTCTATTTCATATTTGATAGGAAGTTTTCATAAATAGCAATAATTCTTATGTATGTAAAAGTTCTTAAATTTGTACTAGCATTAAAGGAAAAAAAACTGTTCGCATGCTCAGATATCACTGGACAAATTAATCTAATGAATAATGTTTTTGTAGTATAATTTTCACTACACCACTCTTATAAGTTAAGTACTTGTTTCTATCAACTTTTTTAAACCCCCTGTGAAGGGATGTAATCATAAACATATGACCAAAAACATGTAAATAAGAACTATGACCCCCAAGATACACATTTCGTGTTGAAACAGCACTCATCAGTTGGTCTAGAAACCAATCTCTTACACATATCTATCATTGTAAAGTATATATAGATAACAAATTATTACAGTTTATTTGATAAATGTCAAATGTGCTAACATCACAAAAAAAAAAAGTGGATAGAAACTCAATCCCTACCTTGTGTGAGAGTGGTGCAGTGAAAATGATACTACAGAAATATTATTCATTATTGGATAATTTCTAGTCTAATGAATGACTAAAAAAATTATTAATCAAATTCATCTAGGGATTAGAATAAACTCCTAAACATCACATGATCCCCATTTCCTGTGCTTGCACTGGATGGCACTACTATATGGAAAAATTTGTCACTGGTTAGTAATGTGATGGAAAATAGTAATAAAAGTAGAAGGGTTAGTGAAAGATGGGGATAAAGAATGAATGATAAGAATAAGTTAAGAATATAAAAATAGAAGAAATCATGGAAGAGTTTGTGGAGGATGAATATAAAAACTGGTGTGTTGAAGTAGAAGAAGTGGCAAATAGACTTTTAGGTGAGAATATTCAGAAGAATAAAAGTAATAGAAAAGTGAGAATTAGTAAAAGTGTAAAAGAGAAAAATAAAGCATGCAGAGAATATAAATTTGCTATTAAAATAAAGAAAGTGAAAAAGATGTTAATATTAAATAGAAAAATATTATAAAAAAAAAAAAAAGAAGTTGGCTAAAGTAGACAATTATAGAGACAGAATGAAATTAAATAGCACATTGTTGAAGAATATTAATAAAAGTGGAAGAGATGGGAGTAAAAAATTTTGGAAATATATTAAAAGAAGAAATGTAGGGGGGAGAGAAATAGTACAAATAGATGATGACGAAAAAGAGTATAGCTCTAGAGAAGAATTAGAGACAATCTTAAATAAGTATGTAATGGATATAGAAAAGATATTAGATGTGGACAGAGTGATAACAAACATAAAAGCATGCAGTAATGGAAATATTAGGTTTACAGAAAATGGAATTGAATGAGGCAGGAAAGAAGTTGAAAAGTGGGAAGGCAAGAGGTTTACATAAATGGGCAGCAGAGATGGTAATGAATTTAGAAAATTAGGACAAAATTAAATCTATTAGCATGTTTTAATAAGATGGAACAGAAGAGAGAATTTCCAGATAGCTGGAATAATACAAGAGTAAAGCTATTATTTAAAGGAAAGGTTAAGGATCATAGGATGTTAAATAATTATAGACCAATAGCAGAAACGTTAGTGTTGTATAAAGTTTTTGCATATATGGTGGCTGGAATGGTGGCAAAATGGATGGAAGAAAATAATATGGTCAGGAAATGCAAGGAGGTTTTTGATCGGATAGGCATATAAGAGAAAATTTATTTGTAGTCACACAATTTATAGATATGAGTAGGAATACAGGAAGACAAATATATGTGGCCTTTATAGATATAGAGAAGGCATATGATAGAGTAAATAGAAAGAGATTGTGGGTAAGTTTAGTAAATTTGAGAATGAATGGAGCTTTAGTGAATCTTATTAACAGATTGTATGAAAATAATTACTATACATATCAATTAGGAAATATAGAATCAGAGTTCAAAGTGGAGTAGGACTAAGGCAGAAATGCCATATGTAGTCTATTTTGATTTTGTTATATTTGAGAGAAATGAAGTGAGCAATAGAAAGACTAGGAAGAGGGGTAGATATACTATTAATAGATGGCAAGGGAGTGTATATATTATCAGATCTTTTATTTGATGCTAATATATTTCTGTGCACAGAAAATATGAATATGGTTACTGAAGATGTGCACAAGGGTGGGTAAGAGATGGGGATTAAATTTAATGAAGTAAAATCAAAAGTAATGATGATAAATGCTGGGGGAAAAGAAAAAAAAGAATTTTTATTGACGGATATAAAGTTAAATGTAGTGAATAGATATAAAATGTTTGGGAATCGTCATAAGTAATCAAAGAAATTGCTTGGATGAATGGGAGAAAAAATTTGGATAAATAAAACAAAGAAAAGAAAGGGACTGATAAAGAAATTAACAATGTTTTCATATAATAAATATGATGTAGCTAGAATTGTATGAAAGGGAATGGTAGTAGCAAGATTAACTTATCATAAAAATGTGTTATGAGTTTGTAAAGAAGTGTTAGATTACTTAGAGAAAGTATAAAGAGAAATAGGAAGACATGCATTAGATGCAGATGTGTGGATAGCAAAGGAGTCAATTTAAAGTGAAATGGGATGGTCAAGTTTTTATATGAGATGCAAAAAGCAAAATGTTCAGTAGATTGCAATTTGTGGGTAATAAGAGAATAGCCAAAATGGTATTTAATTGGGTTATTAATAAAGAACAGGCAGCAAGATGGGTAAGAAAGGTTGTACAAAATGCAGATTTGGATAAAGTTTTTATGTCAGTATACTAGTCTTTATGTCAGTATACTTATACAAAAGGTGGGATAATTGTGTTAGGAGAATTGTTGAGTGTTATACTGACCAAGAATGGAATAGAAGAATAGATACATTAATAAAAAATAGGAAGTTGCAGAGATGCAGAATTAATATGGAGAGTAAAATGAGTTTAAATATATAGAGAAGTAAACAGAATATTGGGTGGGAGTTAATTTATGATAATAGCAAGGAAAGTAGTTTTCTGTTTAAGGCTCGAACAAGATCATTAGCAACAAGGAAGTATACATATAAATGAAAAAATGTGGTTAATTTAGTCTACAAGTTATGTAAGAAAGGCATAGAGAATATTAGGCATCTGTTAATTGAATGTAAATGCTTACAAGCAGAAAGAATACAAATAAAGAAGTTGTGGGAGAATAAATATAAACAAAGTGATTATACAGAAAGTGGGTTCTTGGTTTTTATTTAAATACACTGCCTTCTCATGCGCCTCATTGAAAACATAATGAATCAATATCAACATGTTTGAAATTTGGTCTACAAACAACTTTAGATTATATAAACTACTTGACAACCCTGAAATATTTCATTGTAATATTAAATTGGCATCAACTTTTAACATATGAAGGAAATAATTTTGTCTTATGAAATTCAAAAGATATTTAGTTTAGACATAGTTAATATATGCATATATCTTAAAATTAATAATTAAATTTATTTAATGGCATTGATAAAAGTGATTCTCATTAATCAGTAAAAAAAAAAAAAACTGCTTCCCCTTTGCCATAATGAACTTTTTATGACTTTTTTTAAAAAATAAATATGTTCAAAAAAAAAACCTAGTCATTTAGATTTTTGGTTTAAAATAAGTATTTTACAAAAAAATTATATAAATAACCTTAAATATGTAAACAAATTACTAAAAATTATATTTTTTTCTTTCCAAAACAAAATATTGGAAAATTTACATTTAGATCAAATAATCGACCAGAGATTGTCACTTCTAATAAGATCAAACGGGGAAGTCTGACCTCTTTCATAAGCAAATTATATATTCTAATTTTCTAAAGGTCCTTCCCCATACTGATATCTTCAGATTTTTTTTTAAAACTAATAATTCTAAAACGATTTTATGGGATGAAAATTGCAGATAGTAATCCTAAAGTTATAGATAGCTGCAAAATAATGAAGAAATGCCATAGCAATTGTAGTGACAACAAAACACCAAAAACATGACACAAGTTGATTTGATAGCTATTTGATAAGAAGAATTTAAAAATGAGTAAATCAATATTTTCAGTTTTATGTTTCATAACCTCTGATCATATAAAGTTGATCATACATATTCCACAAAATCTCTTCTTTGTTTTTTCTCAAAATAACATCTTTGTGATGATCATATTTTATAATTCTAATGATCATAATTTTAGCTCCTAGCAAAATAAATTTCATAAGAATTTTAATGCAAAATTGAATTAATTAATATATTTTATCTAATGTACACATTTTAAAATTTATCATTAATGCACTTTGTTACTGTATGTGATTAAGGTATATTTAAACTAGTATTTTTCATTTTTGTTACTATTAATGATGAAAATCTCCTTTACTTTGAATACGTCATGAATGAAAGCATTGATTGCTTTACAAGGATACTGGATTAAAATTAAGTAAATACATTAATCATATTTTAATTCTATAATTAAAACACAATATTATATATTGTATAATGAATAAATTTACTGTACTACACATTTTTAGTGTGAATGTTATCATATTATCCTGAGATAATATAGATTCAATGAAGTCAATATCTTGCGGCATCATCAATCTTACAAAATGGCCATCATTTAAAAAATATTTTTAAATAAAGTTTCAAATTTTATTTTGAAGACCATTATAACAAATGTAAAACAAAATAATGGGTACAAATTGATGATGACTGCTATGGCAAATAGTCACATACAAATCCATTGTATTAACAAGATAAAGGTATAATGTAGTGTAATAATTTGCATTACAAAAACAATTATCCATATTATGAATATAACAAAATGTTTACTACTATTGGAAAAAAATTAATGAAATTTTCTAAAAATTAAAAGATAATTTATAAAATTATGTTTAAGACTTAGTAAGTGACAGAAAACTATTGTTAACAAAAATCATGTACATAATTAGCATACTCAAAAATCTGCCTGTATGCAATAATAATGCTTCCAATTTTAATTAGTACACACAATAAAAAAATTAACATGTTTTTCAACATGTCTTATGTAGGCCTGTTGAAAACTACGCAGGATGATATACAGGGAGTTACTATATGTTTTCCATATTTCTATTAACTTAACTTACTAATTTAGATTATCACAAGAAGAAATGATATAAGTGTCTTTTTTTTTAAAAAAAATTATTGTTTAGCTCATAACAAGCAATTCCAGAGAAATAAAAAAAATATCAGAAAATCTTTTATCATACTGGATGCAACTTATCAAAACCAATTTGTATATATATATTTACATTATAAAAATACTTTGTGGCAATTCACATCTCCCCCATATGATTGACCTATAATCTGCAAAGAATTTTTTGCATTTTATCTGATTTTATACACTGGTTAAATTCTGCTGTTTTGATTTGCTTTCAAAAAAATTCAATTAATATCTCAGAAATTATCAGACATCCAAAAAGAAAGACAATATTTGTTATCTTGATTTCAAAACTAATATATATTAGTTAGTAGATCTATTGTGCTGTTTGCTATACATTTTACCAGTTCATTTATTTTCATTAACCATGAGAAAAATCACATATGAATATCAGCAGCAATAACAAAAAATTAAAAATAGGACATATAAAATTTGGCCTGCTGGGATTTCTTAAGATTTCAGAGAAAAAAAATCAAAAAATTTCCTTTCACTTCATAGCAAACTCTTCAGTTATATATTTCAAGTATCTTCCCAAAAGGCACAACACAAATTCACATACATATCTTTATCATATATATATAGGAATAATTATATGACTAACTATGCATATACTTTCATTCACAAAATTTGAAAGAACTATTTATGTATCTTTAGATCAACATTTTGAAAGAACTATTTATGTATCTTTAAACAAAAGATATGATTAACATTAATCTAAAACAAGAGTTCCCAAACTTTTTTTGGCCATAGACCTCTTTGCCAAAATTTTTTTTTTAATGTCAACCCCCTAGTCATTTACTTTATGTACTCAAATTAATAAATTTGTACAGTACTGGAGTTGTTAGCCGAGAGGTCATTGCAACCGCCTTGCAAGCAAATAGTTGGTTGCAGACGGTTGTGGGTTCGCGTCCTGGCCAATGCTATGACATATGGAAGAAATATTTCACTAACTTTTCATTTTAATCGCTTGTAATTAATGATTAAAAAGATAACAGAACTAAAATATGGCATTTTCTTGTGCAACATTTAATATCGAAACCTACAGTAAGGAAAATTAAAGCAAAAAAATACAAGCAGGTTTTTTTTTTAATTTTTGACATTTATGAAATAAATATATAAATTCAAAATAAGTACAAATATTGAAATCACTTTATTAAATATAAAATGAAATGAATAAACCAACATATTCAAATAGAATTAAACATCAACAAAATTACAAGAATGAGCGGTTTTAATCAGAATTATAAAAATAAGAATACCAAATAAATTAGCTTGGACTACAGAATTTAATGAGATGGGAGCATCTAGTGATCTGTCAACAATTTATCTAGGTCCGATTTTAAATTAGTGAGTTGCATTCTCAAATTTCAATGTTCAGTGATATGCAATCTATGTATTTTCTGAAGCAGGTTTAAAACTACACTGATGAGGGAAATACAGAAAATACTTTTGTACAACAATCCATAGAGCCAGGGATAGAAATGGAATATCTTATTGCAGTCGAAACTTTTGATAACTCTGTTTGAATTGAACCTTTAGATCCTCATTCATGCTGATGGTTATCAGCTCATCTTGCAAAATTATATTTGGTTCTGCACTAATAGTATATGGGTTTATTATCCAGTCCAGTATTTCCAATGATAGAATGTCTTCGAACCTAGTTTTGAAATCTAAGTGAAGAGCCTCCAAGTGTTTGACATACAGCAAGATGTTTTCTTCTTGGATTGTGCCTATCTTAAATAAGTTGGGAAACGGGGAAATGTCAAATCTTGCAATATTTTGCTTAAAAAATATTAATCTGGCAACAAAAGCTGATGACTGATTTTGCTTTGATGAGATTCAAATTGTCGCCTTGCAGTTGTAAATTAATATCATTAAATTTTCCAAAACGTTGATTAAATAAACAATATCTGTTTTATTCCTAAGTAATTTTTCCTTCAAACTGGAATCCTCATCTTCCTAAAACTCTAAAAGAGAACAAAAGTGCAAAAAATCTCACCAAACATAAACCCTTTGAAAGCCAGAAAATTTTGGTATGGAGAACCAATCGTTAGAAAATCTTTGTTGCTTTCCTCACAAAATCGATTGAACAGTCTAGTGTTCAAAGTGTTACTTTGAATTTTGTTCATAGCTGTTATATCAAACTGAAGCGATCGATGCAATTTGTCACTAAGGTCCTTGGCTACTAAATGTTGCCTGTGGATTATGCAGTAAATTGCAAGCACTTTAGGTACATGTTGTTTCAGGTAACTAATCACACTTTTTCTCTGAAAAATAGCTCCATTAAAATTGATTCACCTCTGGTATCAGTTTCTAAATTTCTAGCAAAAAACAGCTCTTTGTGCACTTCCTAATATTGAATAAAGTGAATGTATGTCAATAACAAAGCTTCATTACTGGATAATGTTGATTTGTCCAATTCGAAGGAAAAAACATTTTGTTGCAAATGATTTCAGTTTTCCACATCATGACTCATTTCATCGATACATCTTTGAACTATATTATTGCTCAAAGAAATCCTTTTTATAACAGCTTGTGCAGGTTTGTAGAGTACAGTGCTCAGTATCTCCCCTATAGTATATGGCTCACCAGACTTCTCGATGAGTAGGAATATGTTATATGATGCTCTCTTAATCCATCATCATTTTGCTTCGATGATAAAACAAATATAATATCTATCGTAGTTCTCTTCAGAATTTTATCTTTAAGTGATTGAAAGTATGACTTTTTTTTTTTTCATCAGAATGAATTCTGTTCAAGTAATGTGCTAGTTTTTATGGTTTCTTAGTATCATTGCTAAAGATTTTTTCACATAGAAGGCACATTGGTAAATGTTTGTTTGATAATGATGAAGCAAATCCTAGCTTTAAACAGTCCAAGTTGTACTGCCTGCATTTCTTTTTTCATTCAGTCATATTATTATCATAAGAAATAAAAACTTTTATTAACAAACAATTTTGATAGTCCCTATGATAAAAAAAAAACAAAAACAATAAAGTATGTACTTACTTGAAACAGAAGATTTTTGTTCAAATTCGAATAAGTAAACTGTGTCCTCTGATTTTCATAGTACTGTTCCTTAATAAATAATTATATTCAAAGTTCAAATCACAAATAAGTACTAGTCACATCAAACAAACCAATTTATAATGATTTATGAAAGCATGACCATACAAGACTGATTGATAGATTCTGCTAGTATCAAATATTGTCTTGTCCCATCATGCGCAAGTGTAGAGATGCAACGTTTTTTCATGTCCGCGCTTGCTTTGATATGTTCGATAAAACAATGAACAGACATGTTTGTGCTACATGTATTTTTATGCATTCATACATGTGACTTTTAATGACACATTTTACCTTTTCATTCACAAGTTTGGTATGTAATGTGTTTTTGTCATAAACAGTTGGGTTTTTTTTAATTATTTTTACTTCTTAATTAGGCATCCATTGAAATCATAGATATTTTGAAATAACAAACAAATAATAGTAGTAAGTGGATCAATTTTTGCTGTCATTGATTCGCAATTTTTTTATTGAAACTATGACAACTTTGGGAATTCTTGATCTAAAAGATATTACATATCACTCTCTATTAAAAGCTAACTCAAAATTTTTACATCTAATGTCAAGCATAGTTCATTCAGTCACAGATCAAAATAATGACAGAATAAGAAGGATTTAAAAAGATATCAGATGAAAACCATGTCCAATAATATTCCCTTATTTAAAATCCCTACTATCAATACACATGCCAATAAAAAAATCCCTGGTGAACCAATCACAGCAGGAAAAAAATCAGGCATTAAATATTCAAATGAATAACCACATCAGTTTACTATGCTTAAATTAAGTAAAGGTCATGGGTAAAAGCAGCCATACCCTCACCAAATCACTATGGTTGTCCTGAATGATAATAAATATATATATATATTGAAGGTATCACACAAACACACAAAGTTATTTCAAACATTTAAGCAATCTGAATTCCTAAAATACAACATTAAGACTAGTATGCCCAAGTACATTTTAAAAATAACTGGCAGCCAAATCAAGGAAAAACCAATTGCATAAGATATGCAGATATAGAATTATGACTTTTTTTCTACCTTTTTCTTCCTTGTCTTGTTTTCTATACAAACGGGGTTTTTTTTTGCTCTGGATTTTATAAGAAGTTTGAGCACTAAAAGTGCCAACACTGAATTTAACTTGAGAATTATGTTCCAGAGATTGACACTGTACCAGTGCAATAAACCATAAAAAAGCTTTTATAAAGTTACAATGACCAAACTCATTTATAAGTGATTGCTAATGATGATAATATATAAACTATATTAATTCTCACAAAACAGGCAAAACTCTCATACAGTAGTGCCACTCAGTGCAAGCTAGAATAATCAATGGATGCCAGAAGGCTTGTGCATAAAATTCCTATCTGGCTTGCACTAAATGGCACTACTGTATGGAGAGTTTTGCCTGTTTTAATAACAATTATGAGCAAGCATAAGAAATGGTGATCATGTGATGTTATATTAATCTCAGAGATTGATAATATATAATTCTCTGCCTGTTAATTCATATTCTGTATATATATATTTGCTACAAATATCAAACATTGAATATTTATTAACTAGCCATTTTTTTGTTTTTATCTTTTGTTTTCAATTATTTATTTGATTGCTAAAATCAATACTACCTTTCTATTTTAAAATCTGCTATACATTATGTTTATAATATCCTTTGGGATGGGTTGATTTTCTCTAAGAAACAAAACATTTACTTTGTGATAGGTCTTTTTTTTTTAATTTATCCAAGAAAATTAAGTTATTTTTATAAACATTAGCTTACTTTTCATTTTTTTAAAAGGGTTATTTACCTACAGATCTGTAAAATAAATCAATTTAATCATTTACTTCCAAGTCACTAACAAAAGAGAGACTGTATTTAAACAAAAACAAAAAAATCTACAATATGACTAAGTTTCAGCAGATCCTCTGAATATATAAATACATTCATCTTCTTAACACTCCTCAATCCATAATTTTTTTTTTCTTCAAAAATTAACCCACATCCATTGCTGCTTCATTTGTTTTTGTTTAAAAAAAAATAAATAGAAATAAAAAAAACTAGCAAACATATACAGTATTTAATTTTCTAAATTTAACCTTCTAATTTACACAGCAACTACTGGAGCTATGATTGCAAACCATCCCAAAAAAATAAACTAATGTTATGTTTATACTAAAGGCAAGGAAGTGTTTAAAATTTACCAATTAAAAATCACTTAGATGTTACATCTTTTACATTTCATCATCATCATCAGTTTTGATCACAAAAATATAAAAAATAGAAAGTTTTAGCCTTGAATACTTTGGGTTTAAAATATTGTGATCTCAATTACTATTTAATAATATTAAAGACGATGATAATTTAAAATTGATTTCAACCCTATATTAAAATAATTCACAATGTGTAATAATATCAGACTACTTTCAAGATTATCTCATACTTAGAATTATGTACAGTCTGGAAGATGGGATTTTAAAAAAATGATTGGAATTGGATTTTTATATTACATTCATAGCCAACTGAAGATTCATGTTGAAGCCATGAAATGATCATAATGGTGAGATTATGCTTATTCCATTGACGATTTTAATTGTAATCTTAAATTTTTTTGTATTAATTTTTTCTATACACATATATATATACTGGTATTGTACTACAAGCACCTATATTATATATTTATGCTCATTTTTTCAGAATGGCTCCAGATCAGTAACTTTTATATATTTCTATTTTTCTCTCTATATATATGTGTGTGTGTGTGTATACAATTACTACAAGCAACAATACATTTATGGATCACACTTTCCAAAAGTGCTTATTAACTATATTCAATAATAATGATACAATTTATAAAGCAATAATCTCATATTTGGTTTTACTATGATATTTTAAACTGGTATTTAATAAATATCATGTTTATCAAAATAGCAAATGAGCATTTTAAAAATGAGCAATATATAAATAACAAAAGTTAAAACACAATTATTTACCTCAAGCAAAGAAAAAAATTGCAAAAATCTTTTTTTATGACATCATATAGTGTCATATGTTTCCAATGTTTAAAATACAGTCAGAAATAAAAAGAAGGATCAGAAATATGAAGTAATAATGGACAATTTCATTTTTAATTAGTATTCAAGCTGTTTATTTGGTATTTAAATAATAAAAATATATTTACTTATTTTTCTTTTTTTGGCAAAAGTTCGAGGCCTTGGTAAAGCATTTTTTTTTCCCCCTGTCAAAGTAAAGGCCTTGAAAAATACAGTCTTATTGCATAAAATTTTATCCGCTGTATACCCCCCCTCCCCTCTAAACATGAGTCTAGAGCACAGCTGTCTACTTCATTTAAACAATTCAAATATATAAAAAATAATTTGGATGCTTTCAATATCTGTCTGAAATCTTCACATTCTTTTGTTGTGCAAGCTTAATTTCTTAAAACATTACAAAAAAAAAAAATCTTTACTGAGTAGTCACCTGATGAAAATAAAATTGACAACAGTGTATGATGGTAGAGAACAATGACAGAAAAAGAAATATTAAAATCATTAGCGCATTTGAAGAACTTTAGATGCATTTAAGACTCTAAACATATACTGTACATATTTCCAATCAATATGAATGTAATCTTTTTTGTCGTGTTCTGTAATAAAATCAGTACTGCTAAACTTGTATGTATGTTAATTAAGTTCACTGACTAAAGAAAGTTGGTTTACTACACAATAAAATATTGCAACCAAATAATAATTGTTGATAATCATCAATGTTAATTCATTTTTATTCTTGATATCAGGACTTATTAAATACCACCATTCCTACAATGTTAAATCCAAATACAATACTGCTCTTTGAAGAAAATGATGAAAACTTTTGAGATAGGTGAAACTATTTTTTTTATTATGCTATCAAATTGATTAAAGAATGAATTTAGAACTTAAAAATAAAGTTCAAAAAAATTATCTATGCTTTGCAAGGACTTCCTCCAACAAAAGAAAAAGCAACAAAAAAAAAAAATCTAAATTTTATTTTAATTATTATTAAATTCATAAAAAAAATTGTTTAAACTTGTTTACTCTTGCAAAAATTGCTGCTCCAATTATTATCTCAATTGCAAATACAAAATTTGAAAAAGAAAAAAACAGCAAGAAATTCAATCAGTAAACACAATTCACATTTGGTTTAGTGCAGTGATAGAATATCACACTGCAATTTTAAATGTCTTTAAAAACTCTCAAGCAATAAGCTATTCACTTATTTCTATTTTTAGCTTTAAAACAGTTGGATACTGAACTCAGACTAGCGAGTCCTCAGTTGACATATAACACACTGATCTTCAATAAATAACCAAAACACACTATCTGATTAAGAATAACTTCTGATGTCCTGTGGCTCAGCAAAAAAAGCCACAGATCACAGCTGCTAATATAAAAGCTATATATTGTTTCTGATAATATTAAAATTAACATTTTAGAAAATAATGTTATTAATTTCATATATTTCTTAACTTTATGAATCTTATATGCCTATCATCAATCAGGTTTCTGCATTAATTATAGCAATAAATTTGCATGTGTGTGCAATCATATTTTCATATTTCAATGATATCTCCAACAACTCTGACTTCAGTCTTCTCATTTTGTATAAATGATTATATTAAATATGCATCATCATCACCAGTTGAAAAAACAATAATAGAAAGAAGTTTAGCAGACTGGAAATTCTTAATTGCTACTTTGGAAGTGAGATGGTTGAAACTATAATCCATGGATTTTGAGCTCCAGAATTTCCCACCCTACCAATGCACCAAATCAAGCATGGCATGAACTACAATCATATATATATATATGCATTTAAGTATGTTTCATATAATGCACCTATGTACTTAAATAACTTTTTTAAAACTACAAATTAAATATAGTAGTTTAAATCTCCTTGTTTATTTCCAAAGTAAAAGCTTATTGATTTTTGTATCATGAAGTAGGTCATTTTTGACTACCTATCAAGATTTAATGTGAGAGTTGATCTACATTTAAATGCAGTTGTAATTCTTATAAACAAATATGGCTATTCTTAAATTAGAAAATCTATGTTTTGGAAAATTAATAGATAAATGTTAACTAAAGTAGTAGAATGAAAACATTACATTAATGCTACTTGATCTAATTGTTATTATTATTATTATCTTTAATGAATTTACCTAGAATTCAATTTGTCAAAGAAAATATATATATATCTACACACTAGTGCATTGGTCAACAAATAAATTGCAGCAAGACATATTTTAGTAATATTTTTAACTATTTATATATTTTAATAAATGAGCATACATAGATAAAAAATAGAAGGCTTTACCTATCCAACAGTCTTTCATAAGTAGTGAAAAGGGAATATTCTCATGGCTTATCATTTGTCAATTAATGAGGTTTTGGATAGTTTTTCATCCTCGTTTTACTTTTTAATTAAGAATAACTATTTACCTCACTGACTGATCAATATTAGATGATTTAGCTCAATTGTTTGTGAATCGGCTACCTGAGAGAAAGATCCTACAGCCCTTTAAAAGAATCTCATACATTCATTTATTAATTTCTTTCATTGATAAAATAATAATATAGTAGTCTCCTCTCTCATATACTGATATTTTGCTACAAGTTTTTTCTTTAATGAATAACTAAAACTAGATAACAGTGAAATTCATAAAAATAATTGACATCCAAAAAAATTTAGACTAATGCAATTATAAAAAAGACAGTACAATAATAAATCAAAAACGAGAATAATCACAAAAAAGAAGGTCATAAAATGGTAAAATAGCTGATTTTGCAATGAACACATATGTGAAATCTACGAATTTACATTTATAAATTTCTAATTTTTTTTTATTATTTAATAACATTTTCAAATATGGATTACTGAAACTTATAGAAGATGATTCTGTTAATAAAAAGAGACTACTGCAGTTTATTTCAAATATACATATGAAGTTACTGTAACAGAGGATAGCTTGCTGAAAAGATATGCGCATTAATAGTCATCCAAAGCACTTATTAAGTTATGTAAAATGTGTTTCTTTACCATATGTTTTAATGCGTGAAATTACATAAATTCTTAAACTGCAATATGATCAAATAATCAGTACTTGTAGTAACTTTTAATCCTTTTGATTATTTTAATATAATTAACAAAAGTTTCAAATTCACAATTAAGGATATATCCGTAAAATTATTAAAGACATCACATATAAATTTTTATGCACTATGTTTTTTATAGACAGATCATAGGTTTAATAAAACTTGATTACGACTATAATGCAGCTTCTATTAACTCAACTAAAAAATTAAAACTGATGAGTTTCAAGATGGTAATTGAGACCAGGAAAACTTTTCAAGCAAAACTTAAGATTATCTGCAAAAAATTCAGCCACTTCCATGATTGATTCATTAGGTAAAGATGAACCAAAATTTCAAACGCATTACACTAGACACATATAATAAAAACTAAATCAAAACTCAAGGCAAGAGATTGTCTGTCATTGACAGACCCAATTGTTAATGAAAAGAACTAAAGAAAAAATTGTATCTAAATAAATAATTGTAGTGTTATTTGCTCAAATAATGTTTAAAGCTAATCCTTCTATTGACTGCATGAAGATTTTTTTCCAGGTTGGAAATCAATTCAAAGAAACTACAATTTATCAATTATAAACAACAGAAATATCTGTAAAAGATACATTCCATCTACCCTATTAACTGTCATCCCAATTTCCAAGAAAAGATCTCACAACTGACTTTACTCTTTTTAAGAGCTCAACCCTGGCTATCCTTAGTAGTATGAAAGATTCTCCCTAAAATATTTCTACTACTAAATTATCTACTATTTTATATTTGTCTTTGGAAAGTGGGAAGAGATAACCATTTTTAAATTTGATGTTTGAATTCTACAAATTTTAAATTGTTAGCATTTGTTTGAAGTGTTCGATTTTTCAAATTATTACAACTTTTCAATTTATTGTAAATATTTGAAACCAGGCACACTTCACAAACCTGGGAGCTTAATTGTAAGTATAGAGGATTAATCCTCTATACTTACAATTTATTGTAAATAAACTTTATATATATGAAGCAAATAATATATACATCTGATGATATTATTTAAAAGGCTTTAAAGGTATAATTAACTGTCACAAAAATAATCGGGGGGGGGGGGGAGGTCATTACAGCAGTAGTTAAGACTAGTCAATATATATATACAAAGTGAGCTTTAAAAAAACATTTAAGTGTATTATTTCTTTCTTTAAACAACAAATAAATATTAAGAAATTATAAAATCATGCCAAAAGACAAATAAGTATAATTTTGTCTTTAGGCTGTCTACAAAAAAAAAATTCAAATCATTCTAGCAATTAAAAGTTACCTAAAGTAAATGAAGACAAAATGCAAAAAGCTGGAAATTAAAGTGTAAACTATTCCGTCAAAATAGTTTTAATTTATAAATATAAATTAAAACTATTCCGTCAAAATAATTCTTAAGCTGTTTTTTTTTCTTTTTTTGACAGGTAAAAAAAAACTGGATAGATTCTGAAAAATTCCTCAAGAATACAGGTGACTTTTAATTGGTTTACTGATATATGCAAGATAACCATGAAATTCGTAAATAAATAAAAGCAGCAGGCAAGCAAGCTTGCTTTGGATAAATTTCAAACCTGAAAGAGCTGAAATAAAGGTATCATAAATAAATTCATTGGCACAAGATTGAAGATGGGAAACTGATGTTAATTACAAACTGACAAAGAAAATTATTAGAGAAATCACAAATGAGAATGTAGAAGCTTCACATACAGAATCATATGCAAATATAATCAAATGAATAGTAAAAGTAAAATATAATAATTAATGGTTCAAGAGATTATATGACATTAGATCACTGAAAATGATGAGCTTTTAGTACCTAAATCAGTCATTCTATCACTGTAGTGCATTAATTGGGAGAATTATAAAACTAGATAAGTTCTAAATTACTTTCAATATCAAATTAATAATAATAATTGAATGGTTTATTGCTCAGGAGTTCATATAAACTTCAAGCATTAGAAATGGCAGCGCTGAACTGTGATCCCCAGACCCTGAACTCTAGAATTTGCTACTCTATAACACTGTATTAAACTATGCTCAGAGCATCAAATTAATACCTATTCACATTAAGGAATTGTAAAATAAAGTAAAGGTACCATTTAAAAAATGGCATCAAAAATTAGTTATTCTAAGATAATCTATATAGCAGCAGCATTCTCACATATACAGAATTTTCAGAAAATAAAAAAAAAAACTGCAGCTCTCTGTGAGAATAGAAGAAAAGTGCTTTTTACAATGTAAATCTTATTAATTTTATTTAGTATATAGAATATTAAAAAAAACCTTAACTATTAACAAATTATTATAAAGAAATCTGCAGAGATTCCAATTTGGTGGTGCAATCATGAATAACACTATTATCATTAACTGTAACAATTCATGATTTTTGTGTCTGATCATATCTATATAAGACATCTGTCCTGAATTTAATAATGATACTTCAGTAATACCTGGCAATGTTTTTATTAGTTTTTTTTAATATAGAGACCTACTAATAAATCAAATATGAAAAAGTTATTAGAAGAATTTCAAATGAATCTGAAAAGAGGTATTGAGAGTCAGGTCCCAAACATATAAAAATGTACCGGAAAAGATTTTATAAACTAAAAGAATAGAATTTAGTTTAGATTGGATCCAGAGATAAATCAAAACTTGGCCATCAAATAAACAATATGACAGACACCAAAAGTGATCTATATAAAAGTGATCATAAAAAGGGATCATAAAAGAATTTTTGGGAATCATGGAAATGCAATTTAGGAAAATGTTACCCATAATAAAACAAATGACACATTTATGACCCATCGCATCATAAACAAAATTAACAGCATTCAAATTAGTCCAACCCTAGTGTAATCACATTAAATAAAACTTTCATTACATTCATCTAACCAAACTAGTTCCCATGTACATATTGATTCCATCATTACAGATTAAAAAATTAATCCGAATGCAATAAAATCAAGATAAGCAGTGTGATGCAAAACTTAATGGGAATAAGTTTTCTGGTCCTTTTTTTTAACCATGTTGTTTTTCAATTGCATATTTTGATTATCACTACTCCATAAAGATTTTTTGTTATTTAAAATATATGAATTTCCTGTCAGATGATTAAATTGAGAGAAACCTTTTGAAAACATGTAGAAAATCCATTTTTATAATTCATTTTTACTTGATATTTTTAATTTCAATATTTTTTAATTGAAAAAAAAAATAAAAAAAAAACAACAAATAATTGACCTTTAGAATGATAAAACATTGAGTTGACAAAAATTTTAACTGAAAATTGAAAATGCTTATATTTTGCTACAAAAAAAAAAAGGCTAAAGGTTTTAATTTAATTTGCATTAAGATGTTTATGTGAACATAGCTTTTCAAAATTAGTTGCTGTTAAAATGAAATATCAATCATAATTAGAGACAGAAAATGATCAAGACTCATTTTCTTTAATATAATCCCATACTATGAAAGTATCAGTTTTGCATTACTTATTAAATATGGGTTTTTTTAATATTAAATTTGTTTATAATCTCTTTGATATCTATACTTTTTGTCTATAAATTATACATGAACATAATAAAATTATCACTTCCTAAATTAAGCGTTTCATTATATTCCCTAATTAATTAAAATGTTTTAAGGGTCACATAGAAATTTTGCCTATGAAAAGGAGTGGTCAATAGAAATAAGTTGCACACCACTAATCTAGTCATTAAAGACTCAGCTGAAAGGTCTAAACAGAAAAGTGATATTCATAATAAAATATTTGAAAGAAAAAACAAAGTTTAATCACTTTAAAGTTGGCAAAAAAATATCAATAACCTGAAAATGATCATTATTATAAAAATTGCAAACTCAAAGACTTATTGGAACTAAAAGTTGATAAAATAAAAAAATTAAGAATGGGAGTAATTTACTACAAGGATTACTCACATTCCTTATTTTTTTATTTTAATCAACTTTTAGTCCCAATAAGTCTTTGAGTTTACAATTTTTATAACAATGATCATTTTCAGATTATTGATAGTATCATGCTATCTCATTTCTGGTGATCAAATGACATATGAATTTGCAAAACACAAATCATCTGATTTGTGTGTGTGTGGTTAGTTAAAATCAATCATAGCATTTAGTGATCAATGAAATAGATTTAACAAATGATTACTTCAGCCAGCAATCAGGTTCTATAAAATTTTGTCATTATGATATATGTATTGGCCCATTAGAATTCTAAATAGTTTATTTTTTTTTTTTTGAGAATTTTATGAATAGAAGAACCAAAAAGTAGATAATATATTTTATATATAAACAACAAAATTACTCCAAATTCAAAACTCAACCAGATTAGCCAAAAAATATAAACTCTAAATCACTACCAATGGTTTCACTGCTACAAGCAGATTTCTCAAGTACAAAGAACTAAAATGCAACATAAAAACTATAGAGTAACATACTGCACCATCCTGAATTAGATTTAAAATGGGCAGTCATATTGTTAAAAAAATTATTGTCACAATTTTGTGTTTAATTATTAACTGTTTAAGATTTTTAAGTGATCTCTATTCT
Source organism: Epiperipatus broadwayi (assembly GCA_028023455.1). Lineage (NCBI taxonomy): Eukaryota > Metazoa > Onychophora > Udeonychophora > Euonychophora > Peripatidae > Epiperipatus > Epiperipatus broadwayi. The sequence goes on from JAQFVV010006236.1 coordinate 4,973,009, forward strand.
AATTTTAGAGTTATTGTAGATACACCTAAATGCAATGTAATATTCATGATTTATTTTTCTTTTATATTTTTTTTAATTAATAAATAATTCACTGCATTAAATTTTATATCTTACTATAAAAAAAAATTTCCTAAGTTTGAATATACAATATATTTTGATAAGTTTTATATTAATGTTTTGTCTATTTGCATATTTTAATAATAAATTTAGATAAATACATGTTATATTTTCATATATATATATGTAGCTCTATTAATTTCAGCTAGCCCAATTTATACTGTTATATATTTTGCCTTGCCCAAAAATATGGGGCCATGTAAAAAAAAAAATTATAAGAGGGCGTATAAAAATAAACATTTCCATTGGGACAATTTATATTATTACAACTTATGCAATTCATCTTTTAAGTAAATATGCTTCATGTTCCACAATTTATCCATGTGATGTGAATAAATTCATGTTTTAAAAACCAAAGTCACAGAAAAAAATAATTGTATAACTTTTGTTACTGTTATAAATATGATTTGGACAAATTTTATATTATAGTTACTTATTAATTTTTGCTTGGATGGTTAATAGAATGATGAATTCAAAATCTAATGATTACTGGATCAAAGCTCAAACTACTACTTCTGGCACTTAAATGTCACAAGAACTCTCCTAATTTTTTAATTATTTATTATTAGTACTGGAGTTATTATTACTACTATAATGTCTGATGCTGATTAATTATGTAATTACTTAAAAAAGCATTCCATCATCAGATTTTCAATTGGATGGACGGTTGAAGAGTTGGTGTGAGGAGTAGATTGAAGCCTGTCCATTAAAGTATGAAGATTGACTATCTTAATATATATCTGAGCACTTATAGCATATATGTGTAGAGATGGTAATCTGGATCAACTGATGATTGCTTAGTTTAGCGTGAAATACATATATTGGTGATTATTTATGTTTTCAACATATGTGTGTTCAAATGTATCAGTGTTATAAGATAGAGTGAAGAATGGTGGGTTGTGTTAAAGTCTGTGCTCATATACCCTATATATTACATATATAGACACAGGTATATAATAGGTCTATGTTTCAGTTATTACATAGTAGAGATGTCTGCCCATCCCTTGTATATGTATTAAATGGATTATGCCTATACATGAAGGATCAGATTGACCTCAGGTCAACATGGGTGTGACAAGAATCTTGGCCTCAGGGTAGCTTTTGAGCATTCCATCATCAGATGGTTGAAGAGATGGAGTGAGGAGTAGATTGAAGCCTGTCCATTAAAATATGGAGATTAACTATCTTTAATATATATCTGAGCACTTATAGCATATATGTGTAGAGATGGTAATCTGGACCAACTGATGATTGCTGGTTTAGTATGAAATACCTATATTAGTGATTATTTATCTTTTCGACATATATATGTTCAAGTGTATCAGTGTTATAAGATAGAGTGGAGAATGATGGTCATGTGAAAGTCTGTGCTTATATACTCTATATATTATAAAGAACAAAATATTGTAAAGACTCAAAAATCTATTTTAGAAATGTTATTAACGTTTTTTTTTTTTTAAAAAAAAAAAAACTGTATTTATAGTTTAGTGATAAAATGATTAATAGTTAGCCTCCTTCCCTCACCAAAATAAAATTAACTCTTTTGTATATGAATGATTTATGTTTAAAATTCTAAATTTTAGTCTCCTAGGTTGGGATGGCCCCTAGATATTATAAAAAATAAAACTAATTAACTGACTTAATACCAGCTGTGGATTAAAAATGGGGAGACAAACAACCTTAAGACATTAGACAGTATGCAAAAAGGAAATCGTTTTTAAATATTATTTCATGTAGGGAAAAACAAAGTGGAGGAAGAATAGAATTATATAAGTCACAATTTATAAGTTTATCATGAATAGTAGTGAACTTATGTTTTTTAAGTAAAACTGCTATTCAGGAAACTGTTATGTTGACATAAGAGAGAAATTATGTATATAAAGCAAAAATTGTTTATTCTTTCTCTTTCCAAACTTAGCTCAGCATTAATATTTATGAATTAAACCTTTTTTTCTTTTAAAAAAAAAAAAAGTTTCAGTCTTGTTTATAATTGGACTAGATATGAACAATTTGTATACATACTACATATCAATAATTAATTTATTTTATCATATTAGGGTGTTTATTTAAAAAATTAAAGATCTGAAAAATATTACTTTTGCATATTTATTTGGATAATTGATTGTTATATACTTTATTTACATTTAGTCTTTAAAGTTAATGAATTAATTATAACATGTTAAATATAACATAAATATTTTATATTAAATTAATACCCTGCATGGTTTACATAATGGGTACAGCATCTGACTTGGGAACGAGAGATCCCAGGGTGATTCTGGAGATCTGGAGCTCAAACTTTTTATGGACTCCCAAGCAATAGCATTTTTTTTATTAATTATTACTGCAATCTTTCCCTATATCTGTATTTTCAATAATCATTGTTTCTATAAAGTACATAGAAAAAAAAAGTTAAAAAAGTTAAAAAAAAAAATTAATTTTCTAAATTTTAATTTTTTACAGTGCAGTAGTTGAATTTTAGAACTTAACATCAATTAGTCTAAATACTCTATCAATCTAATCATATCTATTATGAAATATTACACTTATCAACAAGTCGATTTTATTACTATTGTAAGATTACTAAAGATTGTATAATATTATTATGTGAGTTTAAATTTTCTTTCTGAGTTTGATTTATTTGTATATTTAAAAAGCTATATTTTCTTTATGACTAATCAACGTTGTGTAAAGCATGAATTCTTGCTCTATTTTTTCCATGGATCCCTTTGTTAATCAGGTAAAATTCATAGATCAGAATGCAGCAGCAAACTGCTATATTATACTCAATATCATCATATCTTTAAGTTAAATTTTGGGATTATTCAAAATTATGTTTTATTCCCACAATAATGATTGTTATTTTTAAAAAAATAAATGAATGTAAGGTAAGTAATAACAATAATGAGATTTGAAATGAATAGTATTATAACTTACTGTATACATTTGTAAGTGAAGGAAATACTAGATTTCAGTTAGAGGTCAAAGAAAATAAAAATATTAACTTGATTTTTTTTTTTTCAATTCAAGCTCACAGACTCCGTGATGTCTTTCCATCAACTTTTTGAAAATCTGTGGACTCCTAATTCAGAACTCTTGAAGTAAAGCAATTTATGAATCTTATCACTAGTAAGTTAAGCTTATGATACAAATGATAAAATCCACACCAAGAGTTTTTATATTTCCCAACTTTATTTTGATCTAACTTAAATAATTTTGTCATTTAAAAATAATATTATTCAGGAGCTAAATTCTTTTAAAGAGGCAAAACCCATATCTATATATGTAATACTAAACCCACAAAAAACAAATAGTATAGAATTTTGGCTCTAACTTTGCAAATATTATTAAGTAGTTAAATTATATCTTTAAATTTTTTGAAACTCCTGTTATTCTCAATTTCTTATAGTTACATGAATTTGATTCAGCAATCCTATTTAATAGTAGTTTTGACTAAAACTAATTACATTAGAAGTTAGTTCATATAATGAAATATCAAGTGTAATAGTATGGAGAAATAGGGGAGAACCTGGGTGATGGAAAATCATCATTAACCCCAATTAACGAATCAAATTTAAATATACGAGATAATAAATATGAGCATGAGAGATCAGCAAAAACAATGACTGTGTAAGTTCACCATCATTACATATAAGTAATAATCATTCATCATCAAGAATAATCAAAAATAAAATCAACAGTCAGCCTTGTGACTGAATTTGAAAGTGGTCAACTATAGACCAGGCTAATTATTTAGCCCTTGCCAAGCTTGGGGCAAATTATATAAATAATAATTTGTATGTACAAACTTAAATGCTAATCCATAAGAATATAACAATTAAAAAAAAATAATGCTGGGATACAGAAACATGCTAATACCATTAATGTACTGGAAACAACAAACTTAATTTCTTATAATAAAAACTAAAAATACAGTATATGAACTTTAAATATTCCTGTGTGCCATCTAGCATTAGAGAAGTAATGAAATCATCATCAACTGGATGTCCATAATACTAAACATGAACCCCAATCTATATAACTGATCATTATGCATGAATCCAGCTCAGGGAGCAAGAGCTCTATAATTGTTAATGTGAGCAAGAGATAATACCAATATATAATAATTTATAATATTTTAGGATTAAATAAATTCACTGGAATAAATTTATTAATTAGAAACAATAATAATAAAATGAAATTAAGATTTTCTAAATACACTATAAATATAAATTTGACATTCTGATTTTGATTCAAATAATACATAAAAAAAACTATGCTATTATAATTTACACATATTTCAATAGATTTGCATAAACATGCTATATATAAGCACTCAGATATGCTGTAAAATTATTTAAACTAATATTCTTTGAATTGCCATCAACTAATAATAAAAATTCATTTTTATAATGCATAATTAATTTTAACTTATATGTGGTTGATGTCTGATTTTAATATATATGGATCTACATGCTACACATTCAAATATGTGTGCACACTGATATTTCATTAGTTAAAAAACAAACGTATTAAATCATTATATTTTCACAAGACATAATTTAATGCTGAAAAATATACATAAAATGCACACGTGTGTATTATTATTATCTCCCTATAAATCAAAGTTATTAATTAATTCATTATTTCTAATGGTAAGTACAAGTTCTTTTTTTTAAAAAAAAAAAAATATTACTTCTTTGAAAGACCTTCATAAAAGTTCCCCCCCCCCTTTTTTTTTTTTCCAAATTACTTTTAATTGTAAATGTCTTTTAAAATATTGCTAGCAAGATCTTTTCTCCAATCTAGAAAGATTTTTGAAGTTTTCCTTTTTTAATAAAATAAAACTGGAATGATACAAATTATTTACTTTTTTTTTCCATATGTCATAGCATCGGCCGGGAGGCGAACCCACAACTGTCTGCAACCAACTACTTGCTTGCAAGACAGCTGCAATAACCTCTTGGCTAACAACGCTTGATTATTATTTACTTTTAAATCTTGTAATTTAAAGATTTTAACAGCAAGTTATTTAAATAAATATTCTACATACCAACTGTACACATTTTTATACATATATATGACACATAGCAATTATATGTTTATGCTTCTCTACATATAGATTAATCAGCACAAGACATAGCATGGTAATCTTAACAGCAAGCCAATTAATACTGGGATCTTTGGTAAGCTGGTCCATCATGTCCATAGTAAAGTAGTATAATGTCCCAGTGACATTTTCAGGGAAGGTATAAATCAAGTAACTTATGACATTCAATCTGCTCCATTTACTCTATAATTTAATAGGCTTCAAGAAAACTAGCTAGTACCCATATGGTTTATGAAACACAGAAAAGAAGGCCCTTTGCTTTCATATCAATCCAGATTCTACTGCCATGACACTAGTTTTTAATCAGCTGATTTTAATTCTGCACCTTCATTTATAGCTTCATAATGATAATGTTGCATAACTGTTGTGTCATGAATGATTCCAATTCATTTTTATAGCATATCATGGAACTTGAAAACAATTAAGTAAATTCTTTATATTGAAAAAAAAAAAAGTTAATGACTTTTTCCAATTTACCTTAATTAAAACCAAATTTATCTGAAAATAATTTTTAATTCTTCCAACAACATAGTATATTATACTAAATTTTATCACAAGTTTTAATTTTAAAAAATTTCTTAATCTAATTATAGAGAAATTCTATAATTACCAGTATTATTTATTTTAACATAAAAATAAGCTTATTTTAGATTTTTCTTTTTTTCAAAATCAGAATAAAACATTAAATAGACATTTTAAATATTAAATTTATAATAATTTTTTAAATCCAAAATTATTATTTAACTCTTAACTGCTATTCCAGTGTAATATAATAAGTATCTACAAAAAAAATTGTTTGTGTTTGTTTCTGCTTTTCTTTTCTACTTTTATATATATGCACACAGTGCTATGTTGATGTATGCCATGAGAAACATAACGTCTCAATAGATAGCATTGAAAATGCTTGAAGTCATCTGTCACTTCCTAATATATAGCATTGAAAATAATTTATTGAGCATAAAAAAATTCAAGAGGTTAAGCAAGCAATTGATTTATAACAACTCAGACAATTGAGAATATTTATGTATGAATAAAGAGAAATAGTTATATAAGTATTTAATTTTTTTTTTTAGTGCATTTTAATCTATATCTTGATGAAAGTCAATGATTAAGTCCATTTCCTTACAAATATAAAAAATAATAATATATATTAAATTAAAATTTGTTCTGATCTGCAAAGGTTTAGAATTTTTTTTTAAAAGATTAATATCTTGAATCACATTCTCTCTACTTTTTAGAAGCAATTATTCACATTAAGTAGTGATAAATATGTCAGTGAAGTGAAAAAGTCACATGATTAATAGATAGCTTTTATTTTCTATTCACTAAATGGTTTGATAGTTAAGATTAATACATTTTAATTTGAACAAAACAATTTTTCACTATTGAAAAAAAAAAGCAAAAAAAAAACCATTATACTCTACTGATTATTGCTGAGGTCTATGGTATAAGCTGATATAAAATACTAATCTATCTGGTTCAAGACTAAATATTTAATTATTTTTAAATAACCTGGAACTAGAATTATTTTAAAATAATACTTTATTTTGCAAGTTATTTAAAATATAAAACATAATCAATGAATTAAAAAATAATAATAAAATAGCAATAATAAACTAATAGACTCCAAAATAAAATAAATTTATTATAGTCAAGACCAGATATGAACAATTTTTTTTTAAGCAGTCTGACCTAATGAATTACTGTTTATCATAAATTGGATCACCTAGCTAAAGAAAAATTTCATAACCATTTATATAAAATAAAATTAAATAAAATTATTGGTATCGATTTAATATGCACTTACATTTTGGATACCAGAGAAAACCCAAAACCATTGGTGACACAACTAAATAATAAATGAGCTTAGATTATATCCACAAAATTAATAATGAAGTGATCCATATATTTTGTCCATTGGATACAAAATTTTTCTATTTTTATCAGCAATAAACAAACAGAAAAAAAACAGAAAATCATTATTTTGTCCCCAAAAGCAATTACTGAACTAATATAAAAATAACTGTCCAACTGTATGACAAAATAAATTACTAAACCAAGATAAAAACATGACAAAAAAAAATTTACTACCATCTACTAAAGTCAAAACATTACAGATATTACATTAAACAAAAAAAAAAAACCATGGTAAAATGAAAGTATTTTAATTCTACTACTAACAAACAAAAGTTGTAATTTTACTACTAACATGATGGTAAACTACAGGGGAAAAAATTAATGAACTGAGGAAAATTGAAATGAAAGTATTTTAATTTTACAATGAACTAGCATCACATTTTATTATTTTTATATATTATATTATTATAACGTTATTATACTGATGTAATTATAAATTCAAGAATGCCACACAGAAAGCTATAGAGAACCACATGCACTGCCCCGGACCACAGGTTACAAAAGATGAGATAAAAAATGTAAGCCACTATGCTATTAATTAAAAAGAAACTCTTTTGAGGTCTTAAAGAAACTAAGCGAGGTCTAATTTTATTCCTTAAATTCTTGTGGTTGTAGCTATTATTTTTAAGTGATTGTTTATATGATAAACAAATATAAATGGCTGGTCTTTTTTCAGATAGTTTTTTAACTGCAACATCAGATGTGTATATTAATAATCTTGGATATTCATAACTTATGAAGATAAACTAAAAAAATGGTCCTTATTCTTAGGAAGTTGTAAAATTGTCAGTCAATACAGTACTTGGGGCTCAAAAACTGGGAATGCTAAGAATTATCTGATTGCATACCCAGATTGCCACTTGATGATGACTATTTATTTAACTATCTGCAATTGCAGATCTCTTTTGAATGAGAAAGATAATATAAATTGGAAAACTGTTTAATATTAAGTGGGACATTGTTTGTATTCTTTGCAATTGTAAGAAAAGATGAAAAGACAATTGATTTGAAAAATCGATATGTATTTTAAATGAAATAAAAGCATGGAAAAACAATATTATGCAGACCAATACTATAATGGATAAAGTGGTAATATTAGTTATTCAATCTAATAGAAGATACCAAATGTAGATAATTCAGGTTTATCCCCCAATAAATTCTCATTGTGATCAATTACTAGAGAATTTTTACCTAGATGTATAAAATGTTTTTAATCAAACTAAACATTATAAATTTATCAAACGTTTGAAACACAAAAGCACTTTGGGTAAATTTGGTTATCATGAAAAAATGAGAGAACACAGACTTGTGAGTTCACAGAAAATGAAAAACTAGGAGTGTCTGTGTATGTACATATTTAAAATATAAATAGAATTTATTAAAATATTGTAATTTCATAAAGACAGTAGTTGTATAATTAATACTCCTCATTAGTATTATCAATCTAGAAAAATTTACACAATGCCTAAATTGAACATTCCATTATCAGATTTTCAATGAAATGGATGACTGAAGAGTTGTGGGTTGGAGTAGTTTGAAGCCTGTCCATTAAAATATAAAGATTGGCTATCTTACTATAAAGTTGAGCACTGAATTTATATATGTGTGGTGATAGTAATCTGGACCAACTGATGATTGCTGGTTTAGCATGAAATATGAATATTGGTGATTATTTATCTTTTCAACATGTGTATGATCAGATGGGTCAGCAATAAAGATGGCATGGAGAGTTGAGGGTCATGTAAAAGTCTGAGTTTGAATCCCTTATATATTACATTACATATGTGCAGGTATGTGTAAGTCTGTACAGTGTATTAATTTACAATACTTGAATGTCTTTGAATGATAAAAAATAAAATAAAATATGCAAATGAGCTTAGATTACGCAGGAAGTACTCATATAAAAAAACTTGCAATGGTCTACAAGAGATGCACTGATATATATATATGTATAGTTGTCAGCAGAGTGTTGGCTGAATAATTAAATGATTATTAAGAAATCATTATGTATCCTAGACAAAGGTCTGTGGGTGTGTAAAAAACCAAGTTAATGGTAACACACAATTATATGAACTATATTAATAAATTAATTCATACAACTATAGATTAAAATGTACTTTAGAGATTACTAAGTAATTTATAATTGTTACTAATTATTTTATCTATATACATTTATTTGTAATTCATACAACTATAGATTAAACTGTATTTTAGAGATTACTAAATAATTTATAATTGTTACTAATTATTTTATTTATATACATGTATTTGTAAGTCAGTAGACTTGTGTTAAGTTTAAATTATTTTTGTTTTGTTTTTATTTAGAAAAACCTGAATAAACAGTTGTGATTGTTGTGCAAGCATGCAAAATGGAACATTTTAATGACTGAAAAATCTGTGCAAACATTTAAAATGGCATTATTAAATTTGATGAATAATGCTTTGGCTTGGAAAATATAAGTTAAATATGTTGAGTGATACATGCTTATTAGTAGAATTGAAGATGACAAAGTTAAAGTAGCTATACTTTTGTTTTTCTCCTGGATAGATATATTGCAAGTGGCAAAACAACTATAGTGACCCCAAAATCCCTGAAAATGTTCCATGTGAGAAGTTAAAAGATGAGTTGAATGCTTATTTTCACCCAGCAATAATATAAAAGTGATGTGTCTAAGATTTACGAATAGAAAAAAGTAACCTTGAGTGAGATATCAAGATTATGTTCCTCATAAAAGATTGTAATTTTAAGTCAGAGCAGGATAACATGTTATTGGATCAATTAATGTATGAAAGACAAATTACAAGTTCAGAAAAATTTTATTAAGTGAACTGAACTTATAAATTCACAATCGAAAAATGTATTGCACAGGAAGTTATATTGGAGAATGCTTTAGAATTCCAAGCTATTATATATATATACCAATAGTTGTTAATAAAACAGAAGCTGATAATCTGAGCTGTTTAATCTGTTATTGCTGTGAGAAAAAAGGTCATGTGAAGAAATATTTTAAATTTAGAGGACAAAAATAAAGTGTCTGTAGTTTAATAGGACATTTGGTTTGAGTTTTCCCAAATAAGAACAAGAAAGAAAAACTAAGTCACATACAGAAATATAAAAATTAAGTCAAGTTCAGACTTTAAATCACAGGCAGTGTAAGAAGAAAAAATGATATCAAAAAAGATTAAGGATATATAATGGTCATATTTTTTGGGATGTTATTATCTGTAAACAAAAAACTACTACGGAAGTGAATAGTGATGCTGGTTTATCTTTGTTATTACAGAAAAACTTTTCTAAAATTAATGATAAAAATAAAATGCTGATGCTCAAGAAAACAAATGTAATAGTCACAGATGTTAATAGAAATAAAATAGGAATTATACAACAAAGTAATTGTAGTCATTAAAATTAAATCCAAAGTAAAGTTTCTACTATTGAATATAGTGAAGAGACATTTAAGTCCTATTCTGGATAAAAACTGTTTTAGAATGCTTGGAATTCATGTTGACATTATTAAGAGAAAAAGCTGAAGTCAGAAATAAATTCTCAGGTTTGTTCAAGTCAAAATAACTGAATTAAGAACTTGACCAATTGATATTGAACCAGTGAGGAATAATCAACCAATAGTGTGTAAACCATGCAAGATCTCATTTGCTTCAAAAGTCACAGTTGAAGAAATTGTTAATGATATGGTCAACAAATCCATTTTGGCCCTGGTGGAAGACCTGTCGTGGGCTATACCTTTTATTGTTATTATGAAACCAGACGAGACCATTTGTATGCATGGAGACTATCATGTTACACTTAACAGATACATTAAACAAGAGCTCATCCAGTTTCAAATGTGCACAAAGAATTAGTATCACTACAGAAGGCATGTTCTTCACAAAGACCGATTTAAAGTCCATCTTCCACAAAATACTTGTTACAGATAGAATTGCTGAATTGTTAAGGATAAGTACCCATAATGGAACTGTTGAAATGAAACAAGTTACCTTATGGGATTATGGTTACACCTAACATATTTCATGCAAAGATTTAAATAGCTTATATTAAGAAATGGAAGTATTTATTCCTTACTTGGACAACATATTGATTACTGCCCAAACAGAGCACAAGTTGGAAGTATATGTGCTAAAAGTTTGTTTGAACTTGGACAAGATGGAATAAAGATTAACACTTCAAAATGAATTTGGACTACTTCTGAGATTAAGTTTCTAAGACACAACCCAGAAAAAGTTAAAACAATAAAAAAAGCCACAAGATTTAAGAACATCAAAGATTTATAGTATTTTTAGAATTACTAAACTTTTTTTGAAAGAGTTTTTTTTTTAAAGGAAAGTCCTATGTCATAACACCTTTATATGAATTATTGAAAAAAGGACAGCAATGGAGATGGACTGAAGAGAATAATTTAGTCTTTTAAAAAGCAAAAGACTCATTAATGTCTAGACAAAGTGCTGATAACAACCTAATCTTCAGAATATACAGTAGAAATCAATATGTCCACTATTTTGGAGAATGTCTGATAGCATATACTTCCAGGACACTGTCAGCTGCTGAGAAAAATTATAGTCAATTTGTCAAGAAAGTCTTGGATATAGTCTTCATTGTTAGAAAATTTCATATTTATATAGACACAAATTTTAGATCAATAAGATCATTATCCATTACCAGGAATTTTCAACAATAATAAAAAACTCCCGAACATGCAGCCAACATTTGATTCACTGGATGAACTTATTATCAGTCTATAATTATAAATTAATTTATAAGCTTGGTAAAAAAAATTGGCCACATGGATGTCTTATCATATATATCAGGTTTTCACAAGTCTCAGCAGAAGTTTATAGAAATAAACTACATAAACTCCATGAATTCTAAAAGTAATAATTCTAAAATTACCAACTGGTCTAGAAATGACCCTGGATATAAAACTTTACAAAACTGGATAAATTGTAGATGACCAAAAAGTTGACCAAATTTTGTAGCAAAGCTTATTTGAAAAGTGTGCAAAAGTTTGTCTTCATGCAATGGTTGCATTCTTATGACCAACCATGTATTCACACTACCAGAAAGCTAAAAGAAAGTGTTTTGTTTATTACATACAGGAGTAGTATGTATAAAAGCATTAGCAAGATATGTATTGTGGTCTAATATGAGCCAGGAAATAGAGCAGATAGTGAAGAACATGGCAATTCACTAGTAACTTGCCTCCAAAAAAGATTGGAAACCTGTCCTATGTTTACACGGTCATGGATAAGCCTACACTTGGACTATGCAGGGCCAATGAATGACTGCATCTTTTTAATTGCTACAAAGTCATACTCCAAATGGCTGAAATACAAGCTTGTTTTTAAAAAAACAGCATGTAATGTACTATAAAGGCATTAAAAGAAATATTCACAAGCTATGGATATCTGGAAACTATTGCAACCAACAATGGAACTGTTTTTGCATCACAAATGTTTAAGGATTTTTTGGTTGATAATGTAATATGCCAGATTCTGACACTGCTGTGCCATCTCAAATCCAATGATTTAGCTGCAAAGGATTATTCATTATCTTACATTGAATAAAATGGCATACCAAGTGTTTTATATCACGTATCTTGGAATGAAGACACTGGTAGAATTGTTAATACATCAAAAAATTTGTGGGCACTTGTTCAAGTTATTACCATCTAATAGCATATTTGGCAAAAACAATTTAGACTTCAGAAATTTTTAAATTGACTAACAAATTATTTAAGAAAAAAAATGTCTCCCTGTTGTGATAATAAAAGTATTGGCTAAACAAATCAGAATAATCCAATTGGAAAATGGAAAACGCTTAAGGAGACACATCAATCATTTACAACTTTGCCAGAGTGAGATGTAAGAAATAGTGTTCATAGAAAATCAGCTAGTAAAAAAAGAGAAGTTGATAAAGAAGAGGAGTGTGCTGATGATTCCTCAGACACCCAAAATAAATAAATATTCACTGAAAGCCAGACAAATGAATCAAATCTCGCTAAAAAAAAAAACCTCAATCAAACAGCAGAACCAGTGGGGGATCTATCATCAACAAAGTAGCTGGATCAAGCAACAACTGATCAGGGTGAAGAAAGATCATTACCACCTTTAAGACCTGTTCGAGATCATACAGACAATATTAGTTGTAACTGTATAGAAGGTAAACAAACCTCCAAGCAGTGCCATTTAAACAAGATGATTAAACACTGCTAACATCTTTCATTAGTATTACATTCTAGAAAAATTTACATATAACCTGAATATCTTGCATGATAAAAAATAATAGATGCAAATGAACCTAGATTATACAGGAATAACTGATATAAAAACCTGTAATGGTCTATTCAGAGATGCACTGATATATTGAATAAATATGTAATTGTCAGCAGAGTGTTTGGTCTGAATTAAATGATTTTTATAGGATCGTTACATATATAAGATATGCAAATATCTGTGTAAAAACTGCAATTAGTCAAGCGTTGTTAGCCAAGAGGTCATCCGCAGTGGCCTTGCAAGCAAGTCGTTGGTTGCAGACGATTGTGGGTTCACTTCCCGGTCGATGCTATGACATATGAAAAAAAAAAAACTGCAATTAATGAAAACATACAACAGTTATACAGACCATATTAAATTACTAGTGTGAATAAGTTAATTTATACAATTACATATTAAAATAAACTGTAAAGATTACAAAGTAATTTCTAATTGCTACTAATTATTTTATTTATATACATTTATTTGCAAGTCAATAAATTTGTGTTAAGTTTAAAGTTTTTTGTTTTTTTTTAATAAAATTATTGACACTACCTGGCTGATATTGAAAAAATACCCGAGGATATAAAAAACTGTATATTATAATTTTTTTCTTTGATAAAAATACTAAACAGAAATGGATATGGAAACATTCAAATAAGGTACAGCAGAACTGGATTATAATTTGAATAAGAGAAAAATGTATTTCAAGATTGTTAATGTTCTTAATGGATTCAACACAGAAAGGAATCATCATTTATTGAAATTTAAATATGCATTAATGCAAACAGAGACAAAATTGATATAAAAAAAACAACAACACAGTATTAGCAGTTAATATTTCTAACTTTCAGAAATGCTCTGATGAATTTAAATTAGAACTTGCTAATTATTTTAAACTACTGACAGGATTTGAACATGATTATACTTAATTGAAATAAGAAGATAATTGATACTCTCTAAATAACTGGTACAAAAAAAAAAGCAATTCAACAATAAATTTTCAAACAAGGCAAGGTAATAAATATACAATGAAAAGGAAAAATATGAAATATTTAAAAATAACTCATTAAGAAAAATTGAATACGGGAAGTTTTGTAAAATAATACAAAAATCAGTTTATTGATATCAAAAAATAATGACAAGGCAAGAAACACTAGAAAATACAAATACATTGAAATTAGAGAAAGTTATTTCAGCAATAAGAAGAAAGATGAAACTATTACTAAAGAAATTAATGAGCTCATTAAATATGTGGAAAAGTTCTACAAAGAATTATATAATAATAAAAAACAAGAAAACAAAACAACTATTAACAATTACTACATTTTCTGGATCACTAAGCATGTGCAATTAAATCTAAGAAGAAAAAAATTGATGAAATGATGCAAATTACTATTGATTTCTTCAAAGAAGCAAATGAAAAAATAGGAAAATTATTGGATAGCAGATGACTTACCTAAAGATCAATATAGAGATTTCACAGAATTTAACAAAATATAGAGAGATGTATATTGGGAGTAACAAAAAGGGATTGAAACAAAATACTATGCATGATAGAATAAATAGGTATTACTGATATCTCTGAAAGAATACGAAATTAAAGTGAAGTGGCTGGACATATTACTAAAAGAGATAATAGGTGGATAGTTGAAATCTTAAACTGGATCATAAGACTTAAAAGATCTAAAAAAAAAAAAAAAGACCACATGTGAGATGATTGGATGAAATAAGATTGTTTATGCATTGAGAAATCGGATTAATGTGGAGAGACCTTCATTCTGCAGTGAAAAGATAATGGTTAAAAATAATGATGTCCATTAAAATTCTACTTAATATAATCAAATAAATAACTAAGAATGTCATTTAGGACACTAATAGTATTGATCTTATAATCTAGTTAAAAACCATTCAAGATAAAGTTATACTTTATTTAGATATATATAAATAGCTTATATTTTTTTTTTTCCAATTCAAGTCAGATTGACAAATTGTTTTTAAAATTTTTAATAATAATGTTGATTTCATTTCTTGATATAATCAGTAAAGACTCCCTTAAATCTCAATCATAATAAAAACACTATCCAAATATATGAAATCACTAAACAATCAAGCTGTGGTATACTTAAATCAACATTCATTTTACAGTACTGTTTCTTATACTGTATTGATTCAACCTTAATATTATATGTTTAAAATGAACTAACAATTATTTTGTTCTTATACAGTGTGAGATTTACCAAAATCTATTTCACTACCATAAACATTAATATAGTAATTTACACTTTCTATCTAATATTCATATTCAACATTTACCCATTTTCAGAATGCAAAACTCTATTTCACAAAAATATGTCTCATAAATATTCCTGTATAAATAGATCAATCTCTTAAAATCTGTATTTTAGAACACTAAATAAAAAGTTAGTTTAGATTTATATGCAGTTGTACAATACAACTTTGAAACAGATTAGATAGTGATTGTATTAAACTAAAATACAGCATTTTAATTTACCTTTAGATTGAAATTTTATAGACTTGAAAATTGTCAACTTGATATTCAAATGTGTATCATTAAGCAATAAATGAAGAAAAAATATTAACATATTTTAACAAACAACAACAACAAAAAAAGAACTAATAAGCAATGCAGCTGATAGCATATTCTTAAAGGAATTATCTATAATGATACAAAAAAAAAAAAATCCAGAGAAAAGATTATAGTCTCCTTTTTGAGTTATGCATCTACATGAATGATTACCTTTAAAATAGTTTGATTCAAGCTAATGCTTCCTACAAGGATATTTACATTTCCTTATAAGAAAGTATAGATAAGAGAAAGATAGAAAGGGATAAAAGAGTTTAAAGAAAAAAAGAGGAAAGAAAAAATGAGAGGAGAAAAAAAAGATAGAAAGAATAAACAGAGGGGAAAAATAAATCCTTACAAATTATAAATTGTTAAATGTAATTATTGAATGATTAGGTTATAAAAATAAAATGAAGCTGTAATGCATAATAACTTCAGTTATATATGCTATTCAATAAAAAACGTAAACAAACAAAAATGTAAATAAATAAAATTAAAAAAAACATTTTGGTGGTCGAGAGGTCAGCGCGACTGCCTTGCACTAGCAGGCAATTGCCCGGGTTGCGGGTTCGTGTCTCGGCAGATGCTATGACACTTAAAAAAAAAAAAAAAAATCGTAAATTGAATACGTTACAGTATGCAAAATTAAGAAATGGCTGATTCGAGATCATTCATGGTGTTCATATGGGTAGATTATATATGTAAAATTAATGAATTTATAATTTTTTTTTTAATTTAATATTTTTTTCAAATTAGGGGTTATTAAAGTTGTGGATATGTGAAGACTAGTGTATTTATATATTGGATCATTCACTATGATGGATTTTGGGCAAAACCAATTAATGGATTATGCTATTTTTTTTTATAAAAATGAACATAAATGTATTATAAAACTTCCAGAATATTAAAAATTTATATCTTTTTTTTTCTTATACATTGTCTAAGATTATTTATATCAATAATTATATATGATTACTCTTAATTTATTCCTTAAAATTTGGATGAAAATATAGATAACTGTAAATGAGCCATAAGTAATTAAGACTTGAATCTCTTGATAATATATATATATATTATATAAATTACATGTTTAATTCTAAATGTCATCTAGCAGCCTAAATATAAAGCAATAAATGCTATATTTCATTATTATCTTCTTTTTTAAAGTTATTCTTAGGAATTTGGCAACAGCTGGCAAATTAAACTCTAGTCCATAATGATAATATTGATACAAATTCTAATTAGCTACAAGCAAAAATCTAGTATACCATATTATAAAGCTTCATTAAAAAATATTTCCATTAACTCACTTGACAAATTTAGATTTTAAAAAAAAAAAAAAAATCCTAGAACTTAAGAGCCAAGATTTTAAAAAATTGTGAAATTAATGCAATCATTTAACATTAAATTGCTGACATAAAATAAAAACAAAATCATTTTAAATACCAGTCAAAAATAATAATCAATTAGTTATCTATCACAATTAGTAAAAATTAATCTACACACACATATTTGCTTATGTATATGTGTGTGTATATATATGCACACAGGTATCTGTGGTTACTTACTGGACAGAATCACAATAACAAATTACAAAGGAATTTGCTGAAGTTTGGAAGGAAAGAAATAAAATTTCTGAGAAGTGTTCAACATTTCAAATTAGAAACACAAATGTATATATAGCTCAGTTATAAACTATCTTATATGAATATCTATCAAGTGGAAGATCAAAAAAACATTGAAATAGATGCCAATTTTAATGTAAGGACTGTTTTATTAACCGAAGCAATAGTGTTCTGCTAAAAACTAAAAAAAGTTTGAATGCTTTCTAGCATAATTCTTACCTACTAAAATCAAATTAACAATTATCTTATTCCATCTATATAAATGGCTTATTTCCCTTTCAATTTTTTAATTTTGGATAAAAACATTTTTATAATAACAAAAAATGAAATAAGATACTAACAGAAAAGTTAATTTTTCATTTAAAATGCTAGACAAATGAAAAAAATAAAATAAAATATAGATTAGTAAAATTTATTGGTCTTCACATCACAGGAAAGCTTTTACTAGTTACATCATTAGAAGCTGCTAGTAAAAAAGCACTATACAAGTTACTCTATGATTGATGGTATGAGAGGCTTAGGGATGACTGGAATCTATTTAACATTAAGTATGAGGTAAAAATGAAAGAGAATGAACTGAAATAATTATTAGTGAATTAAGATAAAAATTAAAAAAAACAAGTAATTGTCTATTTTAGTGTCATTTACTGTAAGTGATTACCAGATACCTTAATGTTTTTGTTTAGTCTCCATACTAGGTTCTAACTTTTGCTTTTATCAAGCTTATAATAAATGTCATTATAATAAATAGTGGCTTATTTTATATTGCATGAGCTCGGAAATTAAGATTTATTATTAAAATTCTTAAGCAAAGGGAAAATATGCCTATGGTTGATATACATACTGAACTGGTGTCAAATCTATGTAATTATTCAATCAAATTGACTTGGGTTCAAAACTTCAGGATGATTTTAAATTTCAGCTTATTTGGATGTTAAAGGCATTTGCTAGATACATGACTGCATTACTTCCAGCTTTGCACATTTTGTTTATAAAAGCAAAAGTCAGAAATGGCTAGGAATGGGGATTTAAATGCAATCAAATATCTGAAAATCCAATAACTATTCAAGCTTACAATAGATAGCAATAGAATAGAGCTGTTCTTTATCATGTCTCAAATAATCAAATATTACCTATAGAAAAAAAAATGGAAGCATATTTTTTGTAATACTTAAAGTCTACGTAGATGAAACTATCCTAGAAATCCTTGAAAGAAAAAAATAGCATATTAAAAAAAAGCACTGTAATGCCACAACTACATGTAGCAGTGGCTAGAGATTCATTAACATAGCTAATAGGCAGAATAACTACAATCAACTTCTACACAGACTTCAAGAATCACATTAGTCTATTTTACAAGTCATCAAACTGATAAACACAAAAGCGATTCTTAACATATATTGCCCAAGGTCAGTTATAAAAAGAAAATCATAAACATAAATTAAAAATAATAATAAGTTTATCGATAATAATTATGAATTTTTGCTATAAGTGAAGTATAAATTATAATGTCTCTATCTATAAATGTTTAATATCAAGGAAATATAATTTTTTCAATAAAATAGTAAAGAAACTAATTAATTCTATTGTTCAAAAGATTAGTCATGACTCTGAATAAAACAAAATGGTATCAGTTTTGATTGTATATAAATATTCTTTTTATGTGCAATAATTGGCTCATTGCAAGTGGTCTAGTCATAAATACCCATGTATAATTGAATAACATAAGAGTGGCACCAAAGGTTAATAGAATGATGGCTCATATATTATTAAATCTGATACAATTTTTTCAAAAAACTGTTTAATTATATTTCCTCAATATGATTACAGTCTATCATTTTCATGGGAATCTTATAAGATTTTATAGAAATATATAGTTTTTCAAATCTAAAAATTTGTAGTCATTTGTCAGCTTTCTGGCTAAATATCATGATCTCTAAATATATATTATATTTTTTAGATTGGGTTATTATTTCAAATTCAATAAACTAATTATTATAAAATGACAATGAAAACACATTTTTTCCTGAGAAAGTCTTTAGTTTAATTAATGACTACCAAGCTTATCTTATATTTAATTATATATGTACATATAACCATTTACATTAACCCAAATGGTTTAAATATTATCATTTGTTAATATTAACAAATGTAATATTTAAGTGTTAGAATGAATTGCATTAAATGAGTAGTGAGCAATGGCAAGCCACTACTGACAATAATCAACAATTATCATTTTGTGCTTTATTACATAGTTACACTTTCAACCAACAACGTAACATTCTTATAGTAGGTATAAACATTCACATATATTTAGGATAGATTAAAATAGCATCCAAAAATTAATTCAAAGTTATAAATAATAAATTCACTAAAGGTTGCCAAATATATAATCAATTATGACATTCACATTTACATAAAGAATTTAATAAGAACTAAAATTTCAGTGCAATATCTTTGAAATTTTTCAGCACTAATAAAAAAAAATTCCACTGTTTCTTGGATTTTAAAAAAACTTCAAGTTACACCGTTTATTATTCTGAAGGATAATGTTCAAAAATGAAAATGAATAGATATGTTGTTTTTTTTTTAATTTACTCTTTAATTTTGTATGCCTTTGATAATTAAAGTTGCAAAATAAAATTAAACTTCAATAAACAATCTTTCTTGATTATTTTTCTTCTGCTAAACTAGAAAATGTCAAAATCTATGACATTTACAATTGAAGTTTAAAACTAATAATAATGAGATGAAAATTTTAATTTATAAAAAAAAAAACTGTTCTCATACAAAAAGTAGTTGTAAATACACCTGGGTTTCTTTTTATGCAGGTTTTTTTAATGCAATTTTGAAACTATGCGATTCATGTTTCTTCTTAATATATTTTTATGCAGTTTTCTTTTATGTGATGAAGAAGTTCATATTTCACTTAAAATTGTGATATTCCCATTTTATATACACGCAATTAAATTTTACATACTTTAAATGCCTGTTGAAAAAAGGTTTGGCAATAAATTTAGATACTGAAGAAGATTTAGAAAAAGATAATGAAACAGAAGTGGAACCTGTTCGTTACATAGCAAAACTGATTTGAAAAAGTTTTCAACTTTCTAATCAATTGCAAAATCATTTTCTTGTTAATGAAATGAATTATGAATGAGCTCTTAAATTCCAACAAGAACTATGTCTGGATACCATGAGTTTTATAAACAATTAGTAAAATCATCATCTCAAAGTTTAATCACCAATTACATTATGGCCAAAAACCCATTAACACAGCACGAGACTGAAGTTGGTGCTAATCCTGCTGTTTGTGTTTCATTTTGTGACAAATCTGACTTCTTACCAGTTCACAAGCAAACCCACATATTGTCAAATAGCAATAATGATTAAAATATGTATGTAAAATTATACATAAAAACATACTGTTTTGAATAAAATTAAATAGTTAATAAAAAAAAAGTAAAAGAACTTTGTCTTGTTTCAATTTTTTTCAAATATTTGAAATTTTTTATTAGTCATACTTTAGTTCTATATTTTTTTTATGCAAATTTTAAAGTACTTTTACCTTGTTGCTTTGTTTTTATGTGATTTTTGAAAATTACGGAAAGTATCCCAAATTTTTCAAGGTAAGTCTATTTTTGTGCAATTTTTTTTATGCGGGTTTGCCGCAGAACGTATATACCGTATAAAAAGAGACCCAGGTGTATATAGTTTTGTGTTAATCTTTTTCTTTTTTTAATAAAAAAGAATTCCTTAAAGAAATATTCACACTTTTAAAAATTTATTTAATAATTAATAAGAGATTTTTACATTAAATATATATATTGTAACGATCCAGATTTTCCACCAGAAGAGGGTGAACGCATCTCATTATGATTGGACCTAGGATCTTCAGGTAGGATGATGCTGTGAATGACGTGATGAAGTACCTAACCTATGATCATATCTAGCTCCAATGGGCTAGTTCTAAGTTCACACATTAAATTTAGATACAATTTGGACTAGTTCATCCATACCTTACCCCTCTTTTGGGTTCCATTATGCCTCAGTATTCAAAATCAGGGAGAATTCTGCCTTCGGCTCTCTTCAGGAGTGAATTTATACCAGATAGCAACTACCGCACCTCTATACAGATTCCAATTGATTTAAAGATCCATCCAAACATATCACTGTATTATATAAGAATGAGATGTGTGTAATATAAATATACCTGGTTATAAGTTGATGAATGAATGTATAAATGATTTTAATAAACTAGAGACCAGTTTAATTTAAAATTAAATTGATGTTTATTAAATAACAAAACAAAAATTCAAAACTACTAAACATCACATGATCATCATCTCTTATACTAGCACATAATTGTTATTAAACAAGGCAAAACTCTCCATACAGTAGTGCCACTCTGTGCCAACCAGAGTAATCAATGGATGCCAGAAGGCTTGTGTATAAAATCCCTATCTAGTGCCTACTCATTCAATATCCCCAGGCTTCTCACTGACGAAGGCCACAACCCAGAAACTAGTCTGGGGATATTGGATAAGTAGGCACTAGATAGGGATTTTATGCACAAGCCTTCTGGCATCCAGTGATTACTCTGGTTGGCACAGTTGTGGCTCTATTATATGGAGAGTTTTGCCTTGTTTAATAACAATTATGTGCTAGTATAAGAGATGGTGATCATGTGATGTTTAGTGGTTTAACACCAATCCTGCCTAATAGAATAGTGGTGGCTATGATTGTTAAAGAGCCAAAGACACCAAAATGTATGGGTTCTGAATTGAGTTCACACCCATATGACTATATAAGCTATTGAGCTTAGATTGAAAATATTGTGTTTTCAATTTCATTCTTATAGTTTTGTAGTTAAGTAGAGATAAAAGGTGGCTGCTGGAGGGTTGTATTAGATCCTAAGATCTAGGTGCAGTGTTTTCAGATCCAAGGCTCCTCAATGACAAAGTCCACAAGTCAAAAACTAGTCTGGGGATATTGGATAAGTAGGCACTAGATAGGGATTTTATGCACAAGCCTTCTGGCATCCATTGATCAGTCTGGTTGGCACAGGGTGGCACTACTATATGGAGAGTTTTGCCTTGTTCAAAAATTCAAAACTTTTTTAACATGATAAAACAATATAATTGTGTTTGTCAAGAATGTATTTCTACCATATCAACAATTAAATGGGTTTCCAATTCCAATCCTTACCCAGGGTAGAAATACATAATAAGGCACTAATTATTTACAAAGCAGATAAAAATCATAATAAAAAAATCATTACTAAATTGACCGCGAAGCTAACTAGCTTATTTACAATATTATACAAGTGTATGTGTAATAGCTCCATCGTCCAGTTCCAGTTATTGATGTCCCACCTTCTTTGGGGACCCTCCATACCTATGTATGGTTTTCTACAGTTGATAAAAAAAAACATCCGTACAAGAAGATTAGTCATTTATACCGGAAAAATAAATATAAACGATCATGAGGGAACAATAAAAAAAAAACATGAACTCTGTCCTATAGTAAATGTATGTGCTTAATAATTGAATAACATCAAAAATCTTACCTTATTCCATATCATAGTGGTGATAATCAAATGTCAAGTCACAATGGAAGAAAATGGAAGGAAATCTGATCTAAACTTTATTTAACATAAAAAAAAAAGTTTTTTATCTAGCTTAATAATCTCTTCCCCTTCATTGTATTGCTTTCACTCATAATGGACTCTTCCAAGTTATAAACACATTTAAACTTCCAAGTGTGGAGATAAATAAAACTAGAATTTTACAAACATATATATAATACATAATAAATCAAAACTTTTTTAAAATCATCTTGATGATGTTGTCCATGAGTTTGGCAATCAGTAAGTCATTCATCAGTCGCTAGAATTCCTCAGCTACGCTCTTGAAATGATGTTGTTTCCATTTTCTGTAATTGCTTCCCTTCTCGATCCATTTAGACATTTAGTGTTTATTTAGGCATTATACAGGCAAGTAAATTGTCAACACGCTTCTATGGTCAGGACAGTAGCACTCCAGTACTATGGTAATGTTAATTTAGCCAGAATAATTGTTATTTGGCATTTAATGGTTTATATAAGAAAAAATTACTTCATCATTTATATATATGCTAGCAATATTCTATTTCTTTTTTCTCTGTGTTTGAATAATAACACAGTTTTTATTTCTAAATATCAATTTCAGTTCAGTTCTTTTGTTAAACTGCTTGAATTTATCAAACTTTTCTCTATTTAAACGTCAGTTGTAATTTTTTATAGTTTTGTGCTGTGAAAATTATACAGATAATATGGAATATTTGAACAAGTCATCCATCTTCTCTTGTATTTGAATATTCGATCTTAAGATATTGGCTTTATACAGTTATTGCATCACTTGAAAAATAATCAAAGATGACGGAAATGAAATGGGTTTGCTTTTATACCACGCTTAGTTTTCAGTCATTGTCTATTGTTGCACATATTATATTGTTGTAGTTAAAAAATAAAATTACGTAACAGAATTCTACTTTTATTTTCTACACTTGGTTGCCTAGAGATTGGCTTGACATTAGGTCATCATTATGCTTACTAAATCTACTTTGTGATGTATAACACATTGATGATTAACTCACTGTTGGTATATATATATGGACTTCTTTAACTGGGTTTTTATTTTTCATTAAATAAAAAAAAATAGTTCATTGTGACATTTGTTTATGCTTAATAAAGCAAACATTTGCCACATATATATATATGTATGTATGTATTTATTTTACAAAAAAAAATGATAGTGCATATTAAACTACCTGTTGGTTAAGCTTATGCAGTGGTTCTCAACTTTCCTAATGCCGCGACCCTTTAATACAGTTCCTTATGTTGTGGTGCCCCCCAACCTGTAATTTTGTTACTGTTATGAATCGAAAATGTTTTTCAATGATTAGGGACCCCTGTGAAAGAGTTGTTTGACCCTCAAAGGGGTCACGACCCACAGGTTGAAAACTGCTGAGCTTATGTTTTAAATGGGTTTGATTTGATGGTGTGGATAAATAAAGGTTGGTTTTGATAGGATTGTAAGCTACCCTTACAATATATATTAACAAACACAATGTTAAAAAGTAATAAATCATTCATAAAAATCTACTGTTAAGATGTGTTTCAAAAAATGCACATTTCAACCTGAAAAGCAATATAGTTGCATATATTCACCTCATTTTAAAAAAAAAAAAAATTCTTAAGTTTAATTATTAATTCATTAATGTTTCATTTTTTAAAATAATAAAAAATGAATACAAATAATCCCATATTCAGAAAAAAAGTAAATAAGGGCATTTATACATATTCTTGATTGTTTACACTTGAATTTTGATGAACATTTCTAAATTATTTATAAACTGAACTTGAAAATTGACATTTTTAAAATAAAGTGACTTGTTTTTACTTTAAAAACAAAATTGCAAAAGGCAGAGAATGTTATAAAGAAGAGAGTTGTTTCATTATCAAATTTTCACTATTTCAATTAACTTTTTCATATAAATAAATAAAAATTGTATTACTAAAACAAATAAGTTCTCTTAATTTGGATGATCAGATAGATGACACCATAGAAAAGACAAAAAATTAATCAATAAAATATATGTATTTATTATTGAATTTATGGCAATAAATAAATATAAGCAATAAAAAAAAAAGTAAATGCCTTCATTTAATTAAGTTGCTTGAAAATACTTTACATTTTACCAAACATAGTAAAAAGAAATCTATCTAAATCATAATAAATTTAATGCATATTTGCCCTTAATTCAAAATATATAAGGGGCCAAATGAAAAAAAAAAGGTCCTATTTATATTTTACACTGAAAATAATTTATGATCAGAAATGTATTAAATCCAAGCATTTTAGCAAACAAACCATTGCGAAATGTATTCCATAAAAAAGTAATCCAATCTATATAATAATACAAAGTAAATAGAATAAAGTACTATCAAGATTCCTGATGTTACAATTATGGCTGCATAAATTGTTGAAATATACATTTTTGGTTGCATATATATTTTCCATTTATTTATCTAAAAATAAATGTAATAAATGTTCTGAAGTTTGGGTGCCATAAAAGTTTATTCTTCATTTTGAAATTGATAATAATCAAATATTTATTAATTTTATTTTTATACTTTAATAAATTACTTTTGCTAGACATATTACTGACATTAAAATTATTCTTTTTTTTAAAAAAGAAAAAAGAAATTGTACATTTTAGTTATTATTTTGCCCTTTTTTTCTTTTTTTTTTGTAATATTTCTTAAGGATTATTTTTTCATTATTTTTTACTGTATAACATCATAGAGCAGTAGATTACCTAATTCATATATAGATCATACATTATATTAGCATCAATTTTTTTTTAATTATATAATCTTTTAACAAATTAATGACTTTAATCAAAGTAATAATATCATTTATTTATAACAAATATTAATTAAATTATGATTTGGAATGATTAAAATATTTACATATTTTTTCCATGTTTCTGTAATGGTAATATGAAAGATGATATTAAATATTAAAAATATATATAAAGAAACATATATTACAAGTTCATAATAATGTATAACTATAGTATCTTTTGCTACATTTCTATTATAAATATACACTTTTCTCAAAAGCTAACAAATATTTATGACAAATTACTAATATAAATTGATAAAAGCATTCTTATAAAATAATCATATAGTTTATCATTTTAAATTCGGTTTTATATAGTTACAATTTTTTTTTATTTACTGAGAATAGCTATATATCCTCGCAAATTGTGCTGATCTGATCATTGTTTACACAAATAATAAGTTTTGTTTTTATTTCTTTTTAAAAAATTATTTGATAAGTATTCTTTAATTTTTTCCTTAAAAACATGACTTTAAAAGATCAAGCAGTAATAGCCATCATTATAACAGTAGACCATTATTGCAGTGTTTGATGATTTTAAAACAACAGGTTATTATTTTATAGTGTTCACTATAGTGAAACACACATACCCACAAATGGATGTAATAAAATATAGAGGTACTGCAATTTAAGATAAACAAATGAACTCTCAATTGGGATTAAAAAAAGAAAACAAATGTACAATCAGTCAATAGTAACAGATTTTTGGGTAATTATTAAATGATAAGATTTTTCACTTTCGTAAACAAACATCATTTTATTAAATGTAATATTAATTATACCTAAAAAACCATTTTTATTCAATAGTCCCTTCATATCCATATACTTCCTATCCACAATTTCAATAATTCACTTCATGTACATGTCCACTACATAAGCATTATCCTAAATTATCTCTCAGCATTTCCATATATTTCACACTCCCCCCCCCTCTCTATTTATTATTATTGTCTTTTTTATAATTGTACTGGTATTCTTTCTTTTCTTTTTTTTATTAATTAGTTTTGTTAAAATTTTAATGTGTACCTTTTCAAATTAAATTTTATGGCAAACTGTGTGAATGTATGCTAATTTATGTATTACAATACACAGTGATGATGATATTTTAGTTGTATTTATATATTGGACTATTGCCATCATTTAATATAAGTATTGAATGCCTTTAGAAAAATGTATAAATGCATTCAACTGTTAGTAATAGAATACAGGTTTGTATATGCACGTTTCGAGAGGTATTATTCTCTCCTCTTCTTCAGGTGTTGATAGCCTGACCAGTAACAGTACTAATATGTGAATCAAACCTGGACATTTAGATCTTGAATTTTAAGGTAACGCTCTAAACAACTGAGCCATCCTGCCAAAGACAAATAGAAATTTCAAATACTTATCTATGAGGTTCCTCCTGATTTCTCCACTTTTTCTTAAGAGCAAAGTTGATTAGTGTTTTCCATACATTATCTATTGTTACACTAAGATGACTTATGGAGTTGTTTGCCATTGTCATATGATCAGTTTCTTTAAATTTTCTTCTTGGTACCTTTTCTTCTCTATCCAATATTTCTGTCTTTTCCCGATTGAACATATGTTCATTGGTACATATATGGTCTGCTATCTTAGACACATCTTTTTTTCTCTCTTCTAATCATCAATTTGTGTTCTTGTAATCATTTTTCAATGGGACAACTAGTTTCACCAATATACATACGTTCTCCCATATTTATATGGTTTTTCATAGATTTAGTTTTTGCTTTTCAGCATTTCAAGTTTAGGCTTTGTAGATGTTAAAATTCCTCGTAGTATAGTATTAGTTCTGGGAAGCTGTTCTGATGTTATACTGAATGCAGATTTTCCTTAATTTGTCTGCTATTTTTGGTAGGTATTGATACAAAATAATTGTTGTTTTTTCTTTTGATAATTCTTTTTGTGTCTATTTATTTTTTTCTTAATAACAGCTCATGGATAACCATTTTTCATAAAAGTTTGTTCTATATTGAACCATATTAAAATATGTATAGTTCATGAATATATTGGTATTTTGATGTTATATGCTTGTTATTTAAAAGCTAAAAAAGGTAAAATTTAAAGATCTTTTAAAAGACGCAATTGAATTTTCTTTTTTAATTAGTACAATTTATTTTTTAGATAAGGTACAATGAAAATTGTTTTTGTTTCGTATTTATCTATTCAATTTAATTAAAGTTAAAATTAGAAAGAATAAAAAAGACATCCAGATTACTAATCCAAATAAACAAAAAGAAATTCCAAGCATAAAGGAAAGACTATGCTAATTAAAGATGGTGGAAATATTTTGTAAAAAAGAGACCTTGTAGCTGAAAACTAATAAAAAATGCACAGTTTTAACTTGTATTCTGATAACAAAAACAAAACATAATAATAAGCGCATATATATAATACCATGTAGGATCAAAAATTACTGTATTTTTTTTTCTCACTTTTAATTTACTTTACCATAATAATATAATTGTCAATGACATCATTTGGATGCAAGATTATGATAAAATATCTTTTTGTAGCCCTTTCAATGCATGGATCAGAAAGATACTGATGAATGATCTCTAAGGTCATCTGATTTAATACCATGTGATTTAAAAGTTGGAGAAGTGGTTAAATATAAAATTTACAAGATTAAACCAAAAAATCTTCGAGAAGTGAATGAAAAAATTATAGCAGAATCTGATTGTAATCAATAAAATACTATTGATGGCTTAAATCATTTAAAAAATGGTGCTTACATCAATAAGAAACAACATTCTATTTAAATAATGATGGCTATGCTTGTCATTTTTTATTTTATTGTCTAATGATGAGAAAGCTAATTTATTTTGAAAAATTGTTCATAATTACTGATAATCCTTTTTTTCAATTGCTAATTGATAAATGGACTTTTGAGAATTTATATTCTATAAGCAAAAAAACTAGTTCAAAAATGATAATAATTGAGTACAACTTTGTGACTGTGTCTACAAACTACCAACCAGCTACAATGACTAATAAATACCATCTTTATTTAAAAACAAAAGAAGATCATTTTTTTAAATACTAAACTTAGATTGTGTTTTGTATGATTTGATACAGTAATAGAAAAACAGACTTTGGATCTCAAAGTTCATAAATCATGATCCAGATTTCTCACTTCCAATACTTGAATTTATTATGAACTCCCACACTACAAATCCACTTGGTTACTTTTATTATTAGTTGAAAAATTTTATTTAGTTGGAATGGAATTGCAAAATAAAATAATTATTGAAATATAATCATGCTATTAAAATATTACTATTATTCTTGGCCCACCCATATTTCATTAATTAAAACTTTTTCTTTTTCAGACTTAATATTTAAAAAAAAAAAATTTTTAATATTTTTCAAATTCAAAGATAATTAAATATAAATGACACTATCTCTACTAGTAATATTATAATTTTTAAAAAAAGTGAAAAACAACAATGCAAAAAAAAAAAATCCTATTTTTTATTTATGCTTTTTTGCATTAAAAGTAAATTCATTATCTAATATTTAAAACACGATATTTTTCTAAGATATGCTGAACATCAACAACCAAAGTATTAAGAATTTTAAAATATAAATGGTGCATATTACTGATTAATAAATATCTTGTGAAGTAGTTGACAAATGAAAATAGCATATGTAAATGGTTTTATACTTTTTATTGTTGTTGTTTAAAAAATTATAATAATAAAAAATATGTGATTAATAATCAAGCCGGAAAATAGCTAGACAATCTAAAAGTTCATTAACTACTACTTTTAAGTAATATGATTTCATTTAACAACTCAGACAGGTTTAAAATTACTTATTCAATATCTCTCACTCTTTTTTTTTTATTATCATATACACATACAACATCACAATCTATTAACAATTACTTTATCATAAAAAAAATTTAAAAAGTCAGAAAAGGTTACTGCTGTAAGTATATAATAAAAGTCTGACAACAATTTCAACAATAGTTTACAAGAGATTAAAAAAATTAAAACCAATGACTAATATCACACAAATAAAAATAAGGTCACTAATGAAAATTTTACACCTATTATAATTTTTTAAAAAATGCCATGACAACTTTAATAAAATTTGTATTAAAAAATGTGACAGTATATATTTTTGTAAATTCATTACATTATTACAATATTAAATTTAAAATAATAATAAAAATATTTTAAATCATTAAAAAATGATTTATCTTTTGCTCATATGTCTATTAATTTTTTGAAGCCTTAAATTAGTCAGTTCTTATCTCTATCATTCCATTTCCAATGAAACAAATTAACACCTATTAAAGATATTTTAATTTTTTTTTTTATATTCTATTAATTTTCACTAATTTATATTACTTTGTAAACATCATTATATTTAATATACTATCATTAAATATTTTACATTCTATTTGAATTTTATTTACCTTTATAGTTGGCTCTATATACTTAATCCATTCTTAATTTTTTTTAGTCCCTTTTCTTATAAGCAATTTTTTTCTTATCCATTCTACATTAAAATTTCACTGTTAATTACTTTAACATTTTGATTTATTTATTTTTAATCTTTATCTACAAAAAAACTTGTCATTGTTGTTTTTTACTAATTTCAATCTGCTTTATATTTATAGATCAAATGTCCTAAATTATTAATTTCCCAATTATTTTATTATTACATGAGATCAGTGCTTGATAATAAACATTTTTTTTTCATTTCTCCTATGAGCACAATAATAATTGTAAACAAAGGAAATAATAGTATGCTGTAAGAATGAACACAAAATATCTTAAATGAAAGAAACTCTTTTAAATAATGAAAGTAATAAATCGAATTTTAGGTTGAGCACATTCCTTGCTTCATGTTAGGTAAATAGAGAAGTAAACAGAAAAATGTTTTCCCTAAAAAATATTATAATCCTTTACAATTTCTTTGATTCTTTGTATACAAAGAGGACTCATTTTAAATGCATGCTCTACTCAGTTTAGTTCATTGGTAGAATAATGGATTTAAAAGTTAGTTTTCTGGATGAAACATCAAATAATGTGCTGATTAAAGAATCATTTGATTATTATTATGCCCTGTGCAATTTAGGGCAATGGTAATGACAGATTCAAAAGATAAAAATATCTGGATTGAAGCTCAGCTCCATTACACTCAAATATCATGTGATCTCCTGAGGAACAAACCACTCGATGCCTTTTTTTTTACAAGCATATACTTATTAATGTTTATATCATTGATAAAAATATCACAGCTATAATTATTATACAATTAAATTTTCAGAATTTATTTAATGATTTTACAATACCAATAAAAAAGTAACTGACAAAATGTAATATAAATACATTTTTACAAAAAAAAAATTTTTTTTAAAAAAAATTTGCTGTAATACACAATTCAAGGTATTTTCACTTAATATAATTCAGTAAAAAAATATATATATATAAAATCTACCATTATGAAGTTTCCTTAAAATGTCTACTTAAAACTTATATGAAGTTAATATGTATTTAAAACATGCCATTATTTGTTTCATATAATCTCAGACATTTCACAATTCTTAATATAATGTGCTTAAAATTTTTGACTGTGTAAATTGATAAAATAAACCCATCCACCCCATCTTTTTTCAATGGCAAACTTTTTTTTTAAAAAAAAAACAGTGAGATTTTTCAGATTTGTTATATACATATTATTACAATTTGATTTACAATTATCAAAAACTTTGATAAATATATTAATTATTATTATTAATTACTTAGAAATTAGACTAGAGATTATCATATCAATCCAAACCAGATGTAAACTTTAAACCTCAATTATTATATGCTTTTATTTAATTTAGTCTGTCTGAATAAAATCTCATATTGTAGTATGTAAGTCATTGCTTGTCACCAACCACCTTAATATAATTGATACAAGCATTATAGTTTGAAATTTTAATGAGCTGAAAACTGTACAGCCTAATTTTAATTGATTGACTAAGAATTACATAAATAGACATTTTTTAAATATATCTATTAATACAATAATAGTGAAAAATAATAATCTATCTTTATATACAAAGAATTTTTTTCACTTTTTATGTATAAGCAAAATTGCTATCCTTCATACGTGAACTATTAATATTAGCTATAAAAAAATTGCAATAATTGTGGAACAAATTATATCAATTTTTGTGAAGATCCATTTTATCTATCAAGCGATTTTATTCACTCCTGCAAGTTAAAGACTTTTAATATGATCCATACCCTCAATTATGTAGTCTAATATTTATTAATTTAAATAGTAATATTTCGTGCTTCTAGATTTTTATAAATAGATTCATACAAAACACCCAATAAACTTCCTAAATTGTATAAAATAAAATTTAAAAATATATATAATATACTAATTTTCAGTAACAGATAATAAATTAATATATGTACATATGACAAATTTCTTCAGTTCTAAAAATAAGATATTATCAAGATCAATCACAAATAAAAATTCATATACATAATTTGTTCGTAATCAGGCATATTCCGTTTTTTATAATAATAATAATAATAATAAACATTTGAATTGTAAAAGGAAAAAAAACATATTTCAAGTTACCCTTGACAACTTTGTTTTTTGCTATTATATATTGAACATTACAATAAATTCCTAATCTAGTTTTTATTGGAATGCTTTATTAACATGATTTAACATAATTTTTAGGGATTTATACAAAGTAAAATTCAACAAACCAATATAGTTAATAATACTCTTTTATTATATTTTTAAAAAAAGTCAATTAGTAGCCTAATTGTATAAATGTTACCTTAAATTCAATATTTACAAATCCAAAAATCAAAGATATATCTGGAGAGAATAATATCACTCGAAATATGTTCTATGCTAACCCATGTCATATTGCTTAATAGTTGAATGTTTTTAATGATATATATATATGGTGGAAGTTACATTTTTGACATTAAATAAATAATGTGTGTGACACAAGTATCACCATTTTCAAAATTGGTGGTAAGAATTAATGTAAGCGGAAACCAAAATAGGACTTTATTAAAATCAAACTTAATGAATTACTATTTTGTGTGAAATATAATTTCACATTTATAATATATCCATCTTGGACAAATACTGAAATTCTAATGATTTTTTAAAAAAATGAATAAACTATCCATGGGAGTATATATTTGTAATGTTTAGAGATAAGTTGTCAAGGATTCTAATTTAATCTTTATTTTATGGAAGATTACAAACCCCTTGGAATAAGATGAATTTAAAGGAATAAGGCAGCTATAATGATTTTTTATTAGGCATTGACCTATGTAGTATGGACTAGAAAGTTAAAAGTTCCTGGATTGAAGTTCAATTTTACCACTTCTGATGTTTAAATAAACATTAAATGATCTGCAAATTGACTAACCATTAAATTATTCTTATAAGCATTTGACTATATACTTTTTTAAAGTATAGTGGTCATGTACCACAATTAGATATAAAAAAAAAAAGTGAAGGAATGTTAAAAAAAATTTATGTTGAATGAAAATAATACAAAAAAGGAAACGCTTGAAAAATAGATAAAAATATTAAAATCAGTAACTCTAAAATATTTTAAAACTTTTGTTTAAAAAAATAGTTAAACTTTAAATGTATTTGTTTTCATTCTTTTAAAGATTGCACTATAAAAATAAAAAAAATATGGTAATGTTAACAGCTTTTCATTATTGTTTTTAGTTATAACAAAAGAGGAATGTGTTTTGTTTGTTATGATGAGTGTAATGTAATGGATAAACTTCTTTAGATATTTCAGAATGTGTTGAAAGATATAAATTTAATTAAAGTCTTGATATATTACAGATGTGATGTATTAAATAATTAAATACTAATATCAAATTATAATTTTATTTATTTAGAATTAGAGAAAATAAAGGAAACATCTGCCATATTAGTAAATATTTTTGACATCACACAGCATGAAAAATATATACTAAATTAGTATTTTATTTTGTAGATAAATTTCTGTAAAAGAAGTGAGAAATAATCACAGGAAGTGGTCAGTTTCATAAGCACATGAGAAAAATGTTGGAATTGCATGTAAAAAATGTCAACTGTTAGTTCCCAATCAAAGTGAAAACTAACATCCTAAACTTCTAAAGTATTCAATATATCAAGTTTAGTAGTTACGAGGGTATTATGATAGCTGTATTCACTAAAAATGAAAAAAAAAAAAAACACTTTTGTAAAACTACCTGTGGTCCAAAATAAATGCTAAGATAGGAAGTTTTGGAAAAGTAAATTAAAAAAGAAAATTAATTAAGGAAATTAGAAATAGAAAGAGAAACTGGATTGGACATATACTACAAAAAAAAAAAAAGTTTAACAAAGGATGTTTGATGAATAAAAATAAAAAGAAAGAATGAAAAAAAAAGATATTGCTGGATGATATAAAAAATGAGATTTACATGGAATTGAAAATCTGGAAAATGGATAAAGTTGGATAAGTGATTGCTCTCTGGACTTGTCCATAGGACAGAGCACTATTGATTGATTCATTGAAGAGATATTATAGATCATTAGTAAATATTACAGGCAAAAAAAAATATCAAAAAGACATTGGAACAAATCATGGCAGATTTCAATATCTCAAAAATTTATTATCATTTTATTTTTAAACTTCACACAGTCTATTTATTCCAGTAAATATTATAACACACCATTTTATTTCCAGATCTTGTTTATTTGCATTTTGTATTAATAATATATAACTTTTTTTTATTATTCTCTATATTTCATCCATAATTTCAATCATATAGTCATTATCAAGGGCTGTTTATTTAGAAATTACCTGAAGTCCTATATTATCTATCTTTTACTATCGTGAAAAAATATAAAAAATAGACATTATAGAATAGTGCCATTACTTTTTTAATAAAACAGCTCTTGATAATGATTATAAAATATGGATGAACATAAGGATTAAAAAGTTATGTAATATTGATATAGATTTAGAATAAACAAGATTTAACAAGACATATGTGCATGTGTCCTGTAATGTCTATTAGCTTATTACATATCTGAGCAAACTTGATTGAGAACTTTATAAAAAAAATTGCAATTTCAAAGCAAGTTTTATAATGTGAATGCTATGACCCAAAAGTGAAGTTATTATAAGGCTATAAAATGAATGAACAAGAAAAAACTGGATGAATAGTATCATCATCATTTTCAATCACAATTGATCTAATGCAAGATAAAAGTCTCTCCAAATTTAATCCAATTTCTCTTTCCAACTTACTGGCAATTTTCTTTACTTTATCTAATCATCTTACATGTGGTCTCTTCCAAGTTCTTTTAAAATCTCTTGAGATTCTATTAAAACTTCAAGAAATATGTCTAGCTCAAATCTATTTCAGTCTTTTAATTCTTTCTATGATATTAGTGATACATGTTCATTCTCTTATCTAGATATTTGGTTTTTGATTTTTTTCATTACTCCTAACATACATCTCTTCATATTTCATTGAGTAGTCTGAAGTCTCAGTATTGCTTTTCTATTAAGTTTTCAATTTTCAGATCCATAAGTTATAACTGGTAAAACACATATATTAAAAACCTTCCTTTTCAAATACATAAGGATACTTCCTCCATATATTATTTCTGCCAAATGTACTTCACAAGTTGAATTCTGTGATTAATTTCATCCATTATGTTTCCATCTGATTATTTATCTTTATTTTCTTCTTTGCAGAGAAATCCATTCAATATTAATTACTTGAGTCTTTTTAGCATTTATACTCCTGCTTTGATCTCACAACTCTTTTATCGGATAAATATATGCATGTTCAGATTTGGCAATTACCAAAAGAAATTTATCATATAGACCCTTTCTTACTATAAACCATGGCAATCACGATGTGAAACAACATTGTTCAATCATTATTCTGAAATAGTTACATCATAAATGACTATTTGAACATATTTGTATGACTTATTTTACCCTATGTTATAAGTACTGTTTCAAACAGTTACAGCTTCCTATATGATATTGCTCTGCACAATAAAATATTTAAGAATCTAAAAAATAGATAACTATACTTTACATTCGAATCTCCACTAACATGAATATTCCTGGGACTTTTTGTTCAAAAGTAATAACTACAAAATTTCACTTGACAATGCCCAAATGATATAGGCCAAAAATTATTTAGTAATTTTTTTTTTTTTTCCTTAAATATTTTTTCATTTAGTTATTTAATTGAATATTATTGGTTGGTGTTTTAATTCATTTTTAATTTTGCCTATACAGGCTTGTTTTTATTTTTATTTTTTATAATTTCATTATAACATATTTATTTCATGGTTTGGAAGACTGATCTCCAAGGTCATCTGATCTAAACCATGTGACTGCATAATTTTGGATGATAGTCAAAAATGAATTTATGAAGCTAAGTCAACAAATCTTCAACAACTAAAACAAGGAAATATAATAGAATAAGTTGAGAAGATTTTGCCATTTTGAATCTACAAGATACCAATTCCATTTAAAAGAACTAAGATGTTTTGAATATTTAATTTAATTATTAATTTATTAACTAGATCTAATGTTTATATGACAGTGTTAGTAAGATAATTAATGAAATATACTTATGTTAATAAAATTAACATTAGATTAATTAACTTTTGACTATCTTTTTTTCCCCCTCATGTGTCATAGCATCAGCCGCTTGTAAAGCAGCCGTGGCTGACCTCTCAACAAAATTAGCATCACATTTTCTCCACTACTTCCTTCAAACTATTAGCATATGGTCATGTACATATATATAATATTATTTATTTTACCTAAAATATTAAACTTTTTTTTTCTTTGCTCACTCCAGAAATGTTTCTTTAGTTTATCAAGTTGAATCCATTTAGCTTTAGAATCATATTATGTAAATCTGTTAGCATTTCTAAAGCCTTAACTGCATAACAAATTTTTAAAAAATTAACAATATCCTGTAGTATAATAGCTTCCTCTAAAATTATATCCTGAATTTGGTATTAGATAAAAATCTAATCGGAACTCCTTCTAAAATGTAGTCAATAGAGAAAAACTTCCTCCCATAAACCTATGCAAGACTAACTTGTTAAAACATTATAATAAAACTACAAGATTTACAATCATATTGGAAGGGGGAAGGGAGAGACAATGATTTTTATAAAATTGTATTAATAACATTTAAAAGGGAAAAGGGAGAAAATAGACAGATTGCTTAGAATAATTAAAATCAAAAAATAAATCGTTAATTAAAAATTAATTAATGTTATATTTTAGTTATAGTCTGGTAATAATCCCATTTAATTACAATAAAATAGATCTATTCCCATAATATCACAAATAATAATGGCAAATAATAGTAATATTTTCACCAGACAATCATTATGCCTTGGTTACAATAATTTACTGTCTAGCTATTGCAACTTGCCACTGGCAGATTGTTTTCTACCTGAAGACAGGTTTAAGTGTCTGTATAAAAAATCGATGCACTTCATCATCATTAGTAGTAGGTGAGTACTGCTTGTTACATCTTAATTTAATTAGTAAAAGATAATATTAATAATAAATAATAATCTGTATTTATAAGGTTGGATATAAACCTCATCAAGGAATAATCAAGTTCAATATTACTTCTATAATTTACAAGCCATATTCACCAAGGATCATTTAAATGAACTTGCAAATAATGTCCCTAAATAGCTGATAGGAGTAATAATATTGGTGCAAATGGTTTCTTAAAGTTTATCATTTAGTTCTAAATATTGCTATCCTATAGTAAAAATTATATTAAAAATTTACATCAAGTAAAGATAAATTGTCATGGGTGAGTCATAGTCCAACTTGTTTTTAAACACATAATAAAAACAAAATTAGCTCCATATTTGTTTAATAACAAGCAAATAGGGTAGTTTGGTATTAGATCTGCAATTTAGGGGAAATAAAAGGCTTTTTTGTATCCGCAATAAATATCTAAGCTTACACTGATGTCAAATTGAAAGGAAATAATCCCTGCGATGTTATTCAATCTAATGTGAAAACGTGTTTATCTTTATCAACAGATCTTTTTTTTTTTTTTAATATTCCAACATTTTCAGTTATTGTCCAGGTTTCTTTCTGACAAAAGGATAAATATTTAATAAAAATCTTATACTGATTTATATTTCTTTCTTTTTTGTGTTTTTTTTGTTTTGTTTTCTTTCTTTAAAAAAAACAAACAAATTTATGAGCATATTCCGGTATACTCTATGCAATCACGTGTTCAATAAAATTCCATTTTGGGGGGAATTTTTTCAGTTCAAATCTCCATTTTATGTGTGTTAGAAGTAATTATCAAATTTGTGGCTTCAATGCAAGAATTCCTGTTATATATTACACAGTAAGTAGCATATGTGTGTATTTTGTGTTTTTGTAAATAATATTTTAAAAAATTATAATTTAGTGATTGTTTCATGCATATTTAAAGTTAAAATTTTTTTTTTGCATAATGGCATCATTTATTTAAGAACGCACATCAATTTTTTGATTTAAAATGTTTTTAATATTGATTTATATATCATTATACATTTTGAAGTTGTTAGTATGAAAGTCGTATAAATTTGTTTTAAAGTGCTGTTTTTAATATTATTTTTTAATACTTTAAAAATCGGTCTTTTTAATATCCATTTATTCATTAAAAATTGTTTTAAAATCATCTTTTTAATATCCACTTCTTTCTCAAAATTTGTTTTAAAATGCTGTTTTTAATATTTTTTATATTTTAAAAATCGGTCTTTTTAATATCCATTTGTTCCTCAAATTTGTTTTAAAATCGTCTTTTTGATATCCATTTGTTTCTCAAAATTTGTTTTAAAATGCTGTTTTTAATATTATTTTTTATACTTTAAGTTATTTTTATTAGTCCTGCAACATGGAGCATGTATTAGACTTGCTGCGTCTTTTCACATTCGTATCACCCTGCCGATAATTTTGTAACTTTTGCGAAAAATATTGTGAACATGGTTCTTGTACAAGTTATTTTGATCAGATCACAAGATTACAAAGTTATCAATGGATTAATATGAATGTGAAAAGGCGCAGAAAATCTAATACATGCTCCATGTTGCAGATCTAATACCAAAGTACCCAAATAGGAAAATAATCATAAGTAGTACATTATCAAAATAAAAATGATGATGATATTTTCTGATTTAAATGTTCTTGAAGCCTCATAAAAGCAGATATTAAAAAATTTAAGTATATATAAATATACTGAAAAATCAATCTCATTACTGCTGTGCTAATAAA
Source organism: Epiperipatus broadwayi (assembly GCA_028023455.1). Classification (NCBI taxonomy): domain Eukaryota; kingdom Metazoa; phylum Onychophora; class Udeonychophora; order Euonychophora; family Peripatidae; genus Epiperipatus; species Epiperipatus broadwayi. The sequence continues at coordinate 5,012,409 of JAQFVV010006236.1, forward strand.
CACAAAACATTGATTGAATAATGTCTCTATTAAATATAGATTGGAAATTGATGATATAATGATATATATGTAGCAAATTATCAAAAAGTTAATGTACATCAAGTTTATATGTACATTATAAGTATAATATTGCCTTGGGAAAAAAAAAACATTACTATCTGTCTCTGAAATCAATAAAATATTAGAGATAGAAGATTGTAATTTTGCAAGGCTACTGTTAAATATTTGTATCTTTTTCTTAAATAAAAATTTATGTAATTATCAAATTTATAAGAATTGATTAGTCTAAACAATTTCTGAACATAAGTAATTAAATATATAAAAGGTTAATGAAATAAACAGATAATTATATACCAGCAAGTATTGGGGATGAAATAAATGATGGTGTAATTGAAAGGTAAATAAATACTTGATGGAGATTACTTTAAAAATAACTTTGATGTAATAAACTTACCTGAATTAAGTTAGTTGAAAGTGGGAAGAAAAAAGTCCAATGAGAGATTGAAATTCCAAGAAATCAAGAGCAGAAAAACCAAGAGGATTCTATCTGCTATTGTTATAGAGAAGTGCTGGCTTCAAAATAGTTATTGGAAATAATTAGAGTAATTGCATTGAAGATCATAAATATCATTATAATCTCCTTTCCATGTGAAATGGAACTTATTATTGTGACTGATGCATCTGATAATATGAGCAGATGGGAAAAAACCCTCATGAGTTCTTTCTATTCCTATATAGCTAAACCATAAAAGCCTCAAAAGAATTATTAGAATGAAATGCAAACTATCAGTCAAAATATAAATTTGTTTTATAAACAATGCAGAAAGGAACTGTGCAAAAAGTAACCTTACTTATTTGTCATATATATCAATCATCAAATAATTTACAGAAACATGAAAATAAAAAATTTCATAACTGAAGGAAAAAAATTCAATAAATAGCATTATAATAATAGATAATATCTGATATCAATAAAAAACTTCATAACTGCAACAAGTTTTAAGAATTGTGTACATGCACTTTAATAAATAAATACATATGTATGAGGGGGGGGGGCTAAAAATAATTAGAATTTTGTAATAAAAAATTGTATATTTATTTTTAGGTGTTTCAAATTGGATCTTTTAAAGTAGTCTATTTAATGCAATGCACTAGTTTAAACATGTTTTTCATTTTTCAAAGTAGTTTAACACACTTGCAAAGTGATGCTTTTTAATGCCTCTACTTCACACTTCTAAGTCCCCCCCAAAAAAAAATTGAGACATTTTTTCATTCGAGATATTAAAAAAAAAGTCACATAGAGCAAAATCGAGTGAATGCTGAATTTAAGTAAAAATTATTTCATACTTAAGCTTTATGCGCTAGCACGCTGTCATGATGAAACATGCAATTCTTACTCTGCTACGAAACAGTAAGTTTACATTTTAAGTATCATGCAAAAGTTTCAGAAATTGCAAATTTTAAATGCATAATTGTTATGAATTAATTCTGAGTGAACAATGCCATTTGCATCCAAAAAAAAATCAGCATTGTCTTGATGTTGTTTTGGGACATGGTGAATTTAACACTTCCATTAAACCATCTGTAAACTTGTGTTTTTCCAAAGCAACTTGCATGTAAGCTGTTTCAAGTACTACAATTGTTTTCCCTGCCATTTCACCAGAACAGAATTTCACACGGTTCCAACTTTTAGCCATTACAAAAATCGCCAAATACGAGCTTTATAAAAAAAATATGCTACATGTGACCACAATTTCATACGATGACATCATTTGACAGATTTATGCAGAAGAGTCCCTGCAAGAGATATTTAGAAGTAAAAGCATTTACTACAACAGACATAGCTACCAGAATGATTCCGGTTATTTTTGGGTATGCCCTCTTATAACTGATAGACTTGCAAAAAATTTAAATATGCTTATAATTTTTTTTTTTTAATAGACTAATTTAAAAACTGATGTCTTTTAAAAAACACAAATGAATATAAATATCATGCTATTATTATTTCATATTTATCTGTTTGGGGATTAATTTATATAACATACATAATCAGTTTGTGTTAAACAAACTAATTAAAAAAAAAAAACTTGTGTGATATTGATAGTAAATTTTTTGTTTTATAGAAGGAGAAATAATATGCACTGAAGCCCAGATCAACTAACTTATATACAATTTGTGCACAATAATTTCCATATTTTATTGTATTTTTTTAATCAAAGATTCCTGTTTGATGTTTGAAGAGTGAGCTTACTATACAGTGAAATAATAAAAATTTATAATTATACAGTGAAATGTAAATGAATAGTTCTATTTGAGATTAGATTGTGAACTCTAAAAGAATAATTAGCATTAACACTGAAATCAAATAAAACTGGTTTTATTCAGTATTGCCATAGAAAGCTCTTTGATTACTGTTACACAACCAAATTGTGGGGCTGATGATCAATTCTGACTCAATCTATTTTTTTTTCCATTTATTTATTTTCTAATTTTCTATTCTTTATCTTTCTTTCTTTATTTTTTTCTTTAGACTCCCAATGCTAAACAATTACATATAACTTCATAATTTTCTAGCCCAACATGAGCCCTGGTCAATAACTCACAATTATGTAATTACAATATATATAAATTAAACAGAAGTAAACCATACTTCTGTGTGCTATAAATAAACAGCAATCTATATTAATAAATGCCAGTAAAGAATGGAGGGATCATTTAATCTTTAAGCTTCATGATATTTAAGCTAACATTTATTGACATTTCTGGAAAATAGAGCATGGTATTTATATGTTAGCCAGATTTAAGTCAGATTTATATACATTTAAATGTTTTGCTTAAGTATTATAAAACTATTTTGGATCTCTTGATACCTGAGATAATAAGTATTATTTTTAATTGTATATTCGTTTACCCTACTGTCTTCAATTGCCTACATTAGTACAAAGCCTAAATATCATGACAGTCTATTCTTTAATTCTATGCACAGCAATTTTTACTCATCTTTTTTTTTTTCATTTATTTATTTATTTATTTTTTAATTTCTATTCTTTATCTTTTTTTTTTCTTTTGAAGTTAGAATGATCATATTCATTTATAAATAGCTACTACTAAGATGATGATGAAATAAAACTGTTTAAATGTGTCTAGTATTTAAATTATTATAATAAAAATATATAAATATTAACTGGAAAAAACAACCATAGAAGATCCTCATTGTTCATGATTAATTCATTATAGAAAGAGACAGAGTATTATACCCCATTAATAAAATGAACCAAATTCCCATAGGAATAATACTAATAAATATTTAACTAGAGCTGCAGCATAATAAAACTATAACATGTTATGCACTAATATAATACATTATACACATGCAATATACACACTTGTTAAATAATTCACTCCCGAGATGTATTTTGTTAAAAATCTAAGATTTATAAATATCCACTTCACTCTGAAATGTCACTATAAAATGAAGACTGCTAAAAATAAAGATTATAATTTTCTTTATAATGATTTCTAAGTAGTCAATTAAAACAGCTATTTGCCATCTCTTTTCTTTCTATTGTTTCCAGTGATGAAAAAAATGTTATTCTTTAATAAAACAAGATGAATGAAGATCAAAAGTTTTAAAAAACAAAAATTATATAGAAATAGCACAGTGACCAAAAACATAGTTATCAAATAACAAGAGATGGCAAGGCCTGTGAAATCACGAGTGAAGAATCCACAAATTATTTTCATATGCCCTAAATTTTTCAATGATGTATTTTCAAACTCTTATTGTATTAAAATCATTATTATAATTAAACAATTTTAACATTTAAAAATTGTAAAGTAATGATAACAAAAGTTTAAATATATATAATCAATCAACATAACCTTATTAATTAGATTCCAATCTTATCTTAAAACAATTTAATAAACAATTTGGCTTTCCAAGTAAATTAGATGTAAACTAAATTGAGAATCATATTGTAAAATTTAATTTCCTATGGATATGAGCTTCAGTTTGAATGGTGTTCATGATGAAATAAAAGTATTTTTTAGCATAATTATTATTAAAATTTATTTTATACATAATCAAATTAAAAAAATATTGGAAGACAATTTATTTTTAAAAAAAATTTTTTTTTAAGTGCAGCCTTCTACATTAACTAGAATTAAAAAAATGTTGTTTCTCATGATGAAACTTTAAATTCTTCTAAAAAATATGAAAAAATTATAAAAATAAACATATTTATATTTATTAAATAAAAAAATCTTTTAAAATAATAATAGTAATAGTAACAAGTCAGATGTCACATGACTTATATATAGCTTGCACTTACAAATATGTAAAATTAAGAGCGTGCTAATAGCTCTAAACAAGCTTTTTTTTTTTTTTATTTATGATAAATGCTACTACAAGAGAAGGCATTCAAATCATTTTTATTTTAAATGGTCCCCATCCCCAGACCGGTTTCGACCTACCCAACTCCTCACTGAAGAGACCCATAGGTCGAAACCGGTCTGGGGATGGGGACCATTTAAAATAAAAATGATTTGAATGCCTTCTCTTGTCCCAACTCCTCACTGAAGAGACCCATAGGTCGAAACCGGTCTGGGGATGGGGACCATTTAAAATAAAAATGATTTGAATGCCTTCTCTTGTAGTAGCATTTATCATAAATAAAAAAAAAAAAGCTTGTTTAGAGCTATTAGCACGCTCTTAATTTTACATACTTTTAAAATAATGAAAATAATCTTGAGATTACCTTTAGAAATATTTCTGATTTATTAAATAATGTAAACAAATACTGCCATTTTGTAAAATTTAACTTTACAAATTGACTTTTATATTATAATTTCATCTGTTGATAGTTCTTGATACCTAAAAGCAAAAATGACAATTAAAATATGTGAACTTACAACATAATCATTGGCATAGAGATCATTCAAATGCAAACACAAGCACGATTTAAAAAATTTGATAGGTAGCTCCACTTCAAAAAAAACCCAGAAATTTCTTTTAGGTATCTTACTAAAAAAATGTCAATTAAGGACAGCTGCTTGCAAAGTAAATATAATGAAAATATATACTCTTTTCATGTTTTTCACATTCCCAGTAAATGTGATTAGCACTGAAAGATCCTTTAGTAAATTAAAATAAAACATTAAAAAAGTAAATTGGCCAAATACGATATTCAGAATGTGTGTGTGGGGGGGGGGGGGGACGGATTTAAAATAAGTAATTACATTTTGAATTATAAGTGTCAAACTAACTCAACCCACATCTTTGACACCAACCACTTTAGATAAATACAGTAATGATTTTTACTTATCATTTACTAAACCAGAGATTGTCTCTAGCACAGATATAAACTTTAAAACTCAATTAAAGATTAATATATCTGATTTTTTAAAAATTAAATACACACACCCATGGAGTTATACGCATCTCTTTCCCATATCTAATATCTTTTTAAATATATTAAATAACCTCAATTCTACTACATATTCTTTTAAATTCATATAAATAAAGATACAGTAAAAGATGCATTTCATACATGAACTAACTGAAAAGTGGCTGGTTCAGCACAAAATGCATCTTGAGATCATTTGTCTCTAATTGTATCTTTATTTCTATGAATTTCAAAGAATATGTGGTAGTACTGAGCTTATTTAATATATTTATTGAAATAAGTAAATAATGATTTGTAATGCTATGATGAAGAAGAAAAAAAATTTACATGGATGAATTTATTAATTTTTTTCAATATGATAAATAATTAAAACTTTTATTGTACATGAGTGAGAACTAAAATGTAGTATTTTAAAATGTGAGGTGGGCATCTTTTGAGACTTTTGCCCTAGGACCCAATTCTTGTAGTTATATACCCAAATTGGAAAATAATAAATTAAAATTTTAATAATAAAAATTGATAAAAGATATAAATGATTTCATTTGTCTAAGTTTTCTGATTTCATATTAATTGACTTTATATAAAAATATCCCTCCTCCCTTTATTGCTTTAGTAAGAAGATGGGGTATCTAGAATTACTCTCTGATAAAATTCCATCTTAAATTTTTTTGACTTAAAAAAACTTCTTTTTTTTTATAATTAATTATTTACTGCATATTAAATGAACGTTATTAAAAATATAAGTTATAGTATTTTACTTAAAATTTGAATAATAGTTATTATTATTTCTAATTACAATATATTATTTGATAATAAGCTCAAAGTAAAATCCAAATTTTTTTAGCTTCTATTTTCATTTTCATAGAATTAGAAAATGATTGCCCAGTCGTGTGAGTGTGTGTACTGAGAAAAAGACAGAGCTTCCATAAATCTAGGTTGGGATGGTTAGGAAATATTTTTTTTAACACTTCTATAGTTAGTCATGAGTTCACAGATTCATGAATTTGCAATTTTGAGCTAGATCATTTTTAAAAATATACCATGCTTTTCTACAAAAAAAAAAATAGAATTAAAATAATAGGCAGAAAACCTAGAATAAATTGGCTTGAAAATATTTAAGTATACTATGACCCAGGTTTGTTAACTTTCAACAGGATCTTATAGTATATATTCCATCATTATTGGCAGAGACTGAGGTCACTATTTGCTATGCCTTAACACAACATTTTTGCATATTTAAAAAAAGGTGAGAGCAAAAAAAATTATCAAAAATATAATAACTGCTTTGGTTATACTAAAACATTTGCACACACACAATGTTATATTATTGTCAAATTTTTTCTTGAGGATCAACTTTGTTAGACAGGTAGATATATATATATGCACAATAAATGTATATTCCTAAAACAAAAACTGCATATAGATATTATAAAGTTTAATTAATTTTAATGTTTGACTTTAAAAAATCATACATAAAGTTTCACATTACTTTTTTTTTTTTATCAATCTTAATCTTAAAACATATATTCGTTTTCAATCTATTGATGTTTTCCATTACAGTACTTTTACTTTTTAATTAAGAAGAGACTATTTGATTTTAAGAATATTGAAATTATATACTGCTCTATTTGAAGAAGAAAAACAAATTTGACTCTTAAGGTCATTCAAGGGTGAAAACTATTTTATTATATACTCAACCGAATCCAATTTGTTTGATAACTGCACAAATCTTAATCTATTTTCTCTCAATAACTTTTCAATATGGTTTAAATATTAAAAATGCAAAGAAGTATGAATTTAAATAATATTCAATAAAACATAAATTTAAATTATAAAACTATCAATTTTACTATAATATTAAGCTATTAGATAATTGACTGATGAATTTAATTGAAATACAGTAATTCTGATAAATATATATGGATAGAATATGACAAAGCAAATGTCATAATTAATCACTTATATATATATCATCATCATCATTATCAACCATTATCAATCCACTGCAGGATGAAGGTCTCTCCAAGTTTAATCCATCTTCTCCGATCTTTAGCTTCTCTTCTCCACATCACCCCTGCACACTTTCTTATTTCATCCATCCATCTCACATGTGGTCTCTTTCTGGGTCTTTTACAATCTCTTGGAATCCAGTTTAAAATTTCAATTGTCCATCTATTATCATCTCTTCTAACAACTTCACTTCAATCTTTTAATTTTTTCAATGAGGTCAGTAACACCTGTTTGTTCTCTTACCCATACATTGCGTTTACGATCTCTTCTTGTTACTCCCAACATACATATCTCCATACTTCTTTGAGTGGTCTGAAGTCTCTGAATTGCTCTTCTATTAAGTGTCCAAGTCTCAGATCCATAAGTAAGAACTGGTAAAACACATTTGTTAAAAACCTTCCTTTTCAAACACATAGGCATATTTCCTTTTAGTATCAAGTTATTTCTACCAAAAGCACTCCAACCAAGTTTAATTCTATGATTAATTTCCTCCATTATGTTTCCATCTGTATTAATAATCTGACCAAGGTATTTGTAACTGTTAACTTCTTCTAATTCATCATAATCAATCTTTATTTTCATATTTTGAGCAAATCGATTAAACATTACTTTATATTGTATCGTTTTTCGTATTGCTAGACCACAATACGCCCCAAATGTATATTTGAGCGTGAGTTGATCAAACTGTATCAAGGGAAAAAAAAAGAAAGTTGTATTTCTATTCTTAACACAGCTATTTTTCCTGATCAACTTCGGCCTAGAATTATTACCGAGTACAATCGTGAGCAGAGCCAGTTTTAATTTCTACTTGAGGGCGCCAGGGTCGTTAGACCCACTGAGACTGCGTCAAATATTGTAGTCCGTAAGGTAATAATTATACGATCTAAATTTACTAACTAAAAAAAATTAC